>OX377204.1:64362869-64674242 GCA_947396885.1 Heligmosomoides polygyrus polygyrus | reverse complement strand
GGATTGCTGTTGTACGTGTTGAGAGGTTGGTAGACGGAGTTTATAGTGTTCAATGTTTCGGTGAGATCGCCTTTTTCACAGCCCGAAAGGGACCAAATCAATAAGAAGTTATCCCTCAAAATGTCGCCTCAACCCTACGAAGTTCAGTGTCAAATTTAGCAGAAGGGACCAATAGAGAGAGAGTCCGATTGCCGTACCTGACTTTAGCACACAAGGACCAATGGAAGTCCAGTAGGTCAGACGAAGGGTGCGGGACAGCAACTATCCCAGCTCGAAATGCGAGTCTGAGGTAGAGCTTGAGCTCTAGCGTGGTATATAGACACTTCCGGTTGATCTTAGGGTCTCTGAAGTATATCCAGAATGCCACGACCGCATTGCGCGCGGATGTTTGATCCTTGTGCACCAGAATTTCACCTTGATCCCGAAATCCTCCCCTTCATGGCAATGGATCCTGTGATAGTCTAGAGCAGTAGAGACTTTGAGCTGTTCCTTCCCGTCAAGGTGTTCCTTGATCCTCACATGAAGTGGTCGCTCGGTTTCCCCGATGAATTCTGTCCCGCAGGATTGGCATGAAATCAGGTAGACCACACCAGATGCGGTGCTGTCCATTCTTTACTACCCGGGCAGACCACACAATTAGGTGTGGCGCAGAAACGATGGTAAAAGCGGTGTCGAATTACCTGTTGCTTCAGATTACTGGGTGGGAGATCCACAACAGTAACAGAGCTGTCCAACCCCGATCTCCTCAGACAGACACTTCCGAATGGAAGTGCTCACTTCATCGAAGCTAAACGGCACTAAAAATGGAATTTTAGAAGATGGTCCAGTGCCGTTTTCTAACATCCTTCCCGTCCTGAATTTCCGCGTGGGTTTTTGGAGAGCAGAGCCATTTTGCGCAGCAATCTCCTGGGTCATTTTGAGGGATTGCCTACTCTCATTTTCTCCTGTGCAGACGCTAGCTGCCGAAACGTGCTTCTTCCGACTACCTTCTTTGTCTGACTGAGGTTCGCAGATTGATCAGCACATCTTGCTGATTAATCGGAGTAGTACTTCTCGGCCATGTTCGCAAATGTATTTTCAATGCGAAACGCTTGTAAGACGAATAGAGAACGTCTCAAAACGGTCATATAAAGATGACTTCTAGAGTCCAGCTTAGTGGGAATGGAGACCCAACTCTACGCAGGCAAGGGTAAACTCAAAGCCAAGAAATCAAGGCTTAGGCTATGACGCTTTCGAACTGCGTGTTTCTTATGGGGTGATGCCTGTTGGCCTCTCGAGCTTCGCTAGCCCTTATTCAGCGGAATTGCAATTTTCAAAGTGCTTTATCACGATCTTCTACACCGATAGTGAGGAGTTATACATTAACACTGCACTAGTTTCCTTCAACTTTCGCCTAATCATGGAAGTGGAGATTAAAACCGACCGCCTTATTTTCTGCAGCAACGTTGTTGGGTTGTTCTAAGCCGTCTGGTGCTACTGCACTCCTCATGAAATCTCAGCTCATCAGGGGGAATCGACAGGGTGTGAGTCGGGCATCTGTCACATCCAGCGAATCCCTGCTCGCCTGTGGTGTGCCTGCCACACGCAGTTCGTCCCTCCCTGTCACTGTTGTCGGCGAGCGTCGTTTTTGAGTATGTCTCCAGAGCTGTTCCAGAACATCATGGAAGGCATCGGGTTTTTGACGGTTCTCTCGGGTTCCATGTTCATTGGTAGCTACGTTGCTGGATCCATTCCCATGATGTTCAACCTATCTGAGGTGCGTTGACAACTTTTTTATCGAATGGATTTTCCTTGAATTAGTGTTCGCACGGTAGTTCACATTCTATCTACGAGAAGTTTAGTCAAGAATGCGCATGGTAAGCATATTCGGAGCTGGGCTTCTTCTAGGGACCGCTTTATCTGTTATCATTCCTGAAGGAGTGGAATCTCTTTATAACGCGCAGACAGGTAATACAGTTGTTTTGGCGTCATCTTCCTACTCGTGAGCCATTCTGTTCCTCTTTCAGAAAAGCAGAACGCGGAATTTCACGGAATAGTCAATCCTGTAAAAGCGAAGGCGATTCTAGAGAATGCGAAAGCTGATAAACCCGAGCTGCCTCGCATTGTTCCTAAAGAGATTGAGGCGAAATTGCAGCAAGATTTAGGGTCAGTTGTTCGTTTTCTCGATCATATTCAGATGCCATGTGCTTGAAACTTTTGGAGCAACAGAGATCCTAGAAAGGTCTTTGATAGTGTGCATTACACTACATCTCCTAACAAATTCTTTTTATGATGAGCGCACTGACCATGCATAGACTCTTGTATATTCTTGTCTTGTTTAGAAATCCTAAAGCCAGGAAAAAACGCGATGCTTCAACTATGCCAGTGTCGTCATCAGTAACTGAAGATTTGACAAAAAGGCGAAAGCGGGAAGGTTGGTTTCTTCGCTTTTTTCTCCTCTTTCCAGTAAATTTTGCTGCTAAGCTGCTAATCTTTTTCTGACTCCCCTTATAGCACCAGGGTGAAGATCAAGATTTGTTGAATATCAAAATCTGTAACATTGTAGCATTTTTATCTACTGAAACCGAATTCTGTATTATCTCTAAAAAACCAGGGAATCCTCTCCACAACAGTAGAGTGATTTTGATCTTTGCGGTCCTGGAAGGTTTTAGTATCGTCATGTTCACAGTAGCACGAAAAGCCCGCAGGTAGGTAGTCCAACTCGCCAGGAGGCGACATATGGAATACGTAGTGAAAATGCGACAAATATGCACTAAAATCTGAGTTGCTCACGGAAAGAGAATAAGTAGTCTGCAAAATGCGAACGTACGAAATTCTGAATGTGCAACCCAAGTAAGCCAAAACTGGTGGTGCATCTTTTGTAACGACTAATAGTGTGGAATGCAACAGTAGCCATGAGGTTTGTACTGTAGATGGTTTCCAGTGTATATCCTAATATATGAGGACACTCCATTCAGAGTTTTGACAACGACGGTGAACGGAAAGTGAACAATTTTACAATTGCAATGCGCTGAACTAGCATATGAGAAGATCCTTCTTGACGTTTTTCTATCCAGAAGAGGTGCCCGTACTAGTCTTTGTTTCGCCTCTCCTGTGGTGTCCTCTCCGTCTATAATAGATCCCGTTGCCGCTACTCAGAGGGTTTCCCTACTCCTTCAGCTTACTCCACTGATATCAACACACGTCTTATCTGGCTTTGAGCGTTTCTGCCTAACCTTGAAAAATGATAGTTTTACCCAACAACGTCTGAAATATAGTGCTCTGAAGACTGGAGGGGAGTGGGCGTTTGGCCGCTAACACTTCGCAACAACTAAGGGTAAGTGCAGTGAAGCCTGACACCATAGTCTTTGGTTTTCTGAGCAGGCGTATTTTTAGAGTCACTCGATCTATATGGTTGACCAACTTTTCGTTGTTTGGTTGTTTAATGAGTTTGTTCTGTTTAGAACAGCCGAATGCCGATTCTCATGCAGGAAACGTCGACGAAGCTCATCCCTACCACGAATCATCTCATGGTCACGGTGCTCATCAGCAGATTGGCTACTCTCTCGTCTTCGGTTTCATATTCATGCTGCTCGTCGATCAAATAGGCAACGCTGCCTGGTCAGGAAGTGAGTCTATATTTTTGATGTTACTACTGTTGAAATGGAGAAATCCTCTTTGAAGATGATCGTTCTGGTCGCAACAGAATGGGCATATCTGCAACTATTGGTCTCGTCGTACACGCTGCTGGTAAACTGTTCATATTTAAAAATACACTTTTGGCATTAGTACTAAGCCCCTTCATATGCTTGTTCCGTCTTTCTAAAATACAACAGGTCTTACATGTTTGGTACGCTGTTCGCTTTTTTTGTCTTTAGGCTCTTATACTGTTTAAAAATTCTTTGTAATATCAGAGTTAGTAACCATAGTGATGTATGAATGTCACAATATATAGGAAGGAAATATTCTTAAAAGATTTCCATGACGTTTGCCTTCCTATTGTATTGGCTAAATCGGCCTCTTCCCGCATTCGAACGAGTTTCTACGAAACATTGGCCGTGTTGCGTAGGCGTAAAAAGTGACTCTACAAAAACAGCAGGGAAATAATGTCTTTATTCCCTATCATTTGTTGAAGCTGATCAATATTTGTCCTTATAGGCCTAATTGGGCGCATGTAGCGCAGCCAAGGGGGCGCAATATTTCTCACGGACCACCGCTCGGTGGTCTGTACAACCCCAGCCTGTCCACCTCTTCGAGGTTGGTAAATTTTTACCAGCCTTACCTGGGAAGTATAGAACGCTCACTTTTCGATTAACAACACACGACAAGTGATTGTACTGGCCAAATACGCATTCAAATGGCCTTCATAATATCCCTGTTAAGGACGAACGCGTGACGTATCCGGAAGAGGGGTTAATGAAGGCCTCCTTTATCCTTTCATTATTTTATGCATTATATTTATCCTCATAGTTGTAGCGTTCCTTTCTCGCGCGCTGTGCCAATGTTTCTGCCTCTTAGTTTAAGGAAGAAGCCTTTCGGCATACTATCTAATACCGTTCAGCTTGCTCTAGGCCTTCTTTGGACGAGAGGCTCTGCTTCTGGAGGAGCAATGTCCATTTAGCCACAAAAGAGATGCGTCTGTGAACAAACCGCTGGATGACATCTTGTCTTTCATTTATTTATTTATTTATTTATTTATTTATTTATTTATTTATTTATTTATTTATTCATGACGTGAGCTAAGCCCACACGTAAAAATACAATGTTAGAATAAAAACGCATAAACTCAATCAAAAACAAACGATTACAACCGAAGGCACTCATTGTATACGCAAAAGCAGCTTCTTAAAACCGTGCAAGGATAGACCTAAGACTTCCTCATTTGTGCTCAGAATGTGGTTAAACTCCTTTAAATTTCTGTAGGTGAAAAAGCTTGCTCGGGCTCGTGATTTCGCCACCGAAACATAAAGTCTGAGCTTCCCTCTTATGTTTCTTGTCAGCCTAGTGCCAAAAAAGTTGAGTGGGTTTATAGAAACCCTACCAGTGAGTATCTTAAACATCATGAGGAGGTCAGCTCTTTTCCTTCTTATGAAAAGGCTTGCTAATCCTAACATCTCCGCTCTTTCGGCACCATTTCGCATCTGATAATAGTTATTCCCGTAGCACCTTCATCTTGTCGTTTCCAACCTTACTGACTTCGGCGTAAAACTCCTCTAACATCCGATCGGGCTTGTGCTCAGGTGAAAACATTATAGACAATTATGCTACCAGTTGTGCCACGCCACCGTTGCTCCGACGTTCCGGGCAGAGTCTGCTTATAATCAAGTCTTAGCCTTCTGTCACTCACTCTAACAGAAAGATTCACAGTTGCAATCCATCTTCTGAATAGTCTGCAATCTCTTCTTACTTCGCCTGATCGCCTCTGAGGGCAAAAAAGCAGTCAAACTGCTTCCGGGCGTTTTCGACCATTCTGTCCAAGGCCGCGTTCGGCAGTGCCTATGAAACGTTGTAGCACGGAAAGTGCCGGCTTTCGCGTGCACCCGGTACCAGGTTCCTTGTTCGGTTTTTCCGCCTGGGCAGTCGTCATTGCTGACGATTCCGACCTCTTACAGCCCCCCCCCCTTTCTATCAAGAGCTATGAGGGTGAACCTCGCTGTACCCACTGCTCAATATACTTGCCCGAGTAAACACGTTCTGACGTCTTGTTCTCTTTCACATTAGATTATGCACTGATCCTCGTATGTTATTGTTCTGCAGGCAAATATAACTCCTAATCTCAGCGCACACAACACAGGCCACCCAAGCCTTCTATCCCTCTGAGGTCGGCGAATTAGTAGCGGACTTGTGTGGGAAGGATACACTGATTTGTTCACCGGCTGGCCACCGTAATTCATTGTGTAGATCAAATGAGCATGCAAATCGCCTCCACCGCACTCTGCAGAGGTAAGTGGCGCATCCCAAAACTGATTGAGGTAACGCCGTACTTTATTATTTTTATTTTTAGCGCCGGTACAGTCATAGAATCAGCCATGGGCTTGCCCACCACCAGCGCAGTTCATTCTTTCTCCGCTCCCTCGACTGCTTCGCGCTTCGCAGATTTATTCATTCCTTTGCCTTTCCTTCGCTGGCTTATTGATCGCTAGTTGTGATATCAGCAGAGTATACTGTACTGATTTTTTGCTTTTGTTGCAAAGAATTTCGCTGCGATGCGGATCGCAGCGCTATCGTTATCTCCGTCCTGCTGATCTGTTCATACCTTCTTCATTATAAATCGGCCTTCTCACATATGGTCCACCATCAATCTATTTGTGATATAAAGTTTGAGTGGTTGTCTCCACAATTTCCGTTAGAAACAGAATGTATAGCGCATCTTAAACAGGTGCTAATTTACATTTGTGCTCTTTCATTAGTGTAAGGACATTTATTTTTCCTTTCGCGACTTGGTGTAGTACCAAGTTCGACAATTTTTGAAAAATATTTGGAAAAGCGAATCACATACATAGGCTAGCGTGCATTTCTTTAAACAGAAGTTTGTAAAACATTAACGTCATAGACTAGCACAGCATGTTGTCTTTGTAGGACAGTTTGCTTTCAACATCGCCACCGCTGTCAAGCAGACGGAGTGCAGAACCTCCATCCACCTCTCCTACACACTAGAATATGACAACCAGCTCTGAAGCTTTATCACTCACTGAGCTGATTATCACTTGCCGCAATTTCCACTTTTCAGCCGATGGTATTGCCCTGGGGAGTGCGTCAACCATAAACAAATCAGATGTCCAGCTCATCGTTTTCGTGGCAATTATGCTACATAAGGTGTGTGCTACTTTATCCTTCATCGCTTCTTGTCGTTACTTTTCTTTCAATTTATCTGCAACCCAGAATAGTATTGACCCTAAATTGCGGGCGAATTAGTGTGCTAAAAATGCATGCACGCGGAAACAAGTGATTTCAATATTGCTGTGATACAAGCACACAGCTGAGTTATCATTACAAAGCCACCACTATGTGTCTATGCTTCCCACGAGTAAGTATAATGGCTTCCATGAGTTAGTGAAAAAGCAAACATTCTTTTGCAGGTTGTTTGGTCTTTCTGAGGTGAACATGCGAGGCCATAAATTGCAAAAAATTGCCAAGATTTTGGGACGTTTCATCCAACCTCTGACCCCCGACGTTTAATTTCTGGGACAACTCTAATCTCTGACACTTGTTGACTGACTTTTGGAAGGGTGTTTCTAAATTCTGGCACTTGTTGATAGAGTTCCGGGGCATCTTCTCTGAACAGGGCTAGGCCAAAGGCGCTACACCATTGTAGTGGATTCAGTCGAACAGGCTGAACAATAAATCAGGATGTTTGACGCCATGAAAGCATTTTTGAGCAAGACTACGTGCACCACTAGATGTTACTGTTCAGTGGTGGTTGTCGGGGCATTGCTTCTCAGGCTTAACAGTGTAAAAATTATGTACTGTAAGTGGAGTGTGCCCTGCAATGCAGGTTGTGTAGCTGGCAACATCTTAGCCCGAAAAGTAAAGAATAAATGTTTGTTTCTGCCTGCTTAGGTTAGATTGTTGCCGAGAGCTCGCGATCCTTAGAAGGGGTCTACAGAATAGGCAGTTCGAAAATCTCGTTCAGCCCCTTATCAGTTTTTTGGTTACTGTTCGAGATGGTTGGAAATGTGAAGAGAAATTCGCTGCTGTTGGTCCTGCAGTTTTCGTTTATTAGTAGTAGCCTTTCTTTCCCACTTATTGGCCACCACTTTCAGGCTCCTGCTGCTTTCGGTTTGGTGTCCTTCCTATTGATGGAAGGAATCGACGTGCGAAACGCGCGAAAGCACTTGCTTGTGTTCAGCTTTGCGGCCCCTTTCGCTGCCATCACTACTTTCGTAGTGCTTGGAACTGTGAGTATCGTGATTTATTGTCCCTCTTGTTAGTATCTTCCGATTGTTGGATCTAGTGTGTTATGATTTTCGAAAGGCTAGTTGCCGTTGTACTGGAAGGCTGAGAGTTTTGGTCATGTTGCGCTGGGTTCAATAATCAAAGCTGCTCATTGTTTTAGTTAGGCAGCGATTCTGTATGGTCTTCTGATTCATCGACCGGTGTGCTTATGCTTTTCTCAGCAGGAACGTTTTTGTTTGTCGCAACGGTGCATGTGTTGCCGGAACTCGTAAGTCTTGGAGCCCCAGTTTGTTTTTTCTTTTTATTTGTGAAGAAAACATTAGTAGATTATATTTTCTTGTAAATTATATTTCTAAGAGCTGAACAAGGAATAAATTAGATTTCCCTGTCGCCACTCCCAGAAATGTTCATCCAAAGGAAATAACTTCGATAGCCCCCAAATGAAGATCGCAGCGATCGCTGCACGGTAACTGTGTTTATTCTTCTACAGTAGGGTCAAAAGTTCTTTGCTGTATTAGCGCGCCCTTTGGTGCATAAATTTCATAAATAAATAAATAATTGGGGCGCGCGTAGCGCAGTCGGAGGAGGCGCCGACGGTCGCGTGCACCCGATAACAGGTTCCTGGTTCGGATTTCCCGCCCATGCCAACCAAGCCTTCCATCCCTCCGGGGTCGGTGAATTGGTACCAGACTTGTCTGGGAAGGATAGAGCGCTGACTTGTTCATCGGCTGGCCACCGCAAGTCATTGTATGGCCAAATACGCATTCATGTCGCCTCCACGACATCCCGTAGAAGTAGAATGCGCTGGCGCATCCCAGAAGGGATTGACTAACGCCGTCCTTTATCCTTTAAATAAATAATTGGCCACCTTGCCTAAATACTAAACACTACTAGAAAGAAGCTAAGAAAAGGATGTTGTTTTGAATTCAAATTGTGGCACAATGCTCAATATTTTTCGATTCACTTTGCTTTCTGTTTCTCCATCACACCACTTGTTTCGAATGGCTTTTGCTGCCTTCTAAAGCTCTGAAGCAACTGTTTTCCACAGGCTAACCGCACGAAGTCTACGAAGGACTATATGCTAGTGGTGGATGCACAGTCTCCGGCTACTGCTGGCCATTCACATTCTGGTAGGTTACATGTTGGTACATATTTCTGTTGTTGTAGTCTGGGCGTTGTGGCACTGCAAAGCGCGTCGGCTGATTTCAAGTTGCTTGGGCAAACCCATATAACTGACGTAACTTAGACGTGCAATAAACAATCTGGTTTGACGGGTTTGAACATTCAATGGAGTAATGTTATCGAGCACATGTTCATACAAATTTCCCCCTAGCTTGTCGAGTTTCGTATTTTTGAGATAATTTTGAAGGTTGGATAATGTGGCAGTTATCATTGTTCAACAACTTCTCAAGTTGTTCACAATCACTAAACAATTATTTCACAGCTCTTACTTGACCGATGAAAAGTCGTGGCGAATGGAGAATTCCTCGAGAAGAAGAAGCGTAACAAGCATGTGTTTATCGTATGCTCCACTTTGCCCATATAGGGTGATGAAGTGGTTTGATCTACTGCCTCGAATTGTGTATTTGTTGACTGTATTTTCTTCAACGATTGTTGAACATCCTATTAAGTATAGTATATTTAGTAAGTATAGTAAATTAGGAGTTCTACGAAGCCATGGAAGTTGTCAAGATACTACGCAGCCACGTCCACCTGCCACCCTCTGTGCAGTTGATGCGTAGAATCCTCTGTCATACCTTCCAGCATCTTCTCGTCGCTAAGGAGTTAGATAGTCAACGGCCACGACAAGATCAGACGCGAATACCTGAAGAACCTCCAGCTGGTCCTCACCAACACCAACACTCTGGCGCGGCTCTTCACACGCTACCTGTCGGAGTGTAGGGTTCCATCTCAGTCGAAGACCAGCAGGACCGTTTTGCTGTAGAAGAAGGGGACGTGCACGACATTGGCAACTATCGCCCGATCTGCCTGCTGCCCGTAGTCTACAAGCTCTTCACTCGAGTGATCCTGAATAGGATTAGCAGAGCGCTGGACGAAGGAAAGTCATGCGAACAAGCAGGATTTCGGACAGGATTCAGCACGATCGACTACATACACAGCATTACGCAAAGTATGTCATTAGCCGAGTACAGGGAGGATACTCATCACCTACGGATGTTTCTGAGATATCATCTATTGGGGGGGGGGGGGGCAAAAGTAATGAGACTCTCCATGCCGTGTCCATATATCTCGTGCCTGGAATCTGGCTTCGTGCTTATCGTATTTGTATGCTTGTATCCTACTTACTGAAGGCAACCTGAGAAGTGACCACTTTCGCTCTTTCCAGAAGCATGCCAAAACCGCACTCTGGCTTATGCCGAAACCCCAGCTTGACGAGTCGACCTGTGTCGCGCGAATCTCGCCCAATTCCCAACTCCGAGCAGCCTGGACTCAATAGTCACGCAAGATGAGAAGTACGTCTTCTACCTTAACCCTTTCAAGCAGCGAGTCTAGGTGAGGCCTGGTGACCTGTTACCGACCTTCGTTCGGCGAGATGTTCATGGCGAGAAGCACCTTCAGAGCCTTTGGGTCTGCGCCCATGTTACGGTATACTGGAAGCTGCATAGCAAAAGCACGACGATGGACTCCAAGGCCATGGTTAACGAAATAGAAGAGATGGACCTGCGATTCGTACGAATTCGGTCTCAGCGCTTCAAGGTCCTCCTCTTCGACAACGCCACACCTCATCGGGCAAAGTAACCATGGGTAAGCTTGCCCAGCTGGGCTACGTTCACATGCCTCACTCACCGTATTCGCCGAACATCTACCACTACTTATTGAGCCTAAAGGACTTCTTGGTCGGAAGAGACACAAGAACCCAAGCAGTCCTTGACAACCATATCGAGCAGTTGATCAACACCAGGCCCAAGCAGTTCTGGAAGGATGGGATCAGGAAGTTGGCTGAGCGATGGCAGCAAGTCATTGACCTTGATAGCAAACTCATTCCTCAACATCGTTGAGTTGTAATTGTAATTGAGTTATAGAGAGATAAAGATTTTTTTTTTCAATTTTTCTCATTACTTTTGCCCACCCCCAAATACTTCTAGCGAAACGAACGCCCTGGTGCTCCAGCGTCACATATAGATCGAAAAGCCAATAACTTAGTGCTGACTGACCAGAACGCCGCGAGCAAGCCTGTGAGCCCTCAAGTTGCCACTTAAGCGTGTTGAAGGGGTGCGGTACGTTAGTTGTCTCTTCCTATTACAGAAGGCGGAGCCGATCTCTGCAAGGAATGCAAACTGTTTGGGTGGTAAAATGTTCATTTAGTCTCTCTGATCCTAGAAATAAGCACAGAATGCGTCCCCTTGATATTTGCCGGAACCTTTGAATAATTTTTACAAGACGAGTATAAGGAGCTTTTTTACGCAGGTGAGTGATTGATTCAAAAACGTTGATAGAAAGAGACCCTTGGATGTTGTCTGTATCAATTTCTTGGGAGGGTTGAACCAAATTCCAACTGTAAAGGGCATGTGCTCAATGCTTCAGTGCCTGTGTTCGCATGTTCACTACTATACATTGGCTCTGATAGAAAAATCGGATAACTGGATGGTTCAGCTCACATTAATTTCGCGGGCCTCGGATTTTTGGATGATTCGGACCGGAATATCCAAATCGGATATCTTGGAAGGATTCATTCGGATCCAAGGCATATTCACTACTATCTCATTGTTTCGAGTTTTTAGTCATGTTGTCTATTGGTCTTGCGCATTGCTTGTTATGAAGTACATGCCCGGCTGTAACCTTGTTTGTAAAAAAGGTTTCTCTGGCATTAGGGAGTTATGCGTGCACTTGTTATTCTTTGGGAGCTTCTCGGTGAAGTCTCCACAGCTGACCGTGTTTCACTGGGCACTCGGCAAACTCGATTCTGGTTGTGAATTCGGATCACAATCGGCAACGGTCTGCGACAAATTGAAGGATACAATATTAAGTTCATTAACTGAAATTGGTTCAGAGACGCTGTCGCATGGGCCAAGTCGCCGCAAATTAGCTGGGCTGGTACGTGTTGCGTTTCGCAGAATTCGGCGGGATGTCATGAGAACACCAGGACGCCCACCAACGCGTTGATCGGACTTCTTCGTGAAAGCCCTGAACGACCGATATGTCGCTTTTCGTGTCCCCTGAGCGAGGAGGACCCATTGCAGCACTCTGGCACGCGATAGGGACGAATGGAGACACTGCTGGCGCCCGCTCGAGCAAGTCGATTATTAACGGCACGTCGGGTGATACAGGGGAACTGAAGTTGGAATTGCTTGTCCTTGAGCGGCTGTTGTAGAGGTTACTAAGTTTTACGACGATGTCTTGATACGTTCAAAACTTGCGGCAGGCGGGACTTGAATCCGTCCCTAGGCTCACTGGGAGGGAAGCTACGGCATTACACCACCTGCGCTGTTGGGTCCAATCCAACATCCACATGTCCTTGCTGTCGTTCCGATGTGGCGGTTGAGTGATGGTACTCCTTGTAACGCAGATCTCGTGGACGTCGCGTTTGATCAAACAGCGTCGGTGGTGTGACGGAGTGTCATTCTGCCTGAAAGCAGAGGGCATGCAGGGGTTCGAATCCCGCCTGGCGCAAGTTTCGATTGCAGCAAAAGGTTCTAGTTGAGCTAAAGACTCCAATTCATAACGAACATACCACGCGGCGGTTGATACAACAGACCTGTCCCAGCCATACTCCAAAAGTATGGCTGCTAGGTACATCCCCCATATACATATATTACTGAATAAAGGGCGGATAAGTGCAAAACTTACGCTGATTACGAGAGGAAAAGTACGTAGGAGCAGTAGAACATTGTGAGGATTGCTACTCTACTCAAATGGATATAATTTAAATTCGAGTGTATTAACAAAGGGGTCCCGCAGGCGGGAAGTATTGCTAGTCAAATGTTGATACGAGATCCTTGAACGAAAAGTAGCGCTATAGCCACGTGCCGCTGTGCAGTAACTGTTACGTAACGTACGTGTATAGACTTTTCGGCAGGTATTCTAGACTACTGAACACTAAATAACGTCCTGTTTTCTACGCGTCCAGGTTGAGGCTGTCTCAAAGTGTAGATAAAACTTTCCTGACGCGAAGAGCTATGTAGCTGGTTGTTGGGGAAGGTTCTAAGGCTTGAGTTTGTTTCAACTTGTATTTTTTAGCGTTTGTTCACACCCGACTGTACGCAGTCCCGAGTCGCATAAGTGAAGGGTACTGGACAGCGTTACTCAATCCCTTTTGAGATTCGCCAGAAATTCTAGTGCTTATGCGGGATGGCGCGGAGGCAATTTGAATGCGTATTGGCTTATACAACGACATGCGGTCGCCAACCGATGTACAAGCCATTGTTTCAGGTACACGAAGACACACCGCGGGTTTGCGGGAATGCGCCGTTGTTCCTACCGTAACCGCGGCGGCCAATCAGCCACCGGCTCTCCCGTCCAAGCAGGGCACGTGATTGGCTGCCGCAACTGCGGCAAGAGTGACAACGCGCTGCGTCTTTGCGACATTAACCTGTTTCATGCTTCGCAGACCAGTCCTTACCAATTCACTGACCGCGGAGGGATGGAAAGTCTGATTTTGGTGTTTGCGGGAAACCGAACCAGGAACCTGGAATCGGCTGCACGCGACTGCTGACACCTCCCCCGACTGCGCTGTCACGCTCGCATAAATAAAGGCGTAGAAGTTTGAAGACACATGGACAAGGTGGCATAAGTATTTTTGAAGTACGAGCATCCGCACGGGTACAGCTCAAGTTGGATGAGGCGAGAGCGATCCTGCATTGCTCTAGTAAAGGGCTTCGTCACTTGTCGGTACTGTTAGTATTGCGTTCGCCCCATATCAAGGGCAGCGCGTCAGATGGTAGAACCGCTGTTCTGCGGACCGGGAAATTTTGTTTGGCGTCTCAAAGGCTTCGTAGGGCAGCCGTTAGATCTCGGTGAAGCCTAGGGGTGTTGAGGGTGGGTGAGCAAGGGGAGAGAGGAAGATCGCGTGGCCCCGGCGAGTGGCCTGGCTATATCTTGTTCCTCCTGACCGTCCCCCTATATCAAGCCAAATTTTGCAGTTACAACTTTCCCAAATTGAGCTATTCGGCAGTTCACTGACCACGGAGGGATGGAGGATTGTGTTAATGAAGTGGGAAGTGGGGTTGTGTCGTGGCCAAAGGCGAAAGGTTTCGAATGCAGCAGCTGGAACATCCGACAGCTGGGACCAAGACCCGTCTGTAATGCGTGACCTGTTGCAGGCGGAACGAACTTCACGATCAAGGAGCTGGCAGCGATTGTCGGAGGAGCTGTGGTGCCGGCACTGTTGTCGGCGGGACACTCTCACTAGCCTCTCGTGTCATACGACAGCGTTCTCTTGCCGGAGCTGCCAGCCGGGAACCGGAGTGGCCTTCCTCTGCTTCCGAATCATGACTACTTAGGTCATCGACTGCGCTCTCATCAGGGGCCGGATTCATCAACAATTAAACCTGCGGGTATTCGAGGTATAGGGAGTAGAGATAAGATAAGAAATAGAGACGAACGCTTCATCGTGGGTATCTATACCCACTATACCCGTAGGTTATTCGTTGGTGAATCCGGTGCCGGAGCTCCAGTTGCTTTCCTGCTGAGAATCGAGGTGTTCTCGAAAATGTCGCGCTATTCGCACTATTCTCTTTCAGCCCTTCAGCCTTAATGTTAAAATCTGTACAGTCTGTTCGCTGTTGTTGAGCGTCTTCAAAGTATCACGTCTATTTTGCCCACTTTGTATTCGAGTGTGGATTTCAACTGTGATTGTTGGGTATGGGTAGAGTCGTCTAGATTTCTTCTCACGCTCCTTTTCCTTGTGGAGAAATTCTAAGTAAAAGATCTTCGATTGCTGTAATGTTTGATTCTGTTCAAGGTGTTAGGTGGAAGGCTATTTTTTAATCCTTCCTTCAGGGCGCTCTGTAGCCTAATTGGAAGAGGCCTCGGCTGTCGCGTGCACTCGATTCCAGATTCCTTGTTCGGATTTCCTGCCCGGTCCAATCAATCATTTCTCCGGGCTCGATGAGTTGGTACCAGGTTTGTCTGGGAACGGTAGAGCACTGGCTTGTCTAGCAACTGGCCACCGCAATAATTGCTTAGGCCAGAGATGCATTCAGATTGCCTCCGCGACATCTCGTAGAAGTAGAATGCGTGGCGCATCCAGGAGGGATTGATTAACGCGGATCGTTTGCCCTTACCCTTGTTGCTTTCTTGGAGAAGACAATTTCTAGAGTATCCTTCTGATTTGATGTGAGACACGAATGGCTTTTAGACTCTGCGACGTCCTGTAGCCATATTCATGACGTGGCGGGAGCGGGAAAGCAGGCGATGCCTTCCCGCTCCCGCCGCATCCCGCTCCCGGCTTCCTGCAACCCGGAAGGTATTCATAAACCGCCGGGAAGCGGGAGCGACCGCGACGCGCGAGTTAGATTCGCAGCGGAGGCGGGAACTGCAAGATTTCAAAAACCAAATTCTCAAATTGCCTGGGTTTCAACCAGGGATGAGCGAATAACGAAATATTAAGACCCGGCTAACGGACAATTTTGCCTAAAAATCGCCGGATAACGGAAAAACGAATAACGAACAAGCAACAAAAATTAAAACTGGCTTGAAATTGTTCGAATCTCAACAGAATATCAGAAATTCATGAGCTGTTAAGTTATGTGCCATCTCTTACCATTTTAAAAGTATTTTGAAGAACTTGTCGGGGACAAAAGTGGCACGATCCCCAATAGAGAAACCAAGATTATTTTGTAATACAATCTCCTGCCACTCCACTCGACTGATGTTCCGGCAGAATCTTCTTCAGTGCCTGGAGAGGACAAGGAGAGCTTAAGAAGCTACTCGTTTATTGCCATCCTGGAGGACATCCTCGATGATTTGGCCCATACGTCAGCGTGTCTGACTTTCGAACGTCTTTAAAGGTTGAAACGCTTGCATATAATATGCGAGATGGCATTTTATTTGGTGTCCACATCTTTTCATAGATCGCCGTTTGGGAATGCCCGTTGTTGGTGTAGTCACCTTCGTGGCCTTCTGTCCTTTCACTCTTTTCTTCGATTTCTACGATATCTCTGCGTGCAGGCGCACCCAGGACGTAGCGCACGGCGTTGGACGTGTGACCATTAGGTTAAAGTGTTCCTCCATATTCTCTAAATATGAGACGACGTGATAACAGTTTGCATACTTTTACTTTTACTTTACTCACTTTTTCATAATTTGGACTACTTTACTATTGAAGAAATAATTTCTAATTTGACACATGCCTTCAGTTATATTTTTATTTTGTTGATGTTCACTACGAAGTTCAATCCTATTTCGCTGACGATGTCTTCTTTTCAACGTAGAACGCGCTCGTAAAATGTCCACCGACTGACAACGGAAAAGGATAAGAAGTGGTATCGCAATATCCCGTAGAAATAGAGTACGTGACGCATCCGACGAAAGAGCCACTCATTGTCAATGTTTCAGATCAATTATGTGATTTCTTTCCAATCAAGTAAGCGACAGAATCCGGACCTCCTTCCCCCCCCCCCCCCCTCCCCAGAAGATAGCCCGGAAGACGTTAGGAGACATATGGCGAAGATACCCCCCCCCCCGTGAAGACGACTTTCGATAGCAAAATCGCCATCGAAATCCTACTGCTTGCGATTCAACACACCATCTCATTGACAGCTTCCCGACGTTCCCGACCGGTTGAGTGCGGGTAGGTCGGGATCCTCCCGCCATCGGCGCGGGAGGCTCCCGTTGCTTCCCGGCATGTTCGTGAATACGAACTTTTGCCTCCCGTAGCCGTATTCATGAAGCGGCGGGAGCGGGAAGGCAGGCGATGCCTTCCCGCTCCCGCCGCATCCCGCTCCCGGCTTCATACAACCCGGTCGGTATTCATGAACCGCCGGGAAGCGGGAGCAACCGCGACGCGCGAGTTAGATTCGCAGTGGAGGCGGTAATTGCAAGATTTCAAAAACCAATTTCTCGAATTACCGCTGTCTCAACCATGGATGAGCACATAACGAAATTTTGAGACCCGGATTACGGACAATTTTGCCTAAAAATGGCCGGATAACGGAAACACGGATAACGAACGAGCAACAAAGATTAAAACTGGCTTTAAACTGCTCGAATCTCAACAGAATATTAGATGTTCACGCACTGTCAAGTTACATGCCATCTATCACCATTTTAAAAGTATTTTGAAGAAAAAATGTGAACTGTTACCGAGCTTATCGGCGAGAAAAGTGGCACGATCCCCAGGGCCAAACGCGAGGATGGACGCGTAAAGCACCTTAATCGATCTTTTGTAAGCAGTCGAAATGCTGATAAGCCAGCCTTTCAGGTATACAATAGCGAGATTCATTCAATTCCTATTCACCTGCATTTATTTCGACCCGACGGTAACTTATTCGTCTGTCGCCATATTCTCTAAAGATGAGACGAAGATAGACTACAAGAAGAAATGGCTGAAGGATTGTGATAACAGTTTGAAGACTTTTTCGAAGATTTTGGAACTACTCTACTATTGAGGAAATAATTTCTAATTTTACACATACCTTCAGTTTTATTTTTATTTTATTGTTAATTACGAAGTTCAATCCTATTTCGCTGACGATCTCTTCTTTTCCACGCAGGACCTCCTCGTAAAATGTCCACCGACTGGCAATGGGAATGTATAAGAAGTGGTATTGCGAGAAATAGAGTGCGTGGCGCATCCGACGAAAGAACTACTCATCGTCAATGTTTCAGATCAATTATGTGATTTCTTTAAAATCAAGTAAGTGACAGAAGCCGTACCCCCCCCCCCCCCTCTCCTCAGAAGATGGCCGAGGAACACGTTACGAGACATATAGCGAAGATAACCCCACGTGAAGACGAATTTCGATGGCAAAATCGCCATCGAAATTCTATTTCTTGCAATTGCACACGCCACCTCATTGACGGCTTCCCGGCGTTCCCGACCGGTTGAGTGCGGGTAGGCCGGGAGCCCCCGCCATCGGCGCGGGGGGCTCCCGTTGCCTCCCGGCATGTTCGTGAATACGATCTTTTGCCTCCCGCCTCGGTCGCTTCCCGCGGGAAGCCTTGAACGTTCCCGGGAACGTTCATGAATACGGCCACCGGCCCGGTCGCTTCCCGCGGGAAGCC
The DNA here is from genome assembly GCA_947396885.1 of Heligmosomoides polygyrus polygyrus. Taxonomy (NCBI): domain Eukaryota; kingdom Metazoa; phylum Nematoda; class Chromadorea; order Rhabditida; family Heligmosomidae; genus Heligmosomoides; species Heligmosomoides polygyrus. The sequence goes on along the minus strand of OX377204.1, from coordinate 64,656,182 downwards.
TTGAACGTTCCCGGGAACGTTCATGAATACGGCCACTGGAAAAAAACGCTTGCTTCTGGTCCTGGCCGAGCAGAGGTCTCTTCGTAGGTATCGTTGTAACAACTTTCTAGTCGTGGATTGCAGAAGTGGGACATTGGTCGGATCTATCCTAGTGGTGGGAGAAGACACTCCACTCTGTTTGATAATGGTGTCAAAATTGCGTGGCGCATCCAGGAGGGATTGATTAACGCGGATCGTTTGCCCTTACCCTTGTTGCTTTCTTGGAGAAGACAATTTCTAGAGTATCCTTCTGATTTGATGTGAGACACGAATGGCTTTTAGACTCTGCGACGTCCTGTAGCCATATTCATGACGTGGCGGGAGCGGGAAAGCAGGCGATGCCTTCCCGCTCCCGCCGCATCCCGCTCCCGGCTTCCTGCAACCCGGAAGGTATTCATAAACCGCCGGGAAGCGGGAGCGACGAAACGCTTGCTTCTGGTCCTGGCCGAGCAGAGGTCTCTTCGTAGGTATCGTTGTAACAACTTTCTAGTCGTGGATTGCAGAAGTGGGACATTGGTCGGATCTATCCTAGTGGTGGGAGAAGACACTCCACTCTGTTTGATAATGGTGTCAAAATTGAAGGTAAGCTTTACAGAGACAACACAGCATGCGAGAGACTGCAATGACCTGGAAGTGTAGGCATGGCAGCTTTTTTAAGGCTAGCGGTTTTCAACAGCAATTGCCAGTATATGCCACATGTAGAGGCTCTTCCCTTGCAATTTATGCAAATAAAACTAAATGATTTGCACACATTTTAGCTGTGAGAGTGTGTACGTAGAGAAGTTTACAAAGGGGATTGTACAGTTACAAACTGAAGCTAATGAAATAACTAAATGTTGAGTTAGTCCGAAACCAATGTCAGTTTCTGCTACCCTTCGTTCAACGGCTTCTGCACAGCAATTTCGGAGGTGTCTAGAAATGCTTGGTATAGTAACTGAGAGAGTCTGATCGCTTCTATTAGGTTGTAACGAATTAAATGCTACTGGCTCGCGCCATTTTTTGTCGCATCTTTACGCGTTTTGTCAAGAACAAACCGTAACATGTGGCATATCATTTAGAAGCGCAAACTTTGCTCTACCGGTAAGTACCAAATTTTCTATGTAAAAGTGGGAAAACTTTAGAGTTTTATTGACTTTTTTGCAGATGGACAAAAGGGTAATCCGAGGCGTAGAGAAAACTTGCGTAGAGAAGGCGTAGAGGCATTTACTTGTATGAATTCAAGCTGGACACTACAGCTAAGGAGGCGGACGAGAAGATCAACGCCGCATTCGGTCAAGGATGTTCCACAATTCGGATGGCGTATCGTTGGTATCAGAAGTTCCGGAATGGAGATGAGAGCTTGGAAGAACATGAAGGTCGTGGGAGGCATAGTGATGTTGATGAGGACAAGCTGAGAGATGTGGTAGAGGAGGATCCACACAAAGGTACCAGGGAGATAGCAAAGGTTCTTGGCGTCAGTCACAACACAGCTGCCCGGCATCTGAAGGAAATTGGAGAGACCAAAAAGCTGGAAAGATGGGTGCCTCACGAGCTGTCTGAGGAGCAAAGAAACCGACGATATGAGATCTCGTCCGCACTGCTTCTACGGAACGAAACGGACCCATTCCTTGATCGCATCGTAACCTGTGACGAGAAATGGATAATGTACGACAACAGGCGACGATCGGCACAGTGGGTGGATAGCGATGAGAGCCCCAAGGTATTTGCGAAGCCGGAATTGCACCAAAAGAAAGTAATGGTGACAGTATGGTGGTGTTCGCTGGGAATTATTCACCACAGCTTCCTCCCTCCCAGTGAATCCATCACGGCAGAGAAGTACTGCATTGAAATTGAAGAAATGATGAAAAAGTTGAAGGATATCCGGCCGGCCTTGGTAAACCGAAGGCGAGTTCTCCTTCTGCACGACAATGCTCGCACCCATGTAGCACGAATGACGTTGCAGAAATTGAATGAGCTGAGCATTGAAACTCTACCACGTCCTCCGCTTTCTCCCGACCTCTCCCCAACAGACTACCATTTCTTCAAGCATCTTGGCGACTTCTTGGTAGAGAAAATATTCAAATACCAACAGGATGCCGAAAGTGCCTTCGAAGATTTCGTCAATTCCAGAACTTCCGATTTTTATGCTACTGGGATAAAAAAGCTTGTGTCACGTTGGCAAAGATGTGTAGAATCAGAAGGTTTTTATTTCGATTAATAAACTTGCCTACAAGCCGAGATATTAACTGTTTAAGTTTACAGTGGTTCAGTGCCATTTATTTCGTTACAACCTAATAACACAGTATTGAGTACCACTGGAAGGTGCTCATAGTCCTAGTTGCGGAAACGGTTTTCTGGTCCAAAAAGTGAGGAATCACGATCTTTTCTTATACAAGAACAGAATCTGTACTATGAGCAAAACAACGAACCTTAAGAGAAAACTCTTGGGAAGAATACCTCCGACAATCAGCAGCAACTGCGAGGATTGAGGCATTCCATAAGGAGAGTGTGGGACTTCAACAGCAGATTAGTCGCGAAAGATTAACTGATATTGAACTCTTTCATTTGAGGGAAACGACAAGGGTAAAGTCGTGGTGTACCACTGTCAAACGAGGTGGGAATCCACTACGGCATTTTTAGTGCTAAAAGAGAGGTAGAGTGAAGGTCTCGTGAAGCAGTCGGAGAGTGTGCCCGCTGTGGCGTGTACTAAAGTGTCGCAAACGTTCGAGAACTTATGCATGTATCATTATAACAGTTTATTTTTCTGCCGTTGTCCATCAGACAAAGTGAAGCATCGTCCCTTCCCTACTAGAGTAGATCATAGATACATTTCAGGCGAATTCCCTCTTCTTCCTCAGGTGTGTGTGCTCTTCATGCTATCGAAAGAGGAGCTAGTGGAAGGTGTACAAGCAAATGAACGGCGAATAGAGCGCCGGCGGGAAGCCTGATCTAGCTCTTGCAAGTCCAATAAGGTTTTACAGAGGGTATAGCAGGTCGGCCCGAATGCTTCCCCAGCTCTGGTGCCACAAATGTTTTCCTCTTTGCGGGAGGCGCACTACCAAAGCGTAACCTACATCAGAGTGGGAACTCCCCAGGATTGGGCAATTATCCGTAACTTGATCGGCAATCGTACCTTCAACTCCATTATCGCAGGTTCTATAATAAGGCACAACTTGTGGCTCTATTTTTCACAGCTGGATAGAACATTTCGATACCACATAGGGAAAAGCCGTTAGTTTTCATCTTTTGTGGGAAACGTATGGCGTATCTCGAAGGTTGCCGACTTCAAGCCACTTTTTATGGCAGTAGAACAGCCCAATCCTGGTGCAGTGGCGTTTTATGGTTTGAACCTCGAAAAGCATATTCCACAGTCAGCTCGAAAATTGAGCGCAACATTAGGACAGAGGTCTCATTAGGACATCTCAAGCATGTCAGAGGACCTTATTGAGCCACCTTAAAAACCTAAAGAATTTCATTTAGATGGCGCTCTATGATCCGACACTTTCAAATTGTGGAAAACTTACCGAGTTATAGTCATTTTTGTGAACGTCGAATTTCGTCGCTCCCATGACGTCGGTGTCATATCGACCAGTGGTCGATCCAATCTATTCGTTTCAGAAAACCATGATTTTTACACTGTGCATTGAAAAAGACTTGCAAATTTTTGTGGCAAGATTTCAACTGTGTGCGTGATTTGCTTCAGGTAAAAAAATTATTTTTCATGAAACATGAGAATTTGCAAATCGATCCTCCCTGATCATATCGGAAATCGCTGCCAAGAAGCTTAGATTTTGAATGTATATTAATCACATATTGAACTTTAAGATGGCACAGCTTTCGCTCCCTGTTGCTCTTCGGCCAGAGGGTAGAAATTTTTTTGCCGCGAGAAGTCCATCCTTTAGTGGCGATCGGTGATATCGGAGAACGCAATGGCTCCACGTAACCTGCCACATTTCGGAGTTTGTGCGACATCCCTGAAAAATTCACAGAGCTTTTAAAACAATAAGTGTGGGTTCTACGCTTTAAAAAGCAGGCTGTAGAAATAGCGGCCTCCATGTAATTAAAGGTGTCGAAAAAATTTTGGCAAATCATACAAATCAGAGCGTCTGTTCATACAGTGGATCGTTTCAGAAAAACAGGTCTTATTACCGTGTGTCAAACTGCGGATTAAAACTTTATTTGGTACAACTCCACTTTCTGATGCTGTTTCCTGCAGAAGAGAGAAAATTAGTTTCGTGACAAGTCCTTCTCTGGTTGCCACTCCGTTATCGCTTCGAAGAGCGCTTTCAAAAATCTTGTAGGGAAAGCACTTAATTTTCCTTAGCAATTGACACTTCAATTTTTCTAGACGGCGATTTAGGACGTAGATGTCGCTCGTTCAGGCAGAAAACTGTCGCATCCATGACTTCCTGAAAAGAAAAACTGAAAAATTGAAACTTCTCATTGACTCCAAATCTGGGTGCAGAAAATCTTTATTTTTAACAAGTAATACAATCATTTTTTTGAAACATTTTTATATTAATTTTTACAACTTCGAGGGACGAATGAGAGGCTCCACACTTTCGTATGCATTCCTGGAAAATCCATCCTCCAGTTGCCATTCCGTCATCGCTTCCGAGAGTGTCTAAAGAAATTTGTGGATAAAGCACTCAAGTCAGCTTTAGAAATTAACACTCGGCATTGTATGGAGTACTATTTCGAATGCAGATGTTGCTCCTTCACGTACAAAAATGTGCCGTGTCCACGAGATGCTCGGAAAGTCTGAAAAGTGTAACTCGTTGTGAACTGCTCTCAAAAGTGCTTTATTTTCAACTGTAAACAAACAAAATATTATTATCAAAAGATTACATACATAAAACCTTTATCAGCGTTTTTTCTAACAAATTTCTAAAGTAAACAGTTACTCAGTAACACTCTTTCTTGAATTAATCTGACGCAGTGGCAGCTGCACCTGGAAAGAAGGACCTATTAAAAGGTACAAAAATCGCATGAAAATTTTTAAAAAATTCAATGCGGATAGGAAATAAAACGATGGTTCACACAAGGGCGGTCGTACCAGATCCACTCTGGGAGGGGGGGGGGTCGTAAATTTTCGGCAAAAATCGAACCCCACGCTTGACCCTGGTCCAGACTAACTAAGCCTTCCATTCCTCTAGGGTCGGTCATTTGGTACCATACCTATCTGAGAAGAACAGAGCACTGATTTGTTCATCAGCCGGCCACTGGAAGGTATTGTATAGGCCAAATACTCAGTCAAATCGCCTCCACGACATCTCGTTGAAGTAGAGCGCGTGGCGCATCCCAAAGGGGTGAATTACGGTACCTCTTATCCTTTATGAATCCAGTGATCGATACCACGTAGGCAACAATCGACGGAGAGAATAAAACCCATCAAAACAGTATTTTTTTTTTGTTGATGCTGCATGATGCAATAGTGCCAGTCGGTAACGTGACTCACACTTTACAAATTACGGTTCCCTCCCGTTATAACGCCTCAGGATAAGACGGGGCTCTCGGTATAACTTAGATTTTCTCTGGTCCCGGCCAGCTTACCTTTACGCCAATACAAAACTCCGCTTACGACGAGTAGGATACAACACTACAACGTCGTTATAGCGCGGTTTTGGGAGGAACCCTCCGTTCAAAATGATTCCCCTTATAACGCGGCCCGGGCTCAGTTACGGTCCCACACGGAAAATGAAGACGAGCAAGATGCTGACCGCGTCTGCGATCAGACCTACCCTTCTATAGCCTCGATAGTAGCTGCGACCAGCACTTGTGCGGCAATGAATGAGATGCATGTACGCGTTTTTCACGCATGCGCGGCCTACAAAAGTGTTCACAGTTAGCAATATGTCGAGCACAGTGGTAGACCCCCGGTAGTCGTTAGAAGCTGCCGTAAATTGGATGTTTTCCTCTATCAGGAACGACAGGTATGGATTAAAACTCAGATTATTCAACCGAAAGTTGACTATAAAGAGAGGTGAAAGTTCGAGTCATAGGTTGTCGTTTGTTCTTGAGGCTTACGAACGGTGACTGTTCAATCAAAATCAATGACTGGTCTGCGCTCCAGTGTACTGTTATAACTTTTTACTGCCTACAATACCCAAGCTGCAGCCGGAATGATTCGAACTTGATAGAGTTATTGTGCTCAGAACGCGCCTGCTCGTCCATTTTAGCAATACCAGTGGAACATAAGGCAAAGACGGTGGCATCTCAAAACTCGTAGCTTGCTAGACATGTAAGAGCTAATTGGTCTGCTATACTTTTCGCGCACGTAGATAAGCTGTTTTCGTTAAGCTAAGCCCACTCTGCAAGTTGTTGATTGGTTCTGTCAGGCCTATATGCATTGCTTAACTCTACTGAGAATTTTGTGTCAGAAGTGCAAGCTAGTGAACTCAATTATATGTTTCTTATTTTAAAATATGGAGTTCCGAAGGAGTTACTAAAAAACAGCGCTTTGCCGCGCAAAAAGGTGCCGCTTTTGCTCTTGCGCGCCACTCTTGTTTGTTGGGCGGAGTGGTATGTGCGGTATTGCACCTCATTACAGCCAGTAAGGGAAGATGGAGGAGCATGGGCATTCGTTTGCCCAGAAGATTGATTGGTTCGATTCTGTATGCATTGTTCGCCGCACACTCTCAAGGCTCGACAGATTGGAGCAGATCTAGGACAGTTAGAAATTTCTTATAAAATTCTTCAAACGGTTCGAAATAGTCTCGAAGGCTTAACGTTTTTCGGTAAGGGAAGGTAGAAGCGCTGTCGTTATGCTTCACCTACTTGATGATAGATTAAATCCCATGCATTGTGCACGGCGCACTCTTGGAGCGTTCCTGGCATGACAGAGTACTGGCAACATGCGCCATGCCTGGATACTCCGAAAACGTGCGCTTCCTGGGAAATAAGCTGATCCAATCGCAAAGAGCGTGCACCGGTCACTTTTTGACCATGTGGTGAAGTTGTATATACGATTGTCTAGATCTCGACAAGGCAAATCGAATGGTACCAAATGTTTCTAAAAAAAAGCTAAAACTGAACAAGTTATGAGCATGCGACGGTTTGCGACGGATTAATCGGTGGCTTGCGAAAAGTGCAGGGTATCCTAAAAATTTAGGCACTATTTGAAATGTTCTAACATTGCTGCTAGTTAAGTTTTTGAAGATGTTTGAGATTCATATGAAAGCACAAGGTAACGCGGTTTCTGCGACGTGCATATAGTCAAGATTGCGCTATGAACCCGTCTGGAACCTTTCATTTTGGGCTCGATTGATTGTGGATGGGCTGAATGCTTGTTACAATCTTGTTACTACTTGGCCAGATTAACCTGTGCTGTGTTTGTTTTAACGTTTTCCGTCGCCCAATAACTGCGTCTCAAAACCTTGCATGCAGTTGCAAAACATTTTGGAGCTTGGTGGAGAGGTCATTTCGCAGGCTGCTGGGAACAGCAGGAACATAGGATAGGAACGACGGATGTATGGTATACCTTAAGTACAAATGCTTGAAGCCGGTCCTGAAAGCACTCGTGGACAGCAGACTAGGGTGTACATACTTCCTCCATGTCGGCATTGGGTCGCACATAGCAATATGTCCACAGATGTTGAACTGGTGAAGTGCTGCTGGAGCATTCTTTCTCACTGAAATGCTCCGTTAAACACACGCTGTCCGATATCTACCTTCTATTCAGCTGTCTAGGCCACTTGATCAGGGTGGCCCATAAGTCTTGCGACAAAACTAGGCTATCTGACTAGGAGACTTCTTCACTTGCATGGAACAACATATGAATTGTTGTTAGCATATCCTTAGTGCTCCTTGCCTTATCAGAAAGTGGTGCGCTCTTACGACTACCGCCTATCTTCCTGGGCCTCCCATTCAGAAGCTTTTGGAAGTGGGCGAACATCCAGTATCATTATAGCGTGTAGCGCACTTAGGGTCTTCTCCTTCTCCGCAGACCCATTCATCTAGTGTGACCTCCTTCGCCACACTAGATGAATGGGACTGCGTTACAACTGAAGAACGCTGTTGGCCTGCTGATCATACACAAAGCAACAACGAGCTGGAGAAGCGTAACATTTAAGTCGTGGGTGAAGCGTGTATTATTATACGTGTGGGCTTCTGCGGAACCTGGTGGTATCCAAATAATGGCTGTACATGGCAGTTTTTCGTCTTTAACGATTTTTTAAACACGTCTCCCCACACAACCTACATAGTTTTCTTGTAGAAAGAGAAAATCAGCGAAAGACTTTATCCGATAGGAACAAAATGTTGCGCCGTGCTCTCTGGCCTTAAGCGCACTGTTTAAAAGCAAAATGCACATTCTGGCACAGCGACGATTCTAACAGAAAGAAAAGGGCGAAGTAGCCGTTTCCCGTCCACTTTCCCATTTGAAAAGGACTACCTATGAAATTCCTCCATCATTAGAATTATTGTCTTCATTTATTTACTATATTAGAGAACTGGCCGATCCTCGCGGAGCCAACATACCGTCTGCAATTCTAATTCAAACTAGCGAATCGCATTGTTCGGTTGCACAGAAGTGCGATGTAGACGAAGAAGAAGAACAATTAATGATGTGGAAGTGATTTGGAAGTGATTTATGTGGAAGTGCAGAAGTTTTTAGGCATCGCAAAGCAACGAAATCATGCAAAATTTGTGGACCGTGAACGATACGCCCAGCTCAGTCGTGCAGCTCGATGCCAGCTTAAACACGAGCGTGAAGCTTATTGGAATACTTTCGAAGAACAAGCAGAGGATGCAGCTCATAGAAACCAATTTGGAACTCTCTACGCTACGCCAAGACGCCTATAGGTCTGAAAAAAATCCGACAAACGATAATATTAGAAGGACTGATGGAAGCTTCACAAAATCACCTGAAGAGCGCCTCCAGCGATGAATGGAACCCTTTGAGAGAATGTACAACCACAGTGCATCAGGAGACCCTCAAGTTGCACCACCATTGATACCTGTACCAGAGGCAGTCGCATCGGGTACTGCGCCCGCCAGAGACGAAGTTGTGAGGTTATAAGACTTCCAAAAGAAGGCGACGGATGTGACTGCAAATCTATCTCGGAACAAGCCTGCTTCCTATCACAGGAAAGATGTCCACAAGAGTCCTTCAAGCAAGGCTGGAGAACCAACTTGAATGCACCGCCAAAGAAGAGCAATCCGGCTTTTGGGAAGTTGCTGCTGTGGTCAGATTTTCGCTCTTAGCCAGATAATGGAGGAGCGCATGCGATGTGGTAAACGAATGATCATCGTATTTATAGACTTCCGCGCAGCTTTTGAAAGTGTCTACAGGCCAGCTCTTTGAAGGTATTAGAATCAGAACATATTGCACCGAAGATCGAACGACTGCTGCAGGAGACCTACGCCAACTGCTCTAGCTTTGTCTTTGTATGTGTAGGAACTTCAAATGTGCTTACAATACGACCTGGTGTGAGACCATACATCGACCGCACCATTGCTGTTCAATGGTGTGGTCGATGCAATTATGCTGAAGATGTTTAGCGGAAGACAAGGAGTTCAACTTGGAGAAGACCAGTTCGTTACGGACCTCTTCGCTCGCTGACGATAGTGCTTTCTTCGCAGACAGTGATGCAGAGGCAAACGATATCCTTTAAGGAATCGCCGCAGTACCTCCTTCTTAAGGACTGAATATTACCGCTGAAAAGAGAAAGGTGCTCACAACCGACGGCTCACTTTGGACACTCTACCAGGACAACTCCCAGATCGAACAAGTGGAGGAGTTCAAATACCTCGGTTCTATAGTACATCAGGACAAAGTCTAAAGCTCCACGGAAAAACAGCAGAATTAGGAAATTCACAGCAGAATTAGCAAGGCTGCGATGGCCTTCGAGTCACTATCCTGGTGTCCATGGAAGAGGTACAGCGTGTCACTGGCGATAAAAATGAGAGTGTTTCCATCCATTGTGATGCCAATATTGCTTTATGGAGCACGTGTACTTCTGAAACCTGATTTGCAGAAGCTAGAGGTCTTCCAGATGAGGTGCCTCAGACGAATATTGCAGGTCTCACTTTGGCATCGGATTGCAAAGGAAAATATACGAAAGTCCTTTATTGAATCCGAAATCCGAAAATGCAGACTCAAGTGATTTGAGCACGTAAACCGTGTGGCAGCTCAGTGTATAGTGAAAAAATTGTTGTGGAGGACCCGACGGAGCGGATGAAAGGTCCATCTGAGCTGCTCCGAAGAAAGACATGGGTAAAGAAAGTTCAAGACGACTTGAGTAAACGAGGCTTTTGTTTATAGCGTGCCAAAGAAACGGCTGTGGATCGTTTGGCATGTCAGAACATTGTCCATGACTCTCGCCACTCCGTGACACCAACAGCGACGCTGGCTTCGAGGCCATCCTCAAACCTGACGCCCGCTAATGGGGAGTGAGTAATCAAAGCAGCCGTATTAGAGAACACATTCTGCTCTACGCAGCATAGGAAAAAATAGGGTTCAATATCTTCGTTGTGACAAATAAGGAATAAAATTCCATAAGAAGTGCTGCGACGTTGCCTGAATAGCCAACCACTGGGTCTGAAGGCTCTCATAACGCCGGGAGTGCTCTCATATGAGTAATGCTGCTTCGTCATAATCGGATAACAGCTGTTGTTTGAATACAGTGAAGCCGAATATGTTGTGCCTCTAATGCTCGAGATCTTGTTAGGTTGCCCGGAAAGTTCTCAGCGTTTTGAGGGCTTCACTTTGAACTATCGTAACTTTCACAAATCATCGGATTTAGTCGAATAAGCACCGTTCAAGTCAGCACACGTTTGCCGATGGGCCACCAGTGGACTTATTCCATCAGCGAAAAAATTAGGTGGTCGAGATTCGACAAAATCCACGAAAGCTGTTTTGGCCTCGTCCTGATTTACCAGCGATAAAGTTCTGAAAGTGTTTGAAAAGGTGGTAGTCGGTTGGTGAGAGGTCTGGAGAATATGGCGGGTCAACGTCAACCCTTAATTCCATCAATTTTCGAATAGTGATTTGTGGAACGTGTGGGCGGGCGTTATCGTGCGAAGGAGTCGGGCCTCTTCTGTTGACCAATGCTGGCTGAAGTTGATACAATTTTCGGAGCATTTCGCCGATCTCCTTACAGTAGAACTCTGCTGTGATCGTTTGGCCTGGTGCCAAAAAGTTGTAATGGGTCACCCCAGCCGCCGACCACCACACAGTGACCATTATCTTTTTTGGTGGAGGTTCGCCTTTGGAAGATGCCTAGAGAGTCCATCGGTGTCCAACCACTGTCCGGAACGTTTCCTGTCATCATACAGAATCCACTTTTCATCACAAGTGATGATTCTATCCAAAACTAGTCAGTCTTGTTGCGTAAAAGTGGAGAAGGGCAGATCTCGAAACGTCAAATTTTTGCCGCCCACTCAACTCGTGGGGCACCCACTTTTCGTGCTTTTTCATCTTCCCAACGCGTTTCAAAGCATCCGCAACAGCAATTTCACTGACGTCTAGCTCTTCCGCGATCTCGCGAACTGTTCAGGATGGTTCAGCATCCACCAATTCCTCCAACTCCTCATCCAGGATTGCTGTAGATCGACCGCTGCGGGAGCAATCTTCGAGACTGAACTCTCCTGTCCGAAATTTACTGAACCACTGGCGCACAGTGCTTTCTCCAACACTATTAGGCCCCCCACACTTGATTGATTTGTCGAGTCGTCTCGGCTGCAGATTGTCCCTATTTGAGGTTAAAATGAAGTATCAACCGGAATTGCTCCTTGGACATACTTCAATAAGCCCCTCAAGAACAGAAATAAGAAACAACGTTGGAGCATAAGTTATTTCTTCAGATAGAGCGAAAAATTCTGTACAGAAAGTAGCATTAATGCGCATTGCAAGTTTGATTTTTACTTGATAATAGACGAATGAAAAATAGTAACACAAAACGCTGAGAACTTCCCGGACAACCTATTATGGTTTAACCAAATATCTTACAAGAACAGCACACTGAATTAGCCTACGAGAGGAGTTCTTTGCAATTATCTGTCTAAGAGAGCAAAGTTTGTTGTTTGTTTGTTTCTGTTTCACTTTTATAAAGGTGCCCCATTCCGACTGGGATGGATATCGTTGACCTGTTCAACGCTTTAAATCCGAAAACAAGATTGAACGAGCAATTCGACATGCATTCGTTGTTGAATAACTGGGATAGTGAAGCAGACGATTCTAAGCAGACATATGTAGAGGATTAGATGTGTCAAGGAGACTGTGGTAGTGGATATCGCTATAAATGTGGAGAACAGGACTTCAAATGTGTTTATTGTATGGAACTTGCGCAAACAAACATCGCTGAAAATGAAAACCGTAATCCCATTGTCCGGTTTGGTATACGAAACCGACATATTCTTGTACGACACGACTAACCTACGGCTCTGCTCCTCGGCTTTAACGATTACATGTAGAATTCTGGCGAATTTTAATATTAACTTGACATCATCGTGAGAATGTCGTCCATCTATGAAGAGCTTCGAGCGGACCTACTGTGAACAAATTGCTGGACTACAAAAATGGAAAATCATCATCTAAAGTAATCAGACGAGGGCTACTTGATGTGGATGTACACGAGAAGAAGAGGTCACACAGACGGTAAACTATCACACAATAAAAAACACGGCATTTAAGCAACACGCGAGAGAGAAAATATGAGGGGACCACACGTGGTCCCCAACATGCACTTGTTGATGGGAGATCGAAAAGTAACAACAAAATGGATTGGAGCTGGGAGTGCTCTGGCCGCGCGCTGCGGCAGGGGGTAGGTTCGACCGTGGATTGGTCGGAAGAGGAGAGTGCGGGTTCAGAACACTCTATATACATAGTCTGAGGGGCTTCGCGGTTTGCTGGAGTCCCTTGGAGCACGGAAGCAGAACGACCGAGGTGCTTAGTTGACCATCATGTTCGGCGTGGTGGCCACAGACGACGACGAGGCGTTCGACGTCGTGGTGGACGCTGGCGAGGACTGCTGAGCAGATTGCTGGAATGGACGCCGTTATGGAGACGAGCAGGACTTCGCGGGGTCAAGTAGTCTTGGACAGTTCGGCTTCGCTCTCCTTCAGATCAGAAGGCTCAACAGCTCTCAACAAAACCTCTGACCAACCCTCTTGCACTCAATCAAATTCCAAAGCGGTCAAGATATTACGTCGAGGGTGATGTTAGTGCAGTGGCAAGAGACGCCGCTGTTGCCCATAATCAGTCGACGTTCGACCTCTGTTCAGCCAGTGAAGGCCTTCCATTTCCTAAGGATCGTGAAATAGGTACGTCTACAAGTATTACACAAGTCAATTCTGACAGCTCCCCGTTGCTCTGTGAGGTTTTCTCTCATTCTCACAACTCACGAAGGAAGCCGTGGGTCCATAGCTGACAGATTCGTTTTTGGAAACGACATCTCTTCAGCGCACGGTTCAAATTAGTTTGGGAAAATGAATATCTAGCGGTCCACCACTAAAAGTTAAGTCAGCGCACTCTTTTTGCAGCGGTAGGCAGAAACAATGTAATATGAAGAGTACCGTTAAAAATACTTCTCAGATTGCGTGAAAATTATGGCCTAGGTAGGGGCGTTTACACTTTAATTGTGAAACGGAGGGGAGTCATAGCGATTCCAGTGAGAGAGCAACGGAGCCGAACCTTCCTATCACCGCTCTTCCGTCACGAACCTGCGAGTTTTGCTGCGCTTGACTGGTGGTGACTCCTGTGGCACTGAGGCCGGCAGCTTCTCTTTGGCGCTTGAACTCCTCATACTCGTCGCCTAGTATCGTCGCGATTTCGCTTTGCATGAAGGCCCACGGCATGACGCTGCTCACCAGAGGGCATTTCTCTCCTGACGGACAATATAGATCCTGAAGGAAGCATATCATTTAGTTGTGTTCGTAGTGGATTCGCGCCGCCACTAGGAATCGGCTCATTAGCTGACCTGTCCTGTGCACTGCTTTTTGATCGAATTCCGAGAGCACGGGAAGCAGAATTTGTGTGCAGGAACGCTGGGACACTGGACAAAGTGAGTGTCTTCGAGTCTCTGATTGCACAGCGTGCAGCGAAGTACTCGCTCACTAAACCGAGTGCAGGTGAAGAAGCGCTTGGACTCATTCCGCTGTCTGGACTTACCTGGAGTTGGGATACCGTCGTCGTTCAGCATTGATGTCAGGGTGATCCGGGCTGTGCGTGGACGTAGGCGAGACGGACGTCGTCTGAGCATCTCCTGAAACAGCAGAGGTTGAACGGTAGGTCCTATGTGGGCAAGGCTTTCGTCGTGGAAGTGACTGTTTGTTTGATGCAACTATTGCAGTGAAGGATATCCCTATTTATAACTTGTTCAGCTTGTGAGCCTGCATGTACCGCAGACATATTGCCGAACTGCATAAAAATCTTTGGGACAAGGTGGCCCTAATACCCTTCATGAAAAAATTCTTGAAAATCACCTCGTATTCATATTCTACAAAATGCCTCGAAAATCCTATGCCTGGCTTAAAAACATTATGTTGTCATAATAGCGAAATTTCATCCAGTCAAATGCTGTTCGCTCGAACGATCTCCCTTTATGAGCAAAATTTAAAGGAAAAACTATATCTAAGAGTTCCAAACTCTTTATAGAGTCCTTCGATATTAGTGAATAACATCGAGAAGCCCTTAGCAGGCGCTTGGGCCGACTCGCCTGCTGCTTTGTTTTCTCAACGGGGGAGGTTTGAATTGAATTCGATATCGGCATTACTCTCGAACTGCATAAAGACCCCTGACGTCGCCGCGCTAACTAATGACATCACTATCCCCGGTGCTCGGTCGTGTTTGATCGGAGATATCACCGGCGTCCAGCTATCCGAAGGACTTCTAATTGATAAGGAGATGTCACAAGGGTGATACCCCCCGTTCGAAGTCCACCCGCTGCCAGTAGCGGTCCCGCACCCTCTCCTACGATTCCGAGAATGCCAGTGGAATCTGTGCAGATGTGGTGATCGCGAGCGTCGAACAATCGTTTCTGCTTGTCGCTCGATCTGGTATGCTCACAGCTGCTCGATGAGGTCGATGCATGTGAGGAGGTTAAGAGTCAACCATTGCGCAAGCGCCCCAACCGGTCCACTGTCCTCGGTAGCGCGCGAATCGCTGCGCCGTGCATTCAACTCGCGGGATTTGTGAGGGACGTGTGTCAACAAACGCGGAATTTCCGCAGCAACGGTTGACCCGTGCGCCCCGACGGGGGAACCGGTTCGCCCCCGGGTAAACACACTGCGAGCGCACGCCAGCCACATCGCAACCTCGCCAGATATAACAACTAACAGTGAAATGGTACAAACAGCCTCAACTGGCCCCGTACTGGCTAGGACCATAGGCTCTCGTCGACCTTGCGCGGTGGACCGCGCCGCGGTGAGGCCGTCTCGGCAGCCGACGACGACGACGACCTTAACACGCGACTGGTACGATCCGCGACAAGATCTCAGAAGACGATAACCCCCAGAAGTCAGTGCGATTCGCTTGGAGATAGGGCGCAAAAAAGAACTGCGGTCATTCATCGCCGCGCGCTTGTCTCTGATTCAGAGAACTCCTTCGGCAGTGATGTCACCCGGCGCGCTGCCCTCGAAAATAGGCACTCGTTTTTTGAGTTGGCCGACCTCCTCTGCTAAACACGGCTCCTCCGCAGAAGTTGGGAAGTTCGGTCGTTTTTGAGCGGGTACTTAGCCCCATTAGAGGGGCTTAGTGGGGTCACGACGGATGGACGGACGGACGGACGAGGGTCATCGCGCTGACAACCAGTTGAATTGGATTGCGTAACCATTTCGCACCGTCGCCCGCGGATAACTAGGCCGTCGTCCAAAAAGACGAGCGAACCTGAAACCGACAGTGCGGTGGCTATTGGAGACAATGGGGTCACGTGTGATCCCCTACCACTCCGCTGCCCCGGCTTACTGATAAAGTGCTCGTCCCGTCCATCTGCCGCTTCGCGATCACTGCCTGCTGCAGCACAATACCGCCGGGGGATTCGTAGTCAGATGCGGGTGTGGGGGGCGCCGGATGAATACGGATGGGTTCGTGCCTGCCCACCATTCTCCCACACATCGCCTGCCGTTCATTTACTATTCAGTTCTATGCTAATTAATGCAGCGGATTAGCCGACGGCAAAACGTCCTTGTGGGCGCGAGCGTCCTTTCCTCGTCGAAAAATCGAACCTCAACCTGCATATTCCGACATGCACCGAGTTGAAGCCATGAGGCGGAGGCTGGTGTTCCCATGGTTCATGCGAGATGCGACCCTCGCCTTCCGCTCCGAACGGTTCCAATTCAGGTTGGGCACCGTGGGGTCGCGGATATTCTCGGTGACGGTACCCGTTGGCACGAGGAGAGGTCGTGGGGAGAGACCGCGACAGCGGAAGAGGAGCAGCGCCGGCGACGAGCAGAGAGCGCGCGGCTTCAGGAGACACAGCGAGTTCAGCGAAACCGGTTCCCCGCCAGAAGACCCGGTTTTCGCCCGCGGCTCTTGCGCAACACGCACACACACGCACTTTAGCCGGGACGAGAGTCATGCGAGTCGACTTGCAAACAGAAAAGCAAACGAAAAGCGAGCAATTTTTAGCGTGACCCCCGAGGCGCTCAGGAACGACGCCGACTGACCTCTCTGGACTTTGCCGAACAGCTCGGGCTTCACGTCATCGTCGTGCTCTCGTTTTCTTCCCATAACGGCGTTGAAGCCGGCCGGGAGAATTCCGTTCATCAGTTGCGACTGGAAGCCCATTTGAACGGCTGAAAGTGGTGACCTTCTAAGCGTCGAATAGCATTTGAACAGCTGAAAAGGAACGAGCACGAACCGGGGTGCAGCAACTGGGAATTCATGGGATTCCGAAGCTGTTGAAGCATCGCAATGTCTTCAACGGAGAGCCCGGCGCCCTGACCTCGTGCCAAGGAGAACAGTCTTTGCTGCTGAGCGAGGACCTAAAAGGCAAGCTTTTGGCGGTGTAAGGGATCGAACAGACCCAAGTGAGACGTACATCGGTGATCTGAGCGAGTTGGGAAGGCAACTGAGGCAAGTGTGACTGAGGAGGAACAGGGATCACCCGCTGGGGACTCAGCCTCCCGGCTGTGGTTGTTGACGGTTGGGGCATCTCCTTCTGAAAGTGGAACTTGTGCTGAGAACCGAAAAGTGCTGTTGAAGAACGTACCTGCTGCTGGCGAGTGGTGGAGACTTCGCTGATGGGGAAGCCATGCACCCTCTTCATGTTTCGAGCGTGCTCGATCACATTTTCGATCCTGAAACCACTTTCACTTCATGCTGAACGTCGGAAGATCGCAAAGGGTGGGGGTGCTGCGTTCAAAATACCATTTCAAGGGTCGTTTTCACGTTTCCACACCATGTGACGGCGATGAGAGCACAAGGGTCACTAATCAGTGGTAGCACTTTACCCTCTCGCTGACGCAGCTGATAAGATAAGGGTGACGCGTTTCAGTCACAGAATACGGGAGAATAGGAGCGTCGGGTACCTGTCGGCTCCTTCGTAGTTCACGCAGCCGCGGCAGACGGGCTCCACGTAATCGGTGCACATGGCCCAGGGCCACCTGGGCAGGTCGCAGAGGTAGCAGTGCTGTCGCTGAGCGGCTTTGGCGGCGTTCGGAAGCCCGTTTTGAGACTGCCCGTTCATCGTTGCGAGCATGCTGCAAAGGTCTCGATCAGACAGCCCAAGCTCCAGCCATCACCCCATCGCCGTTGCTCGGCTCGACGCCGTCGACACGACCTTATCAAACGACGCTCTAGCCGCTCTATACAAAACGCGAAAATAAACGAAATTCAGACAACCGAGGGGTCCACCAGAACAAAGCGGACCCGACGAAACGGACGGTGGGCACTGATGAGGATTTCTGTCGAAACCGGAGGCAAAAGGAACAAAAGGAAAGGAGTGGTAGGAGGAAAGGAGGAAGACAGCGAGAACAGAAGAAATGATTGTGTGGACGAAAGGGGCGCAGTGACGATGACGCCGTGTCGCTTCGCGTCGTGACTCAAACGATGAATCTGACGATGAATAAGCGCCCAGAAATAACGCCCCAGCGGCTTTTGCGAGTAAAATGCTCAGCCCTACAGGCACCACCCTCCCTCTACGAGCAAACTCAGCAGTCCGCTGTTAGTCACGGCTACAAATACACTGCCGGGAGAGGCTTTGGACGAGGGCTAGATGGAGGGAGAACATAGGAGATGCCATCCGTGAATGGCGTTTGGCTGCGTTTCAACAGCGGACGGCGCGAGGTAAATTCTCGAGAAGTCGGCATGCATCTCATTAGAATCTCATTTGGCCGTGCATATAATTTGGCCGTTAACATACGGAATGCGCGATGAGATCCCGTGGCTGCTCAATGAGAAAACGGTTGCCGATGAGCACCATGGCGGTCGGTGGCAGCGTACAGCACAGCCGGGTGGCGCAGCACGGAGCCCTCGGAACATTCCAGGAAACAGGTGGAAATAGTAAAATCGGGTCGAGCGCACGAACGATGAGTAACAGACATGGGCTGAGAACGGGCGGGAGGGGCAGCAGGGGTTGATTTGGGTCGCGATGGCCAGGCGATTAGCTGGAGGACGACGGCGACAGGACGACCTCGGACGTGTTGGAGCGGCTGCTTCGAGTTCTGGCTCCAAAGCGAAAGTGGAGCAGAGATAGCGGGGTCTGTTCTGATCGGCGCCGGGAGTTCACTACTCTGGTCGGCTAATAGTTTGTTGCGCCGCTGGCTCTTATCAGCATGGAAATTCCACGCCTTCACGACGAAGCGAAGCTCTGATAAAGAACACATTCTCGGCGAGCAGACGTCGCTATGCTTTGCAACATTTTGCTAGACCTCGGCGAGGGTCAAAGGGCAGTAACATCGGGCGAGGGGATCGGCTCATCTCAGACTTCACAAGTGCTTCGAAGAACGTCATAAATAGCGGCGAATATTTATGAACAGGCAAAGCGATTGCATTCTATGCGGCCGCAGATATTCCCTGTCACAAAATGACGCATTGTAGAAGGCAACAGAGAATGTGGCTGACGAAGTGCTTAGTGGCGCTCTAGAAATTTAATCTATTCCCGTTCCGTCGCGTCCTGTTCCGTGCCGGCGGTCGAGAACGCCTGGCTAGCAGGAACTTAGGAAGGACCAGTGTTAAGGGTAACTTCACGGTGGAGGCCGAAACGAGCGCCGCCACGTTTGTCCGGCTTCACTTCACTCGGAGCGGCTGGGCATCGCGTGACATCTGGAACACTGCTCGAGAGAGGGCCTGGCGGCGATTATCAGGAGCGGCGGGGGAAATTTGCTGAATGACATTTTTGGAGATCCGAGAACGAAAGACGAGAGAGCAACTGGCAGTGCGAGTGCTGCTGCAGCTGTCTGAGGGGGAGCGGTGGTGGAAGTGAAGGCCGGGCCGAGTTCACGTAACGGGCTGTTGACCAAGGAAAAGAGGAGTGCGGGAGAGCGGGCGACCGCGAGTGACCAAACAAACCCCAACGAATACGGAAGTCCCGTCAACAGTTGTCCGCTGGGAACAGGAGCTTTTCTTCCAGAGAAAAGCTTCCGCTTCACAAGGTCTGAACTCTACGCCACCGACAGACAGAGACGAGCATATCCGAGAAAACTGATCTCGAGACCTGAGGAGTGAGCTCTCCCGTGTCGGAAGAGAGCGAGGATGGCAGCGGAAGGGTGACATGGTGAGAGTTACAGCGGTGGCATCCGACGATCCCGATCGAAGTTCGCAAACATGCGACAAGTTCAGGCGACAGCGCGCTGACGGTAAGACGTCGCCGCACAATTTTCCCGCCCCGAATCAAGAGAAAGCTGCTGCAAATAGTGCCGATCGAGGCGAAAAGCGCTCTCGTACCTGGGTCAAAGGTCCCCGGATCATCAGCTGCAGCCACAGCTCCAACCCCACCTTCAAGTCGACATAGACGGAGCAGGCACCTTCTGCGCAGTTCGGGGTACTGCTAATGTTTGATGCAATCACACGCAAGACTGCAGACGACGGCAGTTCCTATCACGTCACGAAGAAGTTGCCTTAGATAACAAGAACGTTAGAAGAATATAGAACTTGTAAATACCTTTCTAATGTAGCTCGTAATTCAAAAGAAGGGTAAATCTCTCCAAAGCGAAGAATGGCCTATCGTATCAGAAGAACAAGGTGGAAAGCGATCCGTGGATGTATAAAACCAGGGTTTGCGTCGAACTCAACTAGTGCCCGGGCTGCCTCCGTCCTTAAGAGACAGTCCTCGGTGGTCTGTGCAGGATGATTTTGTAACCTTGAAGGAAATTATAATATGAGCTTCGGGAAGGATGGAACCTGTGCCGCTCTTGAGTGCTCATCAGTTAGAGCTCAATGTTAAGGTTTTAAAAGGAGTTACCCCTAGAGCTACCAAGCAAGACTAGTCTGGGATGTAACCAAACTGACTCTCAAGCAAGGGACAGAGATGAGTTATTTAGCTGTGGTATTCACGCTACAGCAGCTTCATTCCGAATTCCGGAGGAAGCCGAATGAGCAATAGGATAGGTGTATGGAGAAGCATGGGGTCCTGCAGGACCTCCGCCAAGATGAGATGTGTCCGGCCTTGCAGCGTTTCGGGGTACTCTGGATGCGTCGGCAGACTTTCGGAGTGGTTGCATGCCGGTTCGCAGCCCATTCCGTGGCCCGATAGCCGGCGGCAGGCCGTCCATCAGTCAGTCAGTCAGTGTCGAGAGTTATCGGTGGAAGAAATGCCAGCGATAAGGTGCAGAGCAGTCCGCCGTGTTCCCTTCGGAAGCTGCCACGGTCCGCTACAGATCGCCGTTGTCTCTCGGCAATCTGCAGCGGCTGCCGCGAACGTGCGCGAAACAGGCGCGGTCGGTGTTGTACTTGAGCATTGTGCCTGAGTGTGGCAGAGATACTGGTTCCACTTCTCGCTTTCGTCTGTCTCTATTTTCTACACTACCAGTTCTGCCAGGAACGGGTTGTCAAATGGCCCGAGTCGCCCCCAACACAAAACGACGACAGCGAAGACGGCGGCAGCGCAAGGAGGAATGGTGAAGTCTGCACGCCAACAAGTACCACGCTCGACACGTACACTGCATGACCGGCCTCGTGCAGAAGGACCACAGGACCACGCGACGTCGAAGGGGCTGCTCTGCCCCTTTGGCACCAGCCGTGGACAAATGCAGTTAAGAGGAGGGCATATGCGAAGGATACGAGGCCTGGGAGTGCAGGTCCGTGTAGGCATGTTGTAGCCTGAACTTCGGAGCGCGGAGCTGGTTAAGAAACCGAGGAGATGCAAATGAACGAGTGCTCGACACGGGATGCGGGCGGTGTTATGACAAAGGTCAAATGTAATAGGGGGAAGTGGTGACCTTGTAGAGACCGGATCCAGACTGGTGCGGACTGGCGCCAACGAGAGCAGCAGAAGTAGAGAGACAGAGACAATGGATGCCGGTATGAGACGAGTACGCCATGCACACAGACACCGGCAGCGTAGCGAGATCGGGATTCTCAGCGAGCAAAAGATGCGGGACACTCCGAGTGTGCCCACATAGGCCAGAGGTCTTGAAGACTTCGTCACAAAGCGTAGTGGGAAATGCTAGATGACTTCCTGATTCTTCCCAGTTAGACGTGTCTGTGTCGCCGCTACAAGTAAGAATATGGCGCCGCCCACCCTACCAGAGAAATGGACTCTCCGTGGTCAACATACCTATCGGAACGAAACCAAGAAACTGTATTGGGGAGCCATTCGATTACTTGGGAAAAGAGTTTCCAGGAAAACGCGTGTTTGGGTACTGTCGCCGAGTAGGTGATCTCAGAGTGTTTGCTTATCGAACCACTTCATAGCTCCAAAAGTTGCAACGAGATGCAAATGTTCTTCTCCTAAGCACGGTTGCATAGCGCCTGTTTTTAGGCCTAACAGAATCTAGGCTCTCTGCAAATACTACAATTATCTTCGAGAATTGTTGCGCAGAAACCTGGTGGAGCTGTTAGTCATTCTGATTAAATTAACAACGACATCAATTCCATGTCAGTTCAATATCTCAGATGGAGTTCTCTGGCTTGCAAACAAATACAGTTTCACAGAACTGCTTCTTTTTGGAAGCATACAGGAGATCCTAAGAATTCCATTTTCCTTTAGAGGGAGAGCAAAAGCATAGGACGGTGGAAAGGATAGAACTTACAGTTGAGCCTCGAAAACCTAGGTATACGGGGTACACAAATTGATACTATTGCTGCCAGTGAAGGTCTAGACGCAGCTCGATCCACCAGCTATCACTAACGTTTCATTCAGCTTGAGAGCATGGAATACACCTTCGGTTTTAATAATTGGATCTAAGAATTAAAAGTTCTAGCCATAGCTTTAAGGCGTGCTCTTCATCTTCTATCTTGCTATGATCGATAGGAGTTGCTAGAGAGAGCGAAGAGCTAGAGCCGCACAAAAATAAAGTCCTAGCATTCCACCAAGAGCTGCAGGTAGCTAAAGTGGAACTAGCTTTTCTCGGGGCAGCTGATGCTAGCAGTTTCTCGTCACTACCCGGACACACCAGTTTTTCGAACGCCATACCACAGCGTTTGATGGGTTCGACAACCTTACGGGTTCATCGAAAAGTATCGTTGCACAGCGAATTGTTCTCCGTTAAGCAATGAGAACAACGAGAAACCCGCTGGCCCCCACCTCTGCTGGCTGCCCCTTCCTGAGGAGAGGTCGCTTAGGGACGGCGGCTGAAGTAGAGGAGAGGTCCTCGTTCCGTAGAAGTTTCGATGATCGCAGGTGTCGGCGCTGATTCGTTTCGAATCGCTGAAAACTCCTCGCTGAAGAATTAGCCTTCGGTCGGTGCACTCTGAGGCGAATGACCTCCTCCAAGGTGACTCCGACAACCCGTTTCACTTGACCCTCGCTTGGCGCACGCACCGACGACCAGCCTCGGCCGAGTTCTGACCGCCTTAAAGAAGGCCCTCGAGGAACATGAGCGGGGCTCCTTGCTCGCGAAGCGTAACGCTTCCCTTCGATCGCTCTGGAGGTCAGAAGAGTGGTGACGTGATCTCGTGAGGAGGTTCGTGAGACCCACCGTTCCAACACATTCGGCCAGCAGCCAGCAAGCCAGCGTCCTCCATGCAGTCGTTGACGGGGTCGTGGCGAGGGGCGACTCGCCTCGGAAAAAACCGTCTCGTCGCGTCGTCGTCGCCGCTGTCGCCGTGGAAAAATGCGTATTGGACGCAAAAATGCGTGCGGCGCGTATTCAGACGTGAGGTCAGGCTCGGCCGGTGCCTGGTGCGATGTACGACAACCGTCGGTCGGAACCGGTTCGCGCGCAAGAGCAATCGAGTCACGCAACACACGTCGCGACTGCACGGAGGGGATGCACGAGCTGTTCTAGCTCGGCCTGGGGAGCACGGTCCCTCCGGACACCGCTCCGGGACCCCGGTAGATGGCTTCTCCTCTGCGGAATCATGGACCGGGGAAGGGAGACTGCAACCTCTTGCCCTGCGGGAGCCGGACCCCGACACCGAGCTCTGGGTATACCTTGGCTCCGAGTGTGCGAGGCCGTGCCACTGCACGACTTCCGTGGGCTGGTTCCCCACACTTTATTTGAGAAGAGACACGTGGGATCGCTTCCGCGGCAGCAGCAGCAGCCTAACTGGTTCTCATTTTCTATCTCTCCCGCTGCCAAAAGGCAGCCACCGTGCGAGATGTGAAAGGCGAAGTCAACTTACAGGAGAAATACCACGTCCAACAATAGCCACACCCAAACGCTCGGAGGGACCAAGGGAGTCGTTCTGATGTGGAAGCTAAGGGACCACTTGTCTCTCATCCCATATCTCCTCGTTCATATTCAGCGTGGATTCGTCATTTTGCCGTCACCGGAGTTCGGCAGTGAATAGAAGGGAAGCCTGTCTGATTAAAAGCTCGCACAGCGCTCTCACTGATCAAAGAAACCGTCCGACGAGCTTCGGGGTGCTCTACTACCCTCGCTTAGTGTAGATTCTCACTCCCACGAAAATAGTCAACCCAGGCAAGCGAAGAAGTAAATGTAACGAACTCCCTGTTTCTTCTGGGATCCTTGAAACATTTGGGAACTTTAAGTAGGAGTGGAAAGCGCAGTAAGTAGCAGTGAGAGATAGTTTTCTTACAAAGGATATCCGCTCCGTTGTACGTCTACACCCTTGCGACAGAATGGCTATTCGTGGAAGGAATTTAGCCATACGAATGTGCGAACACTTGTTTCTTCAATTGCGGGCGGGTTTTCAAAGCAGGAGGGATCTTCAAAGTCGTCAGTCAACGATAGCGAAAATTCCGCAAAACGCGAAGACGGTAATTCCTATGGTAATAAAACGGCGTTATGTGTCAGGCAACGACGGCGACGAAATCATTCGCAAAATTGAATATTCAAGACCTCGCCTGGCCCCTAGGGGAGGAAGGTCTTGATGCTTGCAACGCATGTGTGAGACAGAGGCTGTACTCGACAAGCCCATCGAGATGGCACTCCACAGCCTAGCGACCAACGACAGTAGGGGTCAGCTTAGAAGAGCTCTCTGACATCGGATGAGAAATGATAGCAGAAATGATTTCACGTATCGTTATCCACAGACACCACCACAGACTAGAGACCCTGAGAAGCACTGGGAGGACGTTGCTCTTCCAAAAATTCAAAGTTTTTCTGCCACTTTGAGGTCGTGGTCAGTGCACAATGTGTGTTTCAGGAATACTGGAACAAGTCCTCTAATCCACTGTTCTTCCGGCTGTCATCACAAAACCAGCATTCCCGATCAAGGTCGTTGCTAGCAAAAGCAGTGAGAAGCACGAGTTCAAGGTCCTCGGGTGCGTCCTGCTGCGCTTTGACTCCAGACTAGTACTGACGGTGAGAGGAGACTTATGGTTAGTGAACCAGACGCCTCTACAGTCTACGTTGGAGAAGAAGCGGCGAGGTATCACCTATGTCTCCATGTCGGCTTGTAACAATAGCTGAACCCTTGCTTAAGGGGATAAAAGACAAAGTTAGATGCGCGGAAATTCCTCTTCAGGGTGTGAGGCTATTCTTGTTGTACAGTATTTCGAAGAAACAGGTTGCGTATGCGACATTTGCAGTAGCTTGTGCACGCAAACTGGTGGGTAAGATTAGACTACAGACTCCGTAAGTTAGGATAATTTTTGTTCAAGAAAAGTTTTGTACAACTTTCTTTAGAATTGTTTAGTTCACCTGCCCCAACAAGTGTAATAATTTTATAAGATTTTCATTTCTAGGGAAAAATATTCAATTAAAGACTTAAAGCACAGCAAAGAAGCAAAAGTATAGCGCGTTAAGAAATCAGATCGCACTCAAGAAGTTCGCCGCAATTTCTATTTGATTGAGAGTGGAAACGCCACCACTTACGTGAGCCATCAAAGTGAGGATTTGTGTGGTCCTCACAGCTGCCTTTGCTGTGTGGCTAACAGGTACAAAACTCCATACAAACAGAAGCTGTTCTATCAAATAAATAAGAATCACGACGCCTTAGGTGAGGGCATGTCTCAACTCTTCTTGGCACTAAAAAAAGAAAGGTCTTTCTGTTTTTTAAAATAAGCTGTAAACCATTATTTTTCCTCAAGAAATAAATTCTTCACACAATTTCAAACAATGTGTTCACTTATTGGGTAGATGAATTAGAAGTTCAGCGAAAGTTATACCAAAATTTTCCTTTAACAAAAAATCGTACAAACCTTTTTGGAGAGTACCTAGTTTAGTGCAGAAAGAGCTCATTTCATTTTGGAAGAATCCGCTTTGATTTGAAGAGTGTCCGAGGTGAAAATGGTGTATAAACGAATATAAAAATATAAACATAAATATAATAAATTTATATTATGGCCATTGAAGTTTGCTGTGGTTAGTTATAGCTAGCAGTTATGGAATAGATAGATGATTCCCTCTCTCTAGATTTGCACTGAATACGCAGACTATCATTACCATCATAAAAAAAATTATTTGAGGGTTTAGGTAACACAATGGCAAAAAAAAACACGAAAAAAACTTTCGAAAATTCCAATACTTGAAAATATCTCAAACTGCAATGTTTTCGAAAAATGTCGTGTTCCCTTTAATCTTGCTTTATTCCCCGCTAGTGATTAAGGTAGCGACACAAGTACCAACGCTTTCTATTGGTAGTTCGCGAAATAAATCGCTTGGAATTGGAATTGGCGACCTACTGCCAACGTTCTAATTCGAAATGCTGTAGTACACAGTGCACCACTTGCTTGATCTTCGTTTATCGAGCAACGTGCCTGGCTTCGAGGGCGCACACCTGCCCTGAGGATCGGGCCCGTTTCTTGGCGAGAGCGTCGAGAGGGATCTGGCGAGCTTCGCTTGATCGGGGGCGGAAACCGACGGCTGCGAAACGAGGTGCGACGATGGCGGCGGCGGCGGCTGCGTGGAGCGGCGATCCAGTTCTCGAGTCTGTTATGTAATCGCGTAGATAACTGGTTATCATTTACATAGTGGAGGGATTAACCCCGGCTGCCGGTGCCACGCCGTGTTGCGGGGAAACACTGCTCCACGCCAGCGTGCAGAAGGTAGCCGTGAAGCTCTGCCGGAGAAAGGTACAGAAGGATTGAATCCACAGGTGAAGACTATCCTTACGCTTGTTCCCAAGAGCCTATTGAACCGATTTCTTACTCTCCGATCAGTGACGAGGATGAGGCAGTACCCGTGTAGGGTTCTTTCAGGCATGGGATGGCCATCTTTGAACCACCACTGTTCGACGGTTCAGCGGAGCTGTAGACTCTACTCAACCTTGAAGTAGTGCTCCCGAATAGAACCGTTACGTTTGAAGTCTGACACTGAACTGGTCTTAAAGTAAGGGGTGTAAGGGGTGTAACAGTGTTAAATATAATTACAGCTTCCCAGGATGATGAGGTTAGTGGGTGATCTAGGATATGCGGTTTCTAAATCTTCCAAGATTCACATCAGGTTAGCCTCTACTAATCTGATTTTTTATTTAACTTCAAATGGCAGTTATTCAAAAAATTTAGCCATTTTGTCATCTTTTCTAGTTGTGAGCAGAATTATTGATTTACCACAAAATATTTGTAGAGCAGCAACTGCTTCCTATCTGGCCAATTTCACTCAGGCCGCTTAATTCTTAAGCGAGCCTGCCAAGAAACGGGGAAGGTTCAGGATTCTTCTGCTTTTCCGCGATGTTTTATTGTGAAATGGAGTAGCCAGGGAAAAAGTCGCGAGATGTGGGAAACGTCTTATACAATACGACCACTATAGATATACATAAATGCAGGGAACCTAATCCAGTTCACGGCCAGCACTGTTACATCGACATAACTAACGTGTTTGGAAATCATAAAGCATGCGCCACACGTCTGTTTTTTGAACAGCTGTACACATTTGATCCCTTAGATGAACACGTTGCAGTGAAAAGATACAATACAAAAAATTCCCTTTGCTTAACTTTTTTCAAGTCGTCTGAAACGGATACGCACTGTCCATATCACGACCGAGTCTAAGTAATGACAGACACATGCTCAGGAGTCGGATCAAGCTGCTGAGCCTCCATCCGGGTATACTGTAAATGGAAATGCTGTCGCATTAAAATATGCAGTCGACTTGAAGCGAATATAGAATGGCCGTAACGCCTTTTTGACGTTTTATAGGTAGCATTGGGATTCATTCAACCGACTCGATATTGACCAGAAAACCATGATCCTCATTTGACTGATATTGCCATACCAATTTTCCGGTGAGAGGTAGAGGTCCAGAAATACCATATGTTACGCTGAGAAGTTCAGCTAGACACTGCGCCTCTAACATCTTTTGTTTAAATAGGAATTTACACAGATATTAGAGGACTCTCCACGAGTTGAAGCACACCTTTAAAAGTAAAGGGAACCTTCAAACCATGTTGATCCTTGTGTAGGTTGAACATTTTAGCACAATGTAGTCAGAGGGCCAGCTAATTTCATCCTACCTTTTTCCCAAATCAATTCTCTACAGTAGTAAATGACGCAGGGATTCAGAGGTTAGAGTTCTCTGTTTCAGGTTAGCAACAGTAACCGGCCAGGTGGCATCTATTCAGCAGCGCTGGGGCGTCGAAGGCGCTAGTTCGCGCCCTTCTTTGTCCAGAACAAGAAACAACGGTTTTAGTGGCAGTTCGAATAGTTTCGTGGGTGCCGGGCCGAGTTTTTCGTGCCGGCATCGCCACCCCCCGGTGCGTCTCTTCGACCTCGAAAATCGTGTTCCTACAATGCCATTGCCCCCACCCGCGCACCTGGGTCGCGTCTTTCGAACGCGCTGAACTTGGGAGCTCGATCACGTCGCGACGGCCACTTCGGGAACAACTGGCGGTCCATTAGCGCTGGCTGAATGACATCGCTGGTGAAAGATCGACAGGATCGCCGACCGGATTGTCACCTACATGCCATCGCGAACGCTTCACGCACTGATCAAGGTTCATGGCGGAACGGCGCTTGCCTTCCTGGTTGAATCGCACGTTTTATGAAGAGCGGAAAGAGGAGTAGGGAAAGGAAGCCGCGCTCTTGCACCTGCACCGCTCTCCACTTCCATGAAGTTTGTTAGCGTCGGCGCTGGTGCGTCGAACATAGCCTGAAAACTCACAAGAAAAAGGAAGGGAGTGGAAGCGAAGGCGTCAGTCAACCCTGTTCTCGGTGCTTCACTTCCATGGGAATTATGGAGTAGGATTGCGTGATAGCCCAGCCGCCAATCGAACCAAAAATCATTTTGAGCCACGCGGTGTATCTACTGTGTTACGTGCACAAAAAAATCACGGGTCAAAAAATAAGACAGCTTACTATTGCAGTGGCTATCTAGGTATTTGCACTCGCGCTTGGCTATGCTCTTACACACAGCACCAGTTCAGCTCGCAAAAGTTCTTAATTTTTAATTATTTTCTCATGGTCTGAACAATTTGAGCGTGAGGAAGAAACGAGTATATGTAGGCATGCATGTGTTCACTCACCTCCGTACTTATAATTTTTAGGTACTCTGATTATTACTGAGTGACGAGGTCATCAAGGGCTGTAGCTTCGTGAAATGAGCTGTTGTAATTACAGTTGACACTGGCACGATTATATGTATGTTCGGCATGCCCTCAAAATTGCTCCAGACGCATAAAACTTTCTTGGGACTTGTGAAAGAATAGAAATTGCCTTGAATTCACGAATGTTTTTATATCTTTTTAACGCCGTCTCAGTAGGCAAGAAGCATGAGCAGAACGTAGCTACTGCGACCACTGCTACGGAACTGTGAATAAAGTTCCTTCCAAGAAGTACCAACATGCAGTTTGTAGAGTGCTTACCAGTTAGCTTCGAATGTCACAGAGAGATGACTTTGTGCTGGACGCAGATACCCTGTTAACAATTCTTCTTGGAGCTTCACTTCTTCATGGCGGGACCAAAGATGCCGTCACTTTCTGACCACCAAAGTTCAGTGACTAGTGGTTAACGCGCCGAGTGTCGGGTATTCGGTCGTCCAGAACGCACATAAGACGTCAATCTCATGTGATCTGCTTGGTAGCGCAACATTCTCGAATGGCACAATGAAATCGCGAAAAAAGCGTATAATACGTGCGGGAACCTGTTTAGTGTAACAGAATTTATGTAAGGTCAGCAGCGACGCGGCGCAGGTAAACTGGATCGGGCGCCCGCGGGACCTCGAGCGCCGGGTGGCGCGAGGCGAGCGGCGGCGCAAACCTATCAACTTCGCCGAGAAAAGACAATCGCCTAAAGAAACTGGCGATTACACACACTCACACACAGAAGAGACACGCCACACTCACGGTCGAGACAAGGAACTGCTGTAGCCGCGCAACGCGTCCGGGGGAGAAGCGTTCCTGCGGCGAAGGCCACACGTGGAACGGAAAGAAGTGAGGGAGTCACTGATGACTCGCGACACTCCATTCTCCTCAAGGGCTTCTCACGTTTGAATTGTTGAGGGAGCGACGCAACAGATGTCTCCCGGAGCACTATCCACCGCCGATCGTCGTCAACTGACATACACCTAGCCAGCAATCAGTGAGATATAAGCGCTCAGAGTGCGTGGCAGCGCACAAGGAAAATAGGTACCGGCTGTCGCGCGCACTCCCGACTTCTAGTTCGGATTTCCACCCAGAAGTCATCCAAACCGTCCGCCCGACCAGCGTAGACTTGTCTGGAAGGACAAAACACTGAGCTGCGTATCGGCTGGCCACCGCAAGCTTTCAGACTTCATAGGCACAATACGCATTTAAATTTCCTCCACAACACTCCAAAGGCGTAGAATGGCGCATAAAATAGGCGTACTGGTGACGCAGTCAGCAGAAGCTTCATAGTTAGCAACAGTAGAAGTAAGGGATCTATCCTAGTCCGGGGGGTCCACATAACTAGAAATTAGGTTACAAAATGAATTGAAACTTACCGAGCGGCTCCCAGCGAACAAGCTGCAACCTAAAATAAACCGAAAACGAGCGGACAAACGAAAAAAATAAAAAAATTGCCACGGTTTACAACCGTGTCGGCGGACAAAGAGCGGCGGAATGGAGGCATGCCGCGTGCTATCCCCCGGCTGACATGTTATAACAAGGATCTAACATGATGGGGAGGGCGCATGAAGCCGCATGCCGCGTGCCACCGCCACGTGACATGTTATAACCAGTATTTAACATGGTGAGGAGGGCACACAATTTTGCCCGCTTATGTAATTTTTTCGTTTTTTTCTTCACTTTCTTTTCTTGTTTAGGTCCCATGTTGTCTGTAGGAGCCGCACGGTAAGTCTCAAGTGGATTTGTTACATATAATACCTTTTAGTTATGTGGCCCCCCCGGACTAGGATAGATCCGAAGTAAGTCATCAGTTTGCGTCGAGTACAGGCCAATAAAAACGTAAATAATGCAGCTAAAAGAACAACAGAAAGAGGTAAGATTTGGTCAGTTCCAGCCTTCTGTCTGCGAGTCGACATTAGCTTGCCCTTCGTCTGGCCACCGCAGTTCGCTATATAGTCCAAATTCAAATTCCAACTGTAGACATTCTGTAGTATGCTTGGCGCTCCCCGTTTACGCCGCCTTTCATTCCAAAATCCATCCTTTGCCCGCTATCACCTATACCAATCTAATCTTCACGTTGATGTTCGAATTTGTTAAAAGCACCAGGAACGTTACGCGTTGGTAAACATCCTGGCGTTCTTCTACTAACTCACGGAATCCAGTCGGTTAGTGTTCTCACCTTGCGGGTGTCAGCAAAACGTACTACGTGAGCGGCCCACCCAGTTTTTGACAACTTGGCTCAAGCGACAGCGTCCATGATCATCGCGTGTTCTCGGAACTCGGGAGATCCTCACTTGCACCAATTATAGCGACTAACAAAATTAAATCTTTCTTCGGTCAGTGCTTCATTCTTACATCAGCTACTTAGTCGGCTGATCTTTCGACTTTGTTAGATCTGTACATCACTGTTAATAGTCTAGCCGTTGAGTGGAGTGGTTGTTTCTTCCCAACTCGTTTACTGTGCAACCGATACCAGGTTCCTGGTTCGGATATCCCGCCCAGGCCAACCAAGCCTTCCATCCCTCCAGGGTCGGTGAATTGGTAACAGACTTGTTTGGGAAGGATCTGACTTGTTCATCGGCTGGCCACCGCAAGTCATTGTATGGCCAAATACGCATTCAAATCGCCTCCACGACATTCCGTAGAAGTAGAATGCGTGGCGCATCCCAAAAGGGATTGAGTTAGCCGTCCTTTATCCTTTAATTATACATATTATATATCCTTTATATATACATATGATTCGAACAACAGCGAAAAATTAAAAATTCAGAACCAACAGATTAGTTCAGCATCCTGAACATCATAGAGAAGAACGCTAAACGCCTGAGTTTGACCTCATGAGAAAATTGTGACAATCAACACTAAGAGGCTTTTCGAAATCTGGCGGGGGTGCAGGTGTCTCTCTGTCTATGGGTGGGCGACCCTGTCGTAGAGTTGCTGCGTCTTCCTCATTCAAGAGAATGCTATAACCGTGCGAGAACTATTCAGTGTGGGTAATTATGGGCGCACGAGTGAACGAATCATGGGGGTCACAGAATCGGTAAAGATGCGAGAATTAGCTCTTCCTCACAGTGCATCTCGTTGCTATACATCGGAACAGGAATAAAGGTCGGCGTGAGGCTGCCTGTAAGGGCACGAACTGATGTCAAGAGGATATGGAGGATCCCAAGGGATGGATCTCCGATATGAACGTCAACGTTTTGAAAAACATACACAGGACCCAGTTCTCGGAAGGGAGGGGGGGGGGGGGGGCTAGGCGTCATTCGACATAAAAGTCGAACCACTTGAACACGTTGACGACGAGAGCGATTTTCGCGTTTGGCCCGTGGGACCTCAAAGAATTTAATTTTCATACAATTTCGAACAGCCTGTTCACCTACTTGGTAGTTGAACTAAAAAGTCGATGGTCCTGACACGACTGTCGATTAAGAGGGAAACCGGCCGTAGTCGTCCAAAAGGACATCGGTATCGTGTTCAGCATCCTATCCTCTCTGGACGAAGTTTGGATGAGCCGGATATCATTCCTGTTAAAAGAATATACTGTCGCGCACCTTTAGGCGACATTGTCGTGATCATGTCAGGTTTTAGACTTCCGTTGGATGCAATAACATAACATGCCACATGCTTCCCCAGCCGAATGGTGGACCTCTCATAACAGGTTCCTCGGTTAGGGTTCGGTTATCATTTCCATAAAAAGGCATCTCACTATTCCAATAACCGTTATTGTGTGCCTATATAATTTATGTAAATCCTCTAGAGTGCACTGTACAAGAAAAGAACATAAAAACGTGTCTCTGATAATAAGATGGATCTGCGAGTGAAGAGTGCCAAAACACAAATATGAAAACTACATTTTCCTAGTGCAGTGTAACCAAACAACGATAGAAGTGCATTTCTACACCGACAAAGGTAAGGGTATCAGTGACTTTGAGTATAAAAATGTTGAAAATGTTGGAAAAAATCACTCCATATGATAGCTTACTAACCCTGAAGGAAACTTCCATAATGGATTTTTATATGTCAGACCGTTTTGCCAAAGGCAGCCGAAAGTTTGAGAGGATTTAAAGTGTTTATGAAAAATTGGTCGCCATTAATTAAACAGGAGTGAAAGTTAAAATGCAAACCTAAGTAAAGTCCAGCCGCATTAAGCGCATTGAGCTGACAGGATTCTGCTTAACGAAGCTCATTCAGACCTCGCTGTAAGTATGAAATGCAGTTCAAGTCTAGAGATAGGATCCACCCCGTATCTCTTTCACATCTGGAATCTGCTCTAGCATAGATCCTTCCACAATTATGAGGCATATATCAGTCCGGGCTCATCGGTTTTATCCTAAGGTTTTAGACAAGTTCACCGGACTTTGTAGAGTGGAACAAGTGTGGGCCTCCCTCGAACTCAATCCAAAATGTTCCAGGAGCTATACTGAATACCTAATGGTTAGCTAGCGTAACAAAACTAAAATTTGAAAATAAAAAAAGAAACAGAAAAAGCAAAAAAATACAGACCCCTCAGACAATTCCACTGCCTGACGCTGGAAAGAAACAAAGCTGGTGAGATAAAGACAAAGGCACACCGTCCGGAATGTAGAGGGTGAGGGTTTGAGTACACATTATCTAGACATCTTTCCAAGAGCCACCTCAGCAGCAACCGCTCTAGCTATTCTTAACTCAAATCGAAAATCATGCAAGCGGACTGCACTTCATATTCCCTGTAAGTACGTGCTGCGAGGAACATTGATGAGTTGCAGGCGTCTA
Source organism: Heligmosomoides polygyrus polygyrus (assembly GCA_947396885.1). Classification (NCBI taxonomy): domain Eukaryota; kingdom Metazoa; phylum Nematoda; class Chromadorea; order Rhabditida; family Heligmosomidae; genus Heligmosomoides; species Heligmosomoides polygyrus. The sequence goes on along the minus strand of OX377204.1, from coordinate 64,622,443 downwards.
TAGAGGTGTGAATAAGGTGCGGAACTGAAGCCGGATCGTCGATGTTAAGGACCATTGAACTATTGAGTTATGAATGCACATAAGGGAAGACAGATGACTGGAGAACGTCGGAGAAAGCGAGGAGGTGTGGAAGCTGCAGAAGCGGCCAGGTGTTGACGATGACAGCGCCGCGAGTGAAAGCCGCGTGAAAACCCGAACTCGGCGCGCGGCGCATCCGATAGCCGATCCCGACTGGCGACGGCTAAAAAACGCTGGAACGAGCTTCGACCGCAGGAGCGGGTGCGAGATTCGCAACGCAGGTTCCCGCTGCCACCGCCTCCCAAGCGGCGCGCAGCTGCCGGTCAGCCGAAGATCGCGACAAAGGCCCTACTGGATGCTCCGAGTTCCGCCGCTCTGGCTTGAGTTTTGCCTCTGCGTTTGATCCCTGAAAACACCCTCAGTTCGATGTGTGTGTGTGTGGTTCGGCTTCGAGGCTCTTACCAATCGGTCAATATGAGATTGTGCTAAAAGCCTTTGTATACTGTAAAGGAAAGCTATCACAACACTTAGCTTTGCGCTTGCTGCAGAATCACATATTTTAGCACCCTAAAGGCAAGAGGGCGTTGTGACCCTGTCGGATAAGACGTCCGCACCCCTGATTGATGAGACAAGTTCTGGTTTCTTGTCCCACATAGGTCAGTGAACCCTTCCTTAGGCCGGGGGCATACTTCCATCGCCGCGATGCCATCGCGGCGCTCAGTTCATGACCATTCCGCCGCACGCGGTCGAATAGTCAAAGGAAACCTCGCCGCGGCCGCCGCAACAGTCGGCATGCGCGATGGCTTCCCTAGCCCATAGCGGGCATGGCATACTTTTTCGCGCCGCGCGCGGTGTTTAGCGTTTGGTCCTGGACAGATCGCCGTCGCGCCCCATTGCAGAGCGATGGGCGATGCATCGAGCACAGAGAAATTCAAATTCTTTCGCGTCGCTCTGCAAAACTCATCGCCGCGATGGAATCGCGGCGACGGGAAGTATGCACGGGGCCTTAGGTTAGCTCCGACACCCCCCCCCCCCCACCCCACCCCACCCACCTGCAGTGATGAACTATCACGCACCGAATATTGAGACTTCCACCAAATACAGGTCCTGCGCGGTATATCTGACACCTTTTGTACCAGAGTGCTCTCCCACTTAAGCACGTACGTGCTAAATATGGTGGGACGGATAGCCACATTTAGTGCACGGTCGTCCCCGCAATTCCTTTGCCAGTGATCCGATTATTTTAGCCCCTGAGGACCGGGAGTCTCTAGCGGGGTGGGATGCTCCTCAGGCCACATCCTCTTCCTCCGCCGGGCCTTTCGCAAGCTCCGTTCAGTCGCGGGTACAGAGAATATCACCCAATGATCAGGGCATAAAAGAAGACAGCAAAACAGTGTACGGTCTTATTCGTCCGGTCATTCTTCCGCTACGGCCTCTCGCCACCTGTAGGGCAGAACCTGGTCCTCCCACTGAATTTCTCCTCTCCGCCTCCCCACTTAATGGATAATAATGTTGCCGATTTACTAAAGAAAGTGTTCCATTTTCATTGTTCTGTCGTACAAAAGCCTAATAGGCTATTGTGAGAAAACCTAACGCCCCCTATTTATTATATTTCCATCAGTGAATTTATAATTGGTACTAGACTTATACCAAATAAAGAATAAAATAAAGGACGGCGATACTCGATCCCTTTTGGAGTGCACATACGGACGTATTCTACTTTAATACAAATGTGTGTTTGTCTCCACGACATAGCGTAGAAAGAGAATGTATGGCGTATCCCAAAAGAGTTTGATTAACAATGCACACATTTGCTTAAGCCTGGACCGGCTGATAGAGAGGCTATATGCTGTTACAGGATGTTTTGTTGCGATCAAAACTCTTGCGCCAGGCGGGACTCGAACCCGCATCTTCTGCTTTCCGGGCAGCGATGTTCGCCTTACACCACCGGCGCTGTTTGACCGCACGTAACATCCGCGATATCCTCCAGGTCTGTCAGCACCCACCCGTGATACGGGGATGGGCCGGCCGCTGATATCAGCATGGAACCGGTTAAGCTGAAGACCTTACTAGTAACAATGCTCTAACACATTTGCTTAAGCCTGGACCGGCTGATAGAGAGGCTATATGCTGTTACAGGATGTTTTGTTGCTATCAAAACTCTTGCGCCAGGCGGGACTCGAACCCGCATCTTCTGCTTTCCGCGCAGCGATGTTCGCCTTACACCATCGGCGCTGTTTGACCGCACGTAACATCCGCGATATCCTCCAGGTCTGTCAGCACCCACCCGTGATACGGGGATGGGCCGGCCGCTGATATCGCGGATGTTACGTGCGGTCAAACAGCGCCGGTGGTGTAAGGCCAACATCGCTGCCCGGAAAGCAGAAGATGCGGGTTCGAGTCCCGCCTGGCGCAAGAGCTTTGATCGCAACAAAACATCCTGTAACAGCATATAGATTGATTAACGCCGTCCCTCGTCCTTTATCCTTTATTATCTCTACATACTGAGCTTGTAGGCGACCATATCGGAATGTAGAAGTCATGTTTGGCATTAGTGAAACAATTTTGATATTCCTCATGCATTTCACTTTAATGGAATATTGAGGAGGTCTTCTAAAAGCATGCTAGGCCTTCTCAGTGACTTGCAAACCCAAGCGATGGTGCATGCGTTTCACTCCGTACCGACAAGGAAAATGCATTTTCTGGGATCATTTAGCTTGCGCGCGCTTGAGATGGAAAAGTCGACTCTCAATCTGCCACCTTTGGAGCAGCGCTTAGTTGCTTTCGACGCGATTAGTACATAAAAGAAGTTGGACCGTCATGTCCAGCCAGCTGCACTATGTGAGGACTACCAGGATTTCCACTGCTGCCAATGGAGGACAGACACAAGGACATCTGCGGTTTTGCTTTCTGATAGGCCGGCAGCAGAGTCTTGCGGGTTCCGCGGACTCGCCATGAAACGGTGTATGGTGCGGCGCCGCGAGGATTACTGTACGCAATACTGCGTACTTTTGCGGGCAGTTGCGACCTCTAAGAATGTCAGATGTTCTTTTTTGTGAAGAAGCGTTTTCTAAGCCAAGTTAGGAGTTCTTGAATGTAAGCCCTGAAATCTAATAGAGCACTCCTTATAACTCAACAGTTCTGTACTATTTTGCGCTTGCTCTCACTTTTCTGTTTTTACCTCCACTAAAAGTTTATGGGTTGACAAGCAGATACAAGATAATACGGTAGCCCTTGTTATGATAGCATCCCCTCCAATGCCTTATTGAGTCCGAGAGGACTGTCCGATGCAGTTATAGCTCATACGAAAAAGAACGGTCTGCTTTGTTGTTGCATTTCTGTGTAAGGTTCTTCCCTAAACTTCACAAGGCTAACTTGTGGCTGGAAGGCCACGAAAATTTGCAGTGCAGTTAAGGTTACCTACTATCGTGCTAAAGTTTTTTTGCGTTACGTTTTGAGTGCAGGATTCCATACGCCTCCATTTGTCGACACTAACGGTGATTATATTCTTGGCTGTCAAGCTCCTTTAAAAGAAGCTCCTGGACAGAATTTATGCACCAACCTATTATATTCCTAGAATATGGATTCGTTAAAAATGTTCCCAAATAGATGAACCATTATCGACACGCATCTACCACGCCTCGGCAGGTCTTACCCGCAGCTCCTGGCGCTAAGGGTGAGAGCCGCCGTGAACTGCGACAGCCCCGGAGACCTTTACGTGCGGCGGCTAAGCGACAACTCGTCCGCGCCGCGGCCTCCACCACAGTGGCAACGTGGGTCCCACTGCGGCGGGAGCGATATGGACTAGTTCTCGGGGTGCTGCCGCGAGACTCTGTAGAGGTCCTTATGGTCAGAGACTTGCAGTTGCGTTGCAAAAGTCGGCCCACAGGTGGTGGCGACGTTGGTGTTCGGCACTCGTCGGGTAACCAAAGCGCTGTCCCATAGCAACTCGAAGGGAATCACGCTCAGTGTGTCAGTCGAGAATCAGAAGTTGCCTTCAGTGTTTGAAAAAAATGATCCACTACAGAGTAACAAAGGTCATACCAGTCAACAAGAAAAATCGTCAGCAGAGAAGAATCGAGGAACCGTTACAGTTTCTGGCAGTGTTACACACTAGCTGACTGGTTAGGAGACGTCTCTCGGTTTTGAGTTTTAGTGGCTCAGAGAACCGGTTGTGCTTCCTTCCACCGCTTTCAACGAAAACACAGATGGTAGCGAAGCAGCCTTTCAGCTACGAATAAAATTCAGCAAACTTTGTTATAATAAAAACGGTTCGTCTGGTGAGGGTCGGCGGAACGAGCCATTGATGTTTGCTACCGTTTCTTCATAATGGTCAAATATAATTAACATGGACAGGAAAAGTCATGGCTCCCCCTTGAATGGGTGTCGTACCTATTCTCAAGCCAGACAGCTATTTCGTGGCAGAGTGTCTCAAAGAGTCTTAAGGCCTCCGCACACTTTTGCGGCAACGCAGCGCACAGCAGGCGGCAAAACTGCCGCGTAGGAGACACTCATCCCCAGCTTTGTCACCCTACTCTGTCGCGAATGCGGTTTCATTATCATTATCACATCATTATCAGCCTCCATGGCAAAGCGGCTGCAGCGGCATGCCTTGAATAATTATTGCCATAGGCATCTGGCATACCTCCGAGTCGCTCCAGCGACTAGTCCCGGGGATTGTGTTACGCGGGTAGCTACGAAGTGCAGACAGTGTGATCTAAAAGTGTGAACGAAACAAGTTCAACATCTTCCCTTTCTTCTCAGAACAAGTAGCACACCCTACTCCAGTTGTACATGCTAGCAGTTTCATGGTATAAATATTGACTGCGGCTCGTGATACGGTGCTTTAACTCCATCTCTGCCCATTTCTGACTAAACATTCCATTGGGCAAAACGTACAACGAATGCTCAGCACCTAGGTGAAGGTGACCGATGGACTTTAAAAACTCAAACAGCTCTGGTGACATTTTGGTTAACAACCGGATCTTGAAAGTGACGGACATTCGCCTCCCGGACGCCAAGGGAGATGAGCGTAGATAACTTTGTGCATTACTGTAACAAAGCACCATTGGAAATTATCCATTACCTGTACAGATAATGTTACAAAAAATAAAAACAAAACGTTTTAGTTGTTTTTGCTCTTGAATTAATTCAAACACCCAAAAGGGGAACGGTTGAGGGTTGTACTCTTCATTAACTAACGGTGGAAAGTGTTATCTGTTCGCCTGGGTTATGTTTTTTTCGATTTTCTCCGCAAATTTTTCCATTTGGATTCGTCCAAATAAAGCATGTTCTTTCGTCCTCAGACATAGGATATGAAGGAGAGTGTTGCTCTTTCGGAAGAACTGCGGGCCTTGCGAGCACCCAAGCGATGCCATATATAGAATATCACAAAGACTAAACAAGCGTTTCACCTTTCTGGATGGGCGGGTTGGTAGCAGATCTGTCTGGGAAGGGTAGATGATTACAGTTCCTATCACCAGACCGCCACGGTTATTTCATAGACCTAATACGTATTTATGTCTCTTCTGTTATACCCTACACATGTATAAAGCTTGTCGGATTATACGGAGGCATTGGTTAATGTCATCTTTCATATTTGAATCTGATTGACCTACAGATTTCCGAAGTTAACCATATTCTTAGGTCCCAAAATTTACAGTTAGTAGAATAAAAAAGCAGATAGTGGTGCAGAGAAGCCAAAGCAAGAAGGAAGTCCTTGTACCCTTCAAGTTACGTCCAGTTCATATCAACCGTAGAAGATTTAGAGACGTCATCATTATTGAGCACATCCGATTCGCTCGAGTATGAATCCCCCACGCTAGACACCTTCGTTCTACGTCCAATTGGTTTGTAGGGCAAAAACGGAGCTGAAGCTATTTGAATGCGAAATCAGCCTCTAGGACTCGCTTACGCACCGGTCTTGCGTCTCCGTTCTCGATTTTTTCTTGGAACTGGCTTCTAGCGCTCGCTAAATGAAGAACAACTTTCATTTGAGATCCTTCTGCTCGAGGCTAGCACCTCCATTTGCAACTGCCCCAGCCTGATTTCGCTATCTACTATGGTTAGATCTTCGACACTACGGATCTCTCGTAAACACCAGCAGTGCTGGTGGAAAATTGGTGGAAGGAGCATTGAGAAGTTGAAACCACAGATCCTCTTCTGTCCTTCCTTTTAGTGCCTGAAAACGTTTGCTCGATTAAGTTAAAAGGCAAGATTGACCGGCCACTGGTTAGGCTTTATTCGTTCTCATGATTCCCGAACTACAAAGGGGTTAGATTTCCTCATTTCCAGCAGCACAAATTTATGGGTTTAAAACATCTTTCCTGAACGGTTATTTTCTTTTCTTTTCTGACGAACAAAAAGTGTTGGTTATTTACCATGTGTCATTTACTGGAACTCTGCCTAGTGAGGTCAAGAGGTCTGTGGACCCTCAAAAAAGATCAATGTTACGCATTTTAAGCGGAGGGATGTTTCGAGAGGGGTTCAAACAAAGCAAACGAAGCACTGCACAAACGCGGCTGTTTGTGTTTGCCTTAGCCATTGGTTTCAAATCAGGCACAGTTATTTAGCACAAGGTCGACCGACTGTTTGTCAAACAACAAACAGCAACTGCGATGTCCGCAGCGGATTCCTGAAGGGGTGATGTTCATCCGCAAACACGAGGTCAGACTTGCGACCACTTGGCTCGAGATGAGTTATCCCAAATCGACGTCTTTGTTATTATAAGACCTAACGTAAAGCAGTGAGAGATCTGCTAGATTAGTGCCCATACATTCGCCAAATCGCCAGAGAAATAGAGGGTGTTAGCGATCTGAAAACACTCCTCGGTTCTGCGTAGCGGGTGTAATCAACTTTGTTCCTAACTCAATGTCTTATAGAATCAGATCTTGAATGAAAGTATTCTCCAGGTGACATAAAACGCCTCCTATTGTATTGCGCTTCATTGATGTTACGATCTGTTAGGAACGCACGCAAAGGAGAAGAGTCGGGAAAAATATGGAGAGGGTAGAACACTGGTTCACGAAGGTGTAAGTCAGTCTCGCTCTTTCTTTGGCATTCAATCGCACATTATCCTTTTATTAGACGGGTCTCAGAATTTCATTTGGTCAGCCAAGCCTATTACCTCTTTCGTCGGTGTACTGCCGGCAGCTGTAGACGCAGAGGATAAAGCCCTGAGTTGCCCACTGGCTGGTTCAAAATTGTTGTTGAAACCAACTGCTCATTCAAAGCATCTATAGCACATGAGGTCCAGCAGAAAAAAGACACGTGGATCATCTCGAACAGTCGGCTGAAGTTGCTTACCAAAGTAGGATTGCACCCGCAGTCTATTCTTATCCTCACTCTATTGGTCTCATGTGTAGGAGTTTCCTATCTCAAAAGACTGCCGTCGGCATTCAACTTTCACCTGCTGGCAACATATTGAGCGTGGATAATAGAAAGGAATAGCCGTCAAGGAAATAAAAGATGATTCTGATATTGCTATATCTTCTCGGAATGCGACACGAACTTCAATTCTGCACGATAACCTGCAAAAACGAGTCCTGTGCCGTTTCAAAGACGGTCGAAAGCGGAACATAAAACCTCAAGAACTTTCAGAAAGCGGAGTACTGAAGCGAACGAAGCGGTAAAAATGTCCAAAATCGGAGTACTGGCGCAAAGTACCACTGCTACTGTTAATTATAACCATAGACAACTCGTGTTCCCTCAACAACAACAACAACAACACGCCCGCGATATGTCGAGACACGCAAAAGGAACGCATTAGTGATAGAAAGAAAGGTGTTCCACCCCTACAACTTTCGCACCTTCGCGGTCGAGTGGTCCCACCGCGAGAATATTTGAATCCGCGAGTTTCAGGTAATCTGTCAGGTATGTACATCGCTTTCTAGAGGCTACAGGTCATTTGTCAAGTGGAGCAAATGCGTCCTTTCAGTTGCAGGTTTATTCGATTCGTATAAAATTATTCGATCGAATACAGTTTAATTATTCGATTTTCGGACAATATTCGAATATAGTTCCTTTCGAGGTTTGAATTCGAACGAATATTCGACATTTGACAACGATCGATCTTCGATTTCGAACGAATATTCGACTTTTGAAAACCATCGATGTTGTAATCTGAACGAAAATACGAAAATCAAGAAATGTTGCGTGTTCGACTATTCGAATAAATTATCCGAGTAGTTATTCGGTATATTCGTTCGAACACAACTATACTATGTAGGATTTGGCATCTCTGGTAAGACTGAACACTTCTAGTGTTGTACAGGACCATATAGTTCGCACTACATTTCTTGAACAGCATCTTTTCAAACTAATTTTGTTCGTTGGGGCTGTTTCCGTGATTGTCCTGATCCTCAAACATGTGGATATCCTCCATTGTCATGGTAAGATTTGTACATGATTAAAGAAAATTAATGCCAAAATGTGTGGCGCGTGGAGCGCAGTCGGAGGGAGGCGCCGGCTGCACCCGATACCAGGTTCCCGGTTCGGATTTCCCGCCCAGGCCAACCAAGCCTTCCATCCCTCCGGGGTCGGTGAATTGGTACCAGACTTGTCTGGGAAGGATAAAGCGCTGACTTGTTCATCGACTGGCCACCGCAACTCATTGTATGTCCAAATACGCATTCAACTCGCCTCCACGACATCCCGTATAAGTAAAATGCATGGCGCATCCTTGAATAATGCCGTCCTTTATTCTTTTATTAATGCCAAAATGTAAGCTGGGAAAACAGCAAAGTGAAATTGACCCTATTTGTTATCGGAATTGACACTTCAGCACGTTGAGCAATGCTAACTAATGGTTCTTCCCTGCGCAAAATGCAAAGCCAATCTCAGCAACCCAGATGAAACACCTATACGCGTTGGAGCAGGCCTACAAAACGGTGTTTCGGAAGAGGCTAGCATCCAATTGACTGCAAAAGAACGAGCAGTTTTAGCATAACAGTTGAACTCCATAATCAGACTGCCTTGCATTGCTCAAGGAGTCAGGGGTTAACTCGGAACGTCCGGCCACCTAAAAATGACTCTGACATTGTGAGGCTCATTCCAGCTGCAAGAAGTTTTGGTTTTCGAAGGCGTTAATGGTTGGTGAAATTACATGAAAGACATGATATTTTCGATGATGCCAGTACCATTACAATCCCCTCGGAAGTGTGTAGCGCAGTTGGAAGAGATGCCGGCTGTGGCGTGCGCTCGATACCAGGTTCCTGGTTCGGATTTCCCGCCCAGGCCAACCAAGCCTTTCATGCGTGGCGCATCACAAAAGGGATGAGTGACGCCGTCCTTAATCCCTTATCGTATTACAGTGCTTTCTGCTCTCCAGAGTGAAATTTCTTTACAGTCCATGCCTTATTTCAGCTGAATAACACAGATTCGTTATGCCGTCGCTGTGGAATTTCGAGATCCGCTCATTTCCCTCACTGCCATACGGGAAATTGCAGTCACAATTGAGTCGTATCGTCCATGGGACGGATAATATCTATGCTGACGCTCTTTTCCTAGTATGAACGATGCCATAGGCCTCTGTTATACTCCCGCGGGAGCATTCGCGGAACGCCCGCGGACTAAGGGTGCACCGCGGACGGCGGGCGCGACAGGGCGCGGCGATTGGCCAAGTGAGGGATCTCTGCGCGATTCTCGCCCTTCCGCGGATGCTCCCGCGGGAGTATAACTCAGGCCATACTAGAGGAGTGGCAACAATCGGAAGGAAGGGCACTGGAGCTCGCTACCTATTTTCACTTCGGTGGTTAAAACGACCCAGCCCCTCGTTAACTGGTATAAGAAAGATATGGTGGCACACCCATATAACAGGAGAACAAGTCCGTCTGATAAGCTTCAACATCCGGCCAAGTCGGCTTGTAGAGCTAGACCAAAAAAGGCGAACAGTAAGGTTGATCACACATAATTTGTGCAACACATCCGATGCGGAGAAGTGGAAAGCCTAATTGGAAAGGGGCAAAAAGAAGAAAAACGGATTTCCTTCCTTAATGCATTTTTAATACTCACTCTTCATGTAGAAGCTAGAAAAGAGGTTGGGCTGCTCAATAAGTGCAAGGTAGCAATGTGAATTTCAAAATTCTTCGTATAACGAGAGTACCTAGCTTCGCACATGGAAGATCTGGGAAAGTCGTTCTGCACAACTCACCAAAGGCCACTGGTTGAGAATCGTTGTCTAGATTCAGCACAGGTCCACGAAAATATCCAGAGATAGCATTGATAAGCGTTTCGAGAGCTTACGATTATCCTCTGCATCGAAATTAAGACCCACCGCTTCCGGAGGTACAGCTTGTATAGGCCACCCGTTCGAACTTTTGATATTTTGGGTCGACCAAGCCTCTCACTGATCCCGGGGCATTAAATCGTTCAGTCAGTGACGACTTAAGCAGCTAAACAGCTGAGAGCAAACAGAAGTGCCCTGCACGACATGAGGCTGAAAGCACTGTCTGCGGACATTTGGCACACAGCTCTTCCTGCCAACAAATGCCTAGTGGAAACACTTATCTTAAAATAGGACTTCCCCATCCCCACTCTACATGTGGTTAGGAGAAGCGATGGAAATTTCACATAATGTTAGTGGTCAACAAGCTCGAACTCGCACTGGAACAGAAAAACTACTTAAACTTCATCCTGAGAATTTCTTCTGATTGTGAGGCTGCAATAGATCAGCACATTGTTACTGTTTTTCAACGATCTCAAAAAACTCCTGAAATAGATAGTAAAGGTCAGCACTGTTAGACTAGGGTCCGTAAAAAGAAGAGAACTATTTCGATCTGTGCCTTGCTGTTCTACGTGCTCTATGTGTAAGGCATAACGAAAGTGCAAAATGCAGGTTTTTACCAAAATGGATAAAAGTCGGTGTTAGCCAATCCTTTGTTGGGTGCGCCACACATTCTGCTCCTACGGGATCTCCTGGGGGAAATTCAATGCGTATTTGGCTTTTATTGTCAGACGATGCATAGTTGCTACTTTATTCAAGTCAGTTAAGTCTAGTAGCAGTTTCGTCGGAGCTACGGAACGCATGGTTGACTTAGGGATTGGACCAAGAGCGCTGATTGAGGATGTACGCGACAATGGGCACCTCCTACAACTGCGTTACCACCACCTCACTACGAGAAGAAAAAATAGATAGATTTAACACATGTATTACAAATACGTATGATATCTTAGAAATTAGAGAGTTTAATCTACTTTATCGAAGGCCGAAAAGTTTGATTTTCCTAGGATAGTGCTTTGCTTTTTTTTTAAATCTCGAAACAGTAGGGCAGAATTCAATCAAAATTTAGGTGTTACAATAGCAAAGAGTCGCATAAAACTAAACGGTAGAGAATTGAGTTGAGAAATTTTGAAACAGATATAGAGATCTTTCGAATGAGAGAAATATGAAGGAAAACTTTATTCAGAATAGTCGCTCGTCTACAGGAGATTACGTTCCGCACACGTTGGGACAAAGTCCAAATCATTTTCTCTGCAACTTGACCCGGGTTTTATGGTAGCGCAAACTGTTCTGCTGAGTGTCATCCTGTAACGGGAAAAAAAGAAAAGGTTCATCTGTTACCTCTGTAATCAAAGACAAGACAAGTGCCAACGGCAACCTCTGGCTTTTTTCTTCAGAGGGAAAAGGATATTTTTTCAAAAAAGCAGTTATGCACTGTGCGGACCATGGCCAATAACATAAAAAAGTTTTGCGTAAATTAGATCTCTGATGCTGATGGGCCCCACGAGGTGTGGATACTGCATTCGATGAAAGAGCGCCGGGAGTGTAATGGTGTAGAGCGTTCCCACCAGGTCAGCAGGAGGTGCGGGTTCGAGTCCCGGCATGCGCTAGCGTTTTGATCGCAACGAAAGATCTTTGTAACAGTTACGAAGAGCTTCTGTGAAAGAACTAACCTCTTCAACCTATCGTGAAGTTCCTCCCGAAGGGTCTTTTTTTGGTAAATGATAACCTGCACAGTTCAGTGGAATGTTGGGAGCAAGTTAGCAGACAAGACCAGGTGACGCTAATGAGAGTCTCTGAAGTCTGAGAAGACCGCATAAAAATCTTCTGAGAATGTGTCCTGCTCCAGGTAATAAAGCGTGGCACAACATCCGATCGGCTTGTCACAAAATTCACCCGGACAAAAGCCGAAGACAGTAGATTTGGATTTGATAGTTATACTTTGTTCTGCTTAATCTAAAACACGTCTCTTGAGCAGCATTATTCACTTTTTTATTTTTCTTCTTTTATTCTTATCTTTTCGATTTTTTCATAAATTCTTAGAAATATTTCAGAGAAGAAGTTTCACCGCTTACAAGAGGGCGCAAAAAAGTTCATGAGTTCTTGGTAACTGCCCAACCGCTCTAAAATGGGAATTTGTCAACTAGCGGCTTTCTTCGATGGAGGTATTCCAAGTGTTGTAATCTTTACTCCACTTAAATGCTTACGATTATTCGAAAATAAACGTCTAAGACGGCGAGAATATTCGCTTCGACCTAATACAGCATTGATTGAGGTTTCAACAAAAAGTGATTTGATTTTTTAAAGATCGGAGCAGTGTGAAGAACTTTTGGGCTCGCAATTTTTTATTTACTGCTCAAGAATTTTCTACACCATGTCCGGAAAGTTCGTACTCCGCTGCTGAACCAGACAAGAATGATTGGTTAAGACATGTCACGGCATTTTCTCCTCAGCCAATCGCACCACCTTGGAGACCTTGGCCATTGTCCGTCCCCTTGGTTCTACACTATCTTCCTAGGCGATCAAGCATCGCTTCGAGTCAGAAAAACTCCTGAAACTTGTCGCGTCTGCGTCCCTCAAAAAAGACAAAGGTTAGCAGTGAGAAGTAGAGTGTCGAGCGGCCTGTAAGCCTCACATTTCAGGAATGTCGCTGTGGAAACCGGTCGCAGAGGCAGTTTCACTGCTGCAGCAACAGCCGCCGACGCGATCAGGCTCCTCTTGGGCATGAAACAAGCCGACCAGATGACGGTGATTACGACCTGTTCGGGAATACAACGGGGGAGAAAGAACGGGCAACGACAATGTCGACGTCGACGACGTTCCACTGTCGTTCGACCAGTTCGTCTAAGTGGTCAACGGCGTCTGCGTCTCGGATCGCAAGTCAGTTAGGGCAGTGGAAGTGACGGAAATTCCTCAGCCAGTAGATGAATAGGTGGGCTGCAAAGCTGCTTTTGGGCATCGCAGTCAGAGGTATGAACTCGTTTGACGGTACTTCGTAGCCGAAACTCTCATCGAGGCGATGAACACCGACGGAACAGGACTGGCTTCTGGCGCGTTCGAGCTCAACCGCACTCGCAAAAACCTCTGAGATAGCCACGACAAGTCGTTCTGAACCACCTCGATGAAGCGGATCTGGCTGGGAGACTTTGACGTGAAGCAGACAGGTTGTTCTGACCGGCATCCTCGTCGCCAAGGGCGCTTCCTTATACTCTGCGGCCGCCTCAATCAGCCGACAGCTTAAGCTGAATACAGATGGGCATGGGAATGCTCTTGAACGGCCGCATCGGAATGGTATATGCACATCGACAGCGGGGATTGACCTCAGCACAATCAATCGTATCAATGGATGGCGCGTGACATTCTTCAGTGTAAGCTATTCAATTAGTTATTGAGTAAAGCCATCTGCACATGCTAAAGGCCTCGCCTCTCACAAGCATTGTCAGGTGCTTGTTCTTAGGTGAGAGACGTTTTCGAGGTCCTTTTCCAACCTTCAATGAGTGAATTTTAAGAAACGGTTAAAGGCTAGCTGACATGTTGACTTGCGAAGGTATAAAATCTGATCTCTCTCGAGGGAGAATCGAAGTCGGGATAAATGAAACGTGGTGCGCTGCTAAGTTCAGCCTGCGAATTTAATGAAGGTGGTTAATGTATGGGTTTTCACCGACTAGGAACACAAATCTCCCCTACAACTGCACCACAGACTCATCATCGTTCCACTACACGAGCATCGGACACATCAAGACAAGAGGGGCATTAATATCAAAAACCAGTCTGCAGTTACATACCCATTCTGAAGACATCCAATTGCCCTTTGCAACTCACAACAGGGTATGCCTCAGGTGCTATTACTAAGCCGTTCGCGTGCTCGGAAGCAATCGAGTACGGTGATTCTATTTGATTTCCTTAAGTCTCAAGTTGCTGGTGTCGTGCCGGAAGCTTTTATACAGATGTCTTCCTGCGATCAAAACTCCGGCGCCAGGCGGAACTCGAACCCGCATCCCGTGTTGACCGGGCGCTGGCCCTAGAGGTTGGTCTCAACAAGACATCGCTATAACAGAGTAAGATGATGTTAATCGCTGCGTCTAGAATTCCAAACGTAGTCTGCCTCATTAAAGCATTGAAAATCACATGAAAGCGTATTAGGTCATCGTTGATATGATAGCTTAGCTGCCGTGGTCAGAAAACAGAAAAACACTGTTTATTTATGTATTTATTTATAACAATTAACGGCAGCTTTAGTCGCAAGGAAGTGAGTCAGAGGCGTCAGATGTCGCGTGTACCCCAAATTTAATTTCTTGTTTTGGGTCCTATAGGCCAACTAGTTTTCATGGTGAACGCCGAATACGCCTTCAAATCTCCTCCATGACATCCTGTAGAAGCAGAATGCGCGGCGCATCCCACAGAGGAGCTTTACAAGTCTCGCTGTCAATTTTTTGTGCTTGGCTTTCATTGAGTAGCGTTAAGATCCAGTGCAAATATGCGGTTTGTTAGACGTGGCCATTAGCACGCTTTATCCCAGAAAGCGAAATGAAGTCACTTTGGTCACTGCTTCCAAATCCGGTCATCTGAAGAAGCCTGCTCTGTCGACTCTGTGTATCAGCTGGAGAAAAGAAGCCGCCCTTGGAGGCACCAGCCTGTGGTTCTTAGCCGGTCTGAGCATCATGAGCGGATCGGTAGTAGAAGCAAGAACATGGAGGAATGGGCGTGTCCAATAAGACCTTTCCAAAGTAGCAAGAGGTGTGTGGAAAACAGTAGTGGAAAGAAAGAGTAAGAAAGATGTCGAAAACAGGAAATCGGTTGAAGTGCGAACCGGGCACTACAACCGCTTGAAACAGTTGTGGAGCTTCGGGTACAAAGGACTGTGGTAAGTTGTTGCCCAAAATCAGTGAACAAGCCGGTTTAGACGGTGGGAATATGTATGAACATTGTCGGATGTATCCTAGTTGGGAGGGGAAAACCGCAAAGTCAATTGCGGACGTCACCTCATGCCAATCAACCATATCTCCTAAATTTAAGGGAAAGCCCTGGTATCATGGGACAGCAGCAGAAGCTCTCGTAGGAAGTTAAGCAAGGGACTGGCGACGCAAACCACTATATGACCCCCTCCGATTAGGATAGATCCATTGTCTTATGTTTGTCTCATGGACTCTTCCTATGATCAAAGCTGTCGGACTTCCTCTCATTCCACTTCATTATGCTATCTACGTCAGTTTGTGCAGACTTCCATTCCTCCGTTACTCTCACTTCCAAGGTGTTAAAGAAAAAAGAACTTTCCATAAACGACAGATTATCACGGAGTACAAAGGATAGTGTGTTATAAATTCATCGACTGCTTAACCACAGACATCATCATGACATCATGGCCAAGACTTGAAGGAAGATTTACGGTATCAAAGAAAAAGAGGCTTTGCTTCCGCAATGTTGCAAATCACGACGGAAACCGAAAAGTCGCTTTCACGATGGAATAGAATAGGTGAACTATGCATGATGAGAAGGTGGAAAACGCGCCCACCCCCCCCCCCCTCCATTGTTATTCCGATGACGTGACTTTCACGACTTATTGGTGCAGGTGTGGGGCTGTCAGAGGTGCTAAACTTGACTTCAAAATGTCTAGCAGGAAACTCGGATAATGCTCCGGACGGAGCTGCTAGGCAGTCATTTCCCAATTGAAGAGTAAGCGACGCCTTCACCGCTAGCTCCGCATAGCGCTGCAGATAAACGACGCTCCAATTCTTCTTTGGATGCAGTGCACATTTATGATGAGGACTGCACAATGTGCTGTTGGATACCATTTTAATGTCCAATTGGACACTTTCCAAATCATCTTGAACACCGTTCTAAGCAAGCATAATGCCAACTGGAAATCTTCTAAATAAAAAAGAGCATCTTCTGCACTACACTAAAGGCTCTCCGAGAAAGTTAGAACAATTTTTTATTCAAGGAAAAATTACTATAACTTTCTCAGAAATTTTTTAATCCACGTACCCCATTGTGTGGATATATACACTGTTTGAAGTTTTACAAAACTTCTATTTTCAAAAAAATAAATAGCTGCTTGAAGCTTGCTCTAAGGTGCCAAAAAACCAGAAATTTTTTGGAACATAAAAGGAGGAGATTGCGATTGCACTGCACTAGACCGTGCCGATTTTTGTTTGATTGACAGCGCAAATGCTGCTTAGTGAAAACAACGATGTAAGGGTATGTGTGTTTTTTATAACCCTCTTGTTATGCTATTTACATCTATGTTACTCCACGGAAACAGATTTTTTCTACCAATCAAATAGAAATCGCGACGTTTTAGTAGAGTGCTCATTTTAATGTACTAAATGATTGTTGCCCTCCTGCATTTTAGAACATTTTAGTTCATTTGCTTTACCTTAAAGAATAAAAATTTTAGAAAATTCAAACCGTGTGTGTATTGGGCAGGTGAACTTAAAAATTCCAAAAGAAAGTGCTAAATGCTAAGCTGAAGAAGAGACAGAAGTAGAAGTCTGAACATTAATTTTCCTTGAACAGAAATTATTGAAATTGTCTTGTTGGAGAATCGGAAAGTGAAAGAAGTTTGAAAGAAGTTTATGTGAAAGAAGTTCGTTCTAATATAATTATATTCTATAATTTCAGAAACGTCAAGCTCGACTAGAAGGGTGCCCAATTTGATCCGAAAGGTCTAATTTCAATTCCAGTTCAGTTTGAAAAGTGTCCAATATTAGAAAATAGTGTTTATAAAAGCGACATAAGAGAATTTAGTATGATAGTAGATACGATTAAATACGCGACCAAGTTTTCTGCTAAAGCAACACAGATTGACTCAGGTTTGTTCCACCTAACTTGACCTTTATACAAATGCCACGCAAGGTGAACAAGCTATACTCATATTTTATAAAGGCGAATCGAGGTGAGAATTGTTAGCATGCTAAAAGCTTCATGAATCCTTTGACAGCTAGACTTCTAACGGACGTCATCGACTTCAGAAACGGTTACGGAGTTCAGTCATAACGCATTTTAATACGCCTCAGCCTAAAAAACGCAGTACGTATTTTTCACCAGCACTTCCATAGTCACCTGCATTGTTTTAGAAGCTGCCCAAGCATTAAAAAATAGAGATGATGAGAGTAAAGTACAGGTCAAGATAATTCGTCCTTTGCTTCACGGAAGTTAGTTTCCACTGCTCTTAGGAAGGAGATCACCTCTCAGCATATGTAGCTCTCTCAGGATAGGATAGCTCCAGCTGTTTGGTCCTCTATCTGCTAGAAACCATCCGGCAGCAGCAGAGCGCCCTTCGCGAACTCTTTTGTATTCTCTTATCAAACAAATAAAAGGACAAAGTAAAGGATAAAGAAC
This sequence comes from Heligmosomoides polygyrus polygyrus, assembly GCA_947396885.1. NCBI lineage: Eukaryota > Metazoa > Nematoda > Chromadorea > Rhabditida > Heligmosomidae > Heligmosomoides > Heligmosomoides polygyrus. The sequence goes on along the minus strand of OX377204.1, from coordinate 64,604,865 downwards.
GGCGTTACTCAATTCTAATTGGGATGCGCCACGCATTCTACTTTTACGGATACAGACGGTGATCTGAATGCGTATTTGGCCCATACAATGGCTCGTGGTGGCCAGCCGATGAAGAAGTCAGTGTTTTGCAATTACAGTGGTAGCACATTTCACAGCACATCTGCACTTGTACACAGCGAGCAGTATTGACCAAATGAATTTAGTTGGTGGTATACATAATTCTAAATTATGGGCTCTTCTCAGCTAGCAGATTTATTTCGGAAATAACATGCCTTCCTTCCTTGTTATATAGCCAATCGTAGAGTTCTCATGCTTTTCGCTTGTTCATTTTGTCGTTTTGTTATTGGCTGATATTAAATAGTAAAATAGTTTTGTCCTTCCCAGGCAAGTCTGGTACCAATTCACCAACCCCGGAGTAAGGCAGGTTGCCCAGGACAGGCAATCCGAGCCAAGAATTTAGTTTCGGGTGCACGCGACAGCCGGCATCTCAGACTGCGCTCCACGTGCCCATCAACCGAAAAAATAATGAAAATCCAATCAATACTCGTATCCTCCTTTAGACTCCTCCTTTAGACTCCTGAGTAGTGCAGAGGGGTGACGCTTGCTATACAGTTCATGCCAGGTGAAACGAGCCTGTATAAGCTCGACTCAGCTTGGTCCACCCTCTCACAGTTCTACTATCTACGAAACTGTCGATGAGACACCATCACTATTAATCTCCATGTCCCATTGCCTTAGAAGTACGACATTGGTGCTCAACGTGTTGCGGTCAAGGTTCGTGACGATCGAAGGGTCAGGCTAATAAATAAGCCAACCTAACAAGCTGGTGGCACAGAATTATTGCAAACTCCCTATTTTTCAGCCTTAAAACACCACATTTTCAACTGCAAAGCTTGTACAGTATCACTCTTCGCGGCCGCATGAAATTAGAGCTTGACGGAATATCATTATTCGACTGCATCTATTAATGTAATTTGCAGATAAAGAATTCTAAAATTTTCTATCGCAACAGCGAACGTCATCTGTATAATTGTAAGAAATACATGGAGCTATAGAAATTCGCATTGATGGCGCTCTATGCTCCAAGGAAGGAAGTTTGTCCAGTCGCGAACACCGGATGCAAGTGGCGACAAGCAACTTCAAGCAGAATGCTGAACACTGCTGTGCGAAGTCTTTGTGGGCTGTCGCGAGTTTTTGGAAAGGACGCTCTCACAGCAACGAGAATTCCGTTCGCATGATGCTCCTAGAATATTCCGTTGACTGAATTTCCCACAATTCCATATTCATAAGCGACGCTGCGGAAATGCTACGCATTCAGACGAGCGCCTTCGTTTATTCAAAAGCTGATTTATTCCTTCTTCGGCACGAATTCTATTCGTTCAGTAGAGTGCGCCACCTAGGGCTGTCAGAGCAATTCCGAAGCATGAGAGGCGAAGAGTGTGTTATTTCGTAAAACCGGAAGGAAAAATTCAAAAATGGAAATCGGCGAAATATGAAGAATAACAGGGAGTGCGTGGCAGGAATGCCCTTCGGTGGACGGAGATTAGTGGCACGTAGCGGAGAGTCCGAACGTGCGGCGGCGGACGTAGGCGCGGCGGGGAAGGCGCCCCCGCGGTGGCGCGGGGAACTCGTTGGGGCGACGAGCGTGGACCCGCCGGCCGAACTGGTAGTGTGGTGGCCGTGCAGCTGGTATGCAAATGTGTCCCAGGGTGAAACTAGCTGTACAACCGGCTTCGGCTACTGGCTCCTGCACATCCTGGACCGGCGCCAGAACGAGTCCGACGACGCAGTTGAAGCAGCCGCTTCTGCTGCTGATCTGCGTGAATCCAGTCGCAGCCGTCCGTGGTGACGCGGCTGATTACCAGTTCGCTTGTCAGAATCAGGTTAGCCTCACCGACGATAGCGCTTCTGAAGCCTCGCATGACGCAAGTGCTTGAGAGGCCACGTAATCTTCAAGCTGAAGGGAACGGGACGATAAGAGGACCGCCAGGATTCAAAAGCCTCAAGGATTTTTGACAATATGTGACATGTTGTTTTTTGTGGAACTCAGTTCTTTTAGGGCAGTGGAAGTTTCTCGTCTTTCTAAGGCTACTAGCAACTGACCATCAGCTATATTTGCAGCGCTTTATAGGCCCCATAAAAACTGAACAGCGCTGATTTTCACAATTACAGTTAGTAACTGAGAAGCATTCAAGCGCAGCCAAGTGAATAAAATTATTTAAAAAGGCAGAATTATGTTTAAACTTTCATTTATTATCTTAGAAGAAATGTAGCGGTTATGTGGAACAGACCCACTATTCTGTGCGTAAGGTACCATCGCACTGCGCAGCTTTTATGAGATTATGAGCAAAGCCGTGCAGTACCATGAATGAGTCGAGGAATCAGCGATCAGAATAAGAGGGTCGAAAGGGTGAATGTTTAAATGTGACTGGAACGCGTCGCTGAGCTAGATATTCTGCCACAGCTTTCTTTGATTAAAAACTCGCACACTTGGGTGTGGGTCAATCTACAATAGAAAGGTAGAAACGACCGAGTGCTCGAGATACTTCTGAAAAAGAGACGACGCACTAAGATCTTCCGCACATTGCAATTACTCGTCTCTCACGATTTTCCGAACATACCTTCCACATACACAGGCTTCACATGCATGAGGAAACACCGCGTCTTTAAACCTAACCTCGGTGCTTAGCAGCAAAATGCACAGTTCTTTAAGACGACGACTCTAACTGCAAAAAGAAATGTTGTGGTCTCGGATTTTCGCAAATACATACGTCTCTGAAGCTTCGAAGCTGCGAAGCATACATAGCCATGAAATTCTCCCTAATTTAACTTTTTGATCTTCGTTCGTTTAGCCTTTGAGAGATGAAATTTGATCTACACAGCGTAGAAAAACGTAGTTTAATAAAAATTTGGTGCAGCTGATGTTCTAAAGAGTTTCAAAGTCGGTTTATTCTTGCTGTTTTTATACGAATTCACCGTTGTTCCAGTTTGTGGACCACCATATATATTTATGGAACACAAGGCCTGGCTTTTATAAACTAATTCATTGAACACTTTTGCTGGATCTTCACTGGTTTTGGTTGTGATAATGGCATTATGAATTTCTTCTTTTAGAGAATAAAGCTACCAATTTCAGGGTGCGTCTGTACTTACGCCCGTAGGTCCGGTAAAGAGGTAGACACGGTGAAGTTTCCCTTACTTCGCTTTAGCACCAAATCCTAAACTGAACTGAACCCCAGAGTCTGCCGGTGCGGTCTACGCTGCAGTGATAATCCATTATCTAAACGACATCAAGATAGGAGACTGTTATCTGCAGGTGCGATACTCGCAATCTCTATTCCGGATTTTGGTAATCGAGTGCCATAGAAGAATGAAGGGGGGGGGGGGGAACTACGGGTCGCGAAAACAATCGAAAATACCCACACGCTCTTTACTTGCCTGGGATTCAGAAGACGTGCCGAATACGTCGTCCGCTATGGGAGGATCAATGACGGAGATCAGTGTCAGTGAAGGGTACGAGTTACACTGAGGGAGGACCAGAAATGGGGGACCAGTTCCAGTTAGGGGCAACCAGTAGTGAGGGACCAGTAGCCAGTGGACCAGTTCCAGTAAGGGGGACGAGTTACACTAAGGGGGTGGGCAGTAGTCGGGGACCATCAGTAATGGGGAGTGAGTTCCAGTAAGGGGGAACCAGTAGTAGGAAACCAGTAACAGCAATGTGGGACCAATAGTGGGGGACCAGTACCAGCAATGGGAAACGAGTTCCAGTAATGGAGGGATGAGTTTCAGTAGGGCCGGCAGCAGAGTCTTGCGGGTGCGACCTCTGGGAATGTCAAGGATGTAGTAAGCAAAACGCTTTTTCTTTTGTGAAGAAGCGTTTTCTAGGTCAGAATAGGAGTTCTTGAATCTAAGTCCCGAAATCTAATAAAACACTTTTATAACTCAACAATTCTGTGCCATTTTGCGCTTGCTCTCACTTTTGTCGATCTACCTCCACTAGAAGTTCCTCGCTTGACAAGCAGCTCGAAGAGTGTGGTAGCCCTTGTGATGACAGCATTCCCTCCGATGCCTTATTGAGTCCGGGAGGTCTGTCCGATGCAGTAATAGCTCATACTAAAAGAACGGTCTGCTTTGTTGTTGCATTTCTGTGCAAAGGTTTTCCTTAAACCTCAGACGACTAACTTGTGACTGGAAGGCCACGGAGATTTTCAGTGCAATCGGTTGCCTAATATCGTACTAAGGTTCTCTGCGTTACGTTTTGAGTGCAGGATTCCATACGCCTCCATTTGTTGACAGAACCAGTGATTATATTGTTGGTTGTCAAGCACCTTTATAGACAGAAATTATGCACCAATCTGCTATATCCCTAGCATGTAGATTCGTTTGAAAAAAATGTTTAGAATAGATGAACTATTCCTCCTTTTTATAGTTTCCTGTTCTCTACTCCTTCTCTTCCTTCTTCTCCTCATTCTTTGAATTTTCTTTAATTCTAGATGTTGTTTCCTAACATAACTTATTGAGGCGTATATTCGGACGTTTTTCAGGTCGTCATCGTTGCTGCACTTCGTGCGTGAGTTGTTTTTGTTCTAATTTTTTATCTTATTAATTCAGTTTTATAGCACCTCCCCGCTTCACTGATGAGCCACCGGGGAGGTGCTATAAAAAAGGTTCGTTTGAAGAAAGTGGCGAAACGAACCTTCATATTTCTTTGTTTACATCTTACGTATTTTTACATTGTTTTTATTTGAATGTACTGGATAAGTGTGTCCCTTCGAGGGTAACCCGTAGACACACTTTATTCAGCACCGTTTTCGGGTTCTTTTTATAAGTTTTAATTGTTATATACACACTTTTCTTAAAAATTTGCTATTCAGAGGGCATTTAGCCTCAGCCACCAGTGGTGGATACCGGACCAGTGGTCTGAGCGTCTAGTAGACGCATTTTCTAAATTCTATTTTAGTTTAGTTACAACAACTAAATTCCATGCACGTTATTTATTTACTTGGAACTTTATTCATTACGATAAACGACTAATTAGTAATTTAAAACGTATAAACACTTAAATTGCCTGGTTAGTGTACCGTTCCTTCTTTTCAATTTCATCATATCAATTCTTCGACCGTTTCTTCTCGATAACTGCCTCATTCTCGTTTATTAATCGCTTGCGTGCACGAAGTTCCGTATTGGGCAGTTGCGATTCTTCGCCGTTCGAACCGTCCTTAATATTTTTGCTTATTACTCCATGTTACTGTTACAGATACAGTATTATTGGAGTACCTCGTCTGTTATATCCGGACGTGTATTCTCTGCCGGCTTATCAGCAAGAAGATTGAGCGACCCCCAGGTCAGTTTGCCTTCCTTAAATATTTTTAATGTATATCGATTCTTACTCCTCAAGTTACATTTGCTCACCTTATAATTCTTCCTCTCGGTCGGGGTTAGCATCTCATATATTGCCGCTCCACTCCAGTCTGAGTAGTCCCAACCTAGCATCACTGACAGTTCCGTGGAGCGGTACCTCTACAACAATTATCTTTCTTCTCATCTTCTTATCCTTTGATATCACAAAAGACCTTATCCTTAGTCAGATTGCCACCATTTATAGTAATGTAGCCGTTTTTGGCTAAAATCTCCGGTGGTGCAATTCCATTATTCTTAAAATGGTTCAGCATTTTTCGTCTTAGGTATAGGCTGAAATATTGCATATTATCATACCGTCAAAGTTATTGCATTTTGCTTACCTTAAATTCTCTGCATCCGATAATTTAATGGTTTGGTCTCGCACCACTCGAACCTTCGCTACATTTTTTCTATTATACTCCATCAATCGCTTTTTTCCCTCACTTATGAAGTATAACCAGAAAGGGTTTGTCATTTTCGCCTGAATTACACACTATAACTTATAGGCACATCAAATATTAATTACACAACATTGAACTTACTAACCCGGAAACTACACTTTTCTCCATCGTGACCTGTAGTGGTCGGCCATGACAATGGGTACGGATCCAACTGATTAGAGTATCTATATGTTTCATAAGTATATTTCTGTCATATATACATAATTATATTTATATTTACTTACTTTACCACGTCCTCCAGGAATCTTTTCACCTGGTCTTTAAGTTCTAGTCGCTCCTTGTTTGGCAAGTTTACCACACGAATATACTCTGCCAATACTCTGCGATTGACGTGCTCCTGGTTAGCTGCGATCCGCACTGATTGGTCTACGTTAGGTTGAAAAAATCCTGGTTTCTTAACATGGACATTTAGACGGATAACATAATATTAAAGTAAATTAATCACCCACCTCCGACATAGCACGTTCTATTATATTTCTTTACACCCCATATCCTCTTCCTTTTATTGGTTAGATTACGGTAGCTGCCTATAACACTATTCCGCTCAGGACCTTTCTTTTCTTTCTTACTGTATCATACTATATTTTATTAAGTCAAGCTCCCAAATTATCTAACACTATTCCTTTCTTCCTCTCCCTTCCCCTTCCCCTTTTGTTTTCGTTTTTTCAATCCTTTTATAAACTTCTTACAAACTCAGGAGGACCTATCCTCTTACTAAAAATAGGGGTTAGTGCTGATGGGGTTTATAAAAGCCAAAGCAGTCAGGAGCGGTGTGTTTTGGCGCCTCCAGCACTAGCCGTACCTTTGGGTACAAAACGGGTCTGACAACCCCGTAGGGCAGCCCCCTAAAACCCATTCGGGATACCGCTCACTGTATTTGGGCTGGACCTCCCAAATACTTTGATCAGGGTCTAAAAAACCAAACACAACTAACTCGGCAAACTACTATTCCTGTACTAACTTCACTAAATACAAAAATGGGAGCAATCAATATATTATAAAAGATTTTGGTAATTTTAACAAAGGACATCCTTGCAATAGCGGATGTAATTACTGTAAGTTAATAGATTTTGAAAACTACATAGTTTCTTGTACAACTAACTTTCGCATTCACACCTTTAAAACAATGGTTACCAATTGTAAGACAAAAGCTGTGGTATATTGTATAAGTTGCATTTGCTGTAAAATGCAGTATGTGGGTATTACTTCTAGAAGTCTTAAAGATAGAATACGTGAACATATCTACTACATTAATAATAAAAGAAAGTTTACACCCTTATACCAACACTTCCATAAATGTGGATCCATTCCAAGGTTCACTGTGCTTGATGCTATTGATGAAAATTCAGACAGAAGTATACTGTTAAGCAAAGAATTATTTTGGATCAAACTTCTTAATAGTGCTTTTCCTTTTGGACTTAATGACAATATTAAAGGATACGGCAACATATCTAATATTGTTAACCCTCTTATGCATAAAACTAACCATCCCTTTTACTCACTTAATATCACCAAGGACAGAACTAATAGGGGTATTAGAAGCAATAATAAGAAGAAAAATAAATACAATATTGACAATTTTATAAAAGAAATTAGTGACAACGAAGATAATTTGCAAGTTAAAAATATTTATACTAAGATTAAAATGCTCAGTAAACAAAACATTAAAGTCCTTATTAATCATAGTCTCAGTCCCGAATTTCTACACACTGTTAAAGACAAAACCAAATTTATTGTCTTATGCCTACTCACTCACATTAAGTACAATATGGATAAAAAAGGTAACGCGTTAAAAAATAAATCTAAATTGTTTAAGCTCTTAGATCTAAAATTTAAAACCAATATCTTTGATAAAATTAATTTCAGCAATATATTTAATAACATTATGGTTAAAAAGTTCATCAACGATAATTCCAGCATACAATTTATTCCATTTAAAATTGTTTATAAATATGATAGGCCTATTTCAAGCATAATCTTTAACTATAACAAATTTCTAAAAAATATAAATCAAGAAGATTGCATTAGAATTATCAGACAGGACTGCGTATGTGTTAAGGATAGATATAAATATTTCACTTATGTCGACGGGTATCACAATCATGTTGTTACTGGTAATTTAGAAATTGTAGAGGATCCACGATTGCGAAGCATATTAAATAGAGGTACCAAATATAGACCCCATAGTTGCTGCGATAGAAAAGATATCTTTACCATTTATAAAGAAGCTGTAGATAAAATGTTCAAATATCTCACTAACTTTTACAAAATCTCTCTTGATAAATGTATTGGCATAAACCACTTTCTCTACCAACAATATCGAACTAAAGTAAAACCCTTATTAACGCAAGCTAACATTTACAAAAAAGATTACATACCTTTTCACACCATTAGAAAATTGCAAAACGATTTTATATTTTGTCCCTTAGATAAAGCTTCCAATAATTATGGCATTGTCTGTAAAAAATTCTATTTACTTAAAATAATGCAAGAAATGGGAATTAGGTACGACTTCTATACCGATTCTCTGATCAGTGATGACACTAACAACACATATGTTAAACTTAGTATAAATAATAGGTTGCCCATAATTTTTAAACATAAATTCTTTCATGCAAAACATAAACTCAAAGTAGATATAGACTCTGATTTACCTATTATTTATTCATTACCTAAGCTTCATAAAAATCCGATTAAATTCAGATTTATTACAGGAGCGTATAATAGCAGTGTCAAATCTTTAGCCTTAGAACTCTGTTGTATATTTAAACATTTAAAAAAACATTTCGTTAACTATGCTAATAATTTTAATAATAATACTAGAATGATTAAAACATACTGGGCTATTAATAGCTCTAATATTACACAGGAAGTTAGCAGTGTTAACGCCAGTAACGTTAAGGTTTACTCAGCTGATTTCACCGACATGTTTACCAATCTACCACATAAAGTCTTAATTGAAAATCTCCAAAAACTGTTGTTCATATGTTTTAAGAACTCGGGTAAAGGGTTAATTGCTAGCAATGGATATAAAACTTTTTACGCTGATGTATGTAACAATAGCAATTATAGGTTTTATAACAGCACTGATATATTATATCTGGTAGACTATTTACTTAGAAACAGTTATTGTAGGTTTGCTGGATTAATATATAAACAAAACAAAGGAGTTCCACAAGGCGGCAATTTTAGTCCTCTTTTAGCTGATCTTGCTATGTCAGTTTTTGAATTTGAATATTCAAAAACAGCTACTTTGGAATGTCGTCAACTTTTCTTACCGTTTAGGTATATGGACGATTTACTTATAATACATAACTATGATGAAAGTTTTGTTGATCGCACTCTTCAAAAGGTTTATAATAACACACTTGAAATTAAAAAAACCCATAATAGCGAATATAAATGCAATTACTTGGATTTATCCCTTGAAGTTAATTCCAATAAGATTGAAACTAATTTATATAACAAGACTGATTCCTTCAACTTTAAAGTTCTTAGATTCCCTAGTTCAGAATCTAAAGTTTCAGTTAAAATAAAAGCTAATACTATTTACACCGAAACTCTAAGAATAAGTAGGGCATGTTCTAAATTTGAATACTTTTGCCAAAAGATTGAAGATTTACATACTTTGCTATTAAGTAATGGTTACAGGTCAGACTTTATAGTTGCTAACATCCTTAAATGCCTTTATAAAAACAAACAAATTTTCTATAAATATAACATGCTTGATGGTACCAACAAAGTGGTAAAATTTACCCAATCTCTACTAAATAACAAAGTCTAAGCGCTTGTTCTCTTTATTAGCTTCTTTATGCTTTAACTAAGTCTATTTCTATTTGCCTTATCTCGTATAACATTCATCCTTCATCCTTTTTTCTCTTTAACTCTTCTTAATTTACGTTCGCTTAACTCCGACAGTTTACGCGCTCTAATGCCAATCATGCTGACTATCAAACGTAAGAAATTTGAACCTTTGTTTTGGCCTAATTTTGCTTGCCTTAGTTTATTTCTGTTTTTTAACCATATTTTTTCTACTTCTTGCGACTCCTTTTTATAGTTTCCTGTTCTCTACTCCTTCTCTTCCTTCTTCTCCTCATTCTTTGAATTTTCTTTAATTCTAGATGTTGTTTCCTAACATAACTTATTGAGGCGTATATTCGGACGTTTTTCAGGTCGTCATCGTTGCTGCACTTCGTGCGTGAGTTGTTTTTGTTCTAATTTTTTATCTTATTAATTCAGTTTTATAGCACCTCCCCGCTTCACTGATGAGCCACCGGGGAGGTGCTATAAAAAAGGTTCGTTTGAAGAAAGTGGCGAAACGAACCTTCATATTTCTTTGTTTACATCTTACGTATTTTTACATTGTTTTTATTATAATGAACACCCATGTATCACGCTCTCCGGCGGATCTCACCCGCAGCTCCTGGCGCTGCGGGTGAGAGCCGCCGTGAACTGCGGCAGCCCTCGAGGACTTTTGCGTGCGGCGGCTCCGCGACAACTCGTCCTCGCCGCGGCTTCCACCACAGTGGCAGCGTGGGTCCCACTGCGGCGGGAGCGATATGGACCAGTTCTCCGGGTGCTGCCGCGAGACCCGCGACGAAGTATAAACGGGGCCTAAGGGAGGACCATTAATGGAGCACCAGTTCTAGCAAGGGCGATCAGTAATGGTGACCAGTAATGGGAACCAGGTCCAGTAAAGGGAAGTTGTTCCGGCAAGGGGGGGGGGGGGGCGTAGTAGGAGACCAATATCAATAATGGGAACGAGTACCAGCAAAAGTGGCTGTTCCAGTGAGGCGGGACCAGTACTTAGTGGGGACCAGTAGCAGGTTTGAGATTGAGGAGTGTATGCGTCATTTTGTAGCTCGAGTGGAGGGCCGTGCTATAGGCATTAAGAGGGTTGGCAAACAGCCTAGGGGACGAAAACACTGACTATTACAAACAAATTACGCCTCTGAACTGTCTGTAGATGGTGTGGATGATGAAAATGATGCTGAAAATGGAGGATGGGAGAGCTAGACCTCTCTATATCGACAAACTACACCGGATCTTAAAGAAGATAGAGCAGGGCTCGAAAATACCAAGGGTTTCAAATATTTCCTTTTAAAGCGCTAGGGTGTGAAGAATGCTGCAGAAGTAGATCAGGTACACCGAAGCGAGTGATCTTGACTTAGTATAGTGACTCTCTAAGGTCGATCACTTGCGAGAATTCAAGAATTTAAAATAATCGTGTGTTTCCAACGCTTTCGATTTCCAATAGTTGAAAATCCCACTCTTCGAACGTATTCGAAATTTGTGAACATTCGAAACCGCTCGAGTATTAAAAAACCTTTCCATAACTATACTGTGGACATTATTAGGCTATTGGGCTATTGGACTATTGGGCTATTGGGCTTCCAAAACGGATGTTTGGACATGATCTTCCCGTCTTTAGCCTTCCCAGATGATCGCGGACCAGTCTACTGGCAGCTAGTAATAGTAGTTGTAATAGTATAATCTGATAGGCTTTCTGACCTAGATACGAATGGAACTTCAGCCGATATTGGATGGTGCATGAGTCGATATTTCCTGCCGTCTCTTTTCTTATTTTCCAAAACATCGGCCTTTTCCAGGGAACCCAGTAGCTCAAAAAAGGTTCGCCACCTCTGTCCATCTCGTTTAGTACAACCAGCAAAATCAACAGCATCGTGCTATCGTGACAGAACATCTACGCTGCAAAGCAGCGGGCAAAAGCTCCCGTCATCGCTTCTCAGTGTGTAGCACTAGTGTCAGGTTTCGAGACCACCTCGATCATCTCGGAATACCTAGTGATACTGGTCATTCCCTGCAGCGTTCGCCTGTGATTCCGTTGCCTACATCCTATAAATAGCGGAAAATAGGTAGGGAAGCCACGTAACTGTCCAAAATAACCAACGGCCTTGTGCAAGATTCGAACGAGCGGTCGCCACTCAAAATTGGAGGATCCACTCTGGCAGATGTGTTCTGGGCGCGCCCATCTGTAGCTGCGCCGCAGCAGGGTGCCTGAGCATTTTTTAAACGCGAAAAGGCGTTCGCGCTCTCCATTGGCCGGATTCATCAATCTCGGGGTAAAATTACCTTCATGGGTACAAGGGGTTATCCACGAGTATCGTCAAGTATCTTCCACCTGGAGCTGGATTAATGAACGCTTATACCCACGGGTATGCGAGGTATAGGCCACATCGTGGGTATATCAGTGAGTAGAGAATACTCGGCGATCGTCATGGGTATGTTCTCATACCCGCGAGGGTTCTGCGCCCTATTGGCAAGATGGCGCTTGGGTGCGGGAACTTTTACTCACTTTCGGCCGCGCGCCTCGGGCGCGACGCCGGCTTGTTAACTTCGTGCGCATGGGTCCTGCAACAATTATCGACGGCTGGCAAATTGCCAATCGTCGTCCCGCTCTTGCTGATCGTCTACCTTTGAACAGTTGCAGTATATACATACAAGTATCGGACCAAATTGGACACACTTCTAAAGAGGTCTAACGCTTTTGAAATCAGAACGGGCTTCTTCCACGTTTAATGGAGGCTCTACAAAAAGGTTAAAATAATTTCATTCAAGTAATGAACCTCTTGAAAAAATGAACCCCTTCGAATTTTCAGACTTCTTTAATATTTAATTTACCTACGCAGTAAGTGAAGACATTGTTTGAAATTTTGAAAATTCTATTTTTTTTGAATAAATATAATGCTTTAAAGCTTGTTTTAAAGAGCGGAAAGGCGGCTATTTTTGTACCATATAAAGAGACTACGCCATGCCGTAGTCTAAGACGTTGCGATGTTTGGTTGATTGACTCATTCGGCCATGTCAACTAAACAAGTCCCAAGAAAATTATACCAAAATTTCCTTAAGCAAACAACTGTCCTGCTCTCCATAGAGATCCCTAGTTTGAGCGAAGGTCGGTCGCTTTGATTTGGAAGACGTTCAATTTGATTTGAAAAGCATCAGGCTTGTCCTACTATATATAAAGCAGCAAGCGTGTGTGTGTGTGCGTGTGTCACACTGTCCGTCCGTCCGTCACACCTGAGTTGGGGCGCGGCAGCCGAACACGTCGGCGACCGTGCATGGCGAGCCGCAGACGTGCCGAACTCGTCGGCGACCGTGCATGGCGAGCCGCAGACGTGCCGAACACGTCGGCGACCGTGCATGGTGAGCCGTAGACGTGCCGAACACGTCGGCGACCGTGCATGGCGAGCCGCAGACGTGCCGAACACGTCGGCGACCGTGCATGGCGAGCCGCAGACGTGCCGAACACGTCGGCGACCGTGCATGGCGAGCCGTAGACGTGCCGAACACGTCGGCAACCGTGCATGGCGAGCCATAGACGTGCCGAACACGTCGGCAACCGTGCATGGCGAGCCGTAGACGTGCCGAACACGTCGGCGGTAAAAAACTTCAGGCCTTGGGGTAATCGAGGTCGCTAAACACGAATCTGAAGTCGACCAATCGATACCGATCGATATTATCGATTTTTTGAGGATCACGTTCAACGGGCACGAAACTTCGGCCCTGGGGGTAATCGAGGTCGCTAAACACGAATCTGAAGTCGACCAATCGATATCGATCGATATTATCGATTTTTTGAGGATCACGTTGAGGAAGATCAGCCGATCCATCTCGATTAACATAATGGTCAAAAGGCCTAGGGAAGAATAGGAAACCAGTAGCGGCCATGGCGTCCTATTCTCGGGGTTTGGGGGCGAAGCCCACAACCAGTCGTAGGCGGCCGCTAGGCCGCCGAACGACTGGTATAGAATAATTTCCAATTCGACGGGAAAAGTGTCAAATTTGACGTGAAAATGGTATAAATAAGGTTTCTACCAATGGTCTTAGGCTATCAGTAATATTATTATCAGTAACTTCCTTCTAATAGTGAAGACCGTATCACAATAGTAGTTCCAATAGCAGTCTGCTGTTAGTGTTAGTTTGTTTGCTGTTAGTCAACAGCAAAAATTCGCAGTAGCCAGTTCCTGTTCACGAATTCATGCAGCAAGAAGCCCACTGATGGAACTGCGTAAATCTTGTGCGCACCGCCAGTGAATGGCTGGCGACGTCGCGCACGCGGCATGCGCGCGCGGCACCTGCACGACATACCTGCACGACATAAAATTGCGGTAGCTGTACAAGAACCAGCGTAGTTTCGAGAACCTAGACTCGAAGAGCACAAGGTACGAACTCGACTTCTGTCAAGTGATGATGCTTCGATTGCAATCTTCAATGGTTGTGTAATCACCTCCTGAGTTAGACGCAGTTCAGCGCGTTAGCTGCGCCGGCCCATCCTGGCATGGGGCGTGATAAACGCTAATAATACTGAACGTGAAATACGCAAAGGCCGTGTTGGCTGAAGCAGTCTGTTGAGAAACGTTCTAGCACGGAGTGCAAGTGGTAAGGTTGTGTCAGAGCTTCAGTTGACACTTAGAGCGCTGCTAAACGAAGCACGCCATGGGTACAGACTTCAGCTGCCTCTCAGCGTGAATGCTGGACTCGACTATCACGTTGAGCTCACAACAGTCAATTCTGAGGGGAGCTACCGCTAATGCTCAATTTTGGGGTGAACGCTGCATGTGCCTCTGCTCCTCTTCGACGGTACCCCTTTGCTCCGTACATCCCTCTTCAATAGCGGTCTAGTTGTTTCAGTGTAAACCAGCACAACAAAATCATGCAACAGCCAGGGCATCCATTTTTCAGTGCACAAACAAGAATTTGAAGAATCGATCTCTCATCACTAATCGAATTCGGCAGCTTCTTTAATCAGTGTTGGGTAACAGACACTGATAGTGCTCTATCAGTGCTAGTCTCCACCGCGATAATCACTGTCCCACTGAGATGATTCGGCTCGGAGTCGCTTTTCTCTGCTTTTCCATAGCTGTTCAGGTTCGATTCTTCTATTGATTCTCTGAATGGCTTCGGTATTCGTTTAGTAGCAGGTTGTAACGAATATTTCTGAAAATAATATTAATAGAGAAGCAACTGTTCTCAACTGTTCTCATAGTGAACTTTCATCCTTCGGTTTTGCTGTGAATCCAAATTTCTTATAATTCCTTTCTCGAAAGGAGTGATGTTCAGTCTTGTCGAAAAACAAGGGTTGGTCAGCTTGGGCGAAGATCTTTAGGAATCACTGATATGGACAAGCTTCATAACTTCAGGCTTCATGGCTGAGCCTGCCTTCTGTCGCGTTAAGAGCGACGAATCATCTCTTTTCCTTTGACAATCTGCCAGAACCTGTCGAAGTCGAAAAAGAAACAGTAGAATCCGACGACGAAGGTCTGCTTGAGAAGGTTGGTTGAAGAGGAAGATTTTATGTGGTGAGCGCGTTTTTAAATTTGTATACTCCCAGCTTTAAGATGAGCGAGGCAGGGATCGCCGCTGAAGCTCGAGATGAACTTAGCGAGCTGGACATTGATTGGGAGCCATCCTCAAAAGAAGAGGAGGCAAGGCCTATTAAGGTAAAGATTTAAAAGCTTCTAACTTTTCTTTTCTTTACTCGCAAAGTGCAAAGAACTTCCTGCTATGCTGGCTTGGTGGACTTGCCCTTGAAGTTTTTCCCCTTTGTAAATTCATATGTAATATAGACTGCTGAAGTGTGACCCGAAGACTCTTAGGCTGGGAAATGTCGAAATTCCAGTTGATAATTTCTAGGATGGCCTGATGAATCTTTTGTATATAGTCGCATCCATGTAGGTTTTCCATTGGACATGTTTCATGGGTCCGTGGAAAAGTATTTTATTGCGTGACGCGTTCGTTGAGGAAAAAATGCTGTGATGGCAAATATTTCCATAAAGGGGTCCTCCCAGGTCAAACCAAGCATGCTGGATGAGCCACGAGAGTCCTCGAGAGAAGTCGTTGTGCACAATGGTGAAGAGGAGGACGACGTACAGGTGATTAGATGCGTTGCTGGTTTGCAGCTGCTTTCGATGGCTCGAAGTCATCGGAGTTATGAGGTCTACAATAGAATGATATTGCTTTTGCAGGAAGCAGTCTCTCGACGCTCCTTCAAGAATCTGCCGATTTCGCCTGTTCGCCACGATCTTCCTGTTGAGAAGCATGAGGTGATTCCGTCTTACTGAGATATACTTTCTTCTCCGTTGACTTTTTAATCAGAACTCGATTAAAGTGCCAATTTTAGGAGACTGTGAAAGGTGACAAACCCACTGCCCAAACCGACCAGCACCATCGCTACGGTGGCCTGAAGAGGAGTGGAAAAGTCTTCGAGTACAAGTATGTGCCCCTCCATTGGTTTCTGCACCACTTTCTTAATAAGCTGCTTAATTATAAGATCTCCGAAGGCTCTAGAGCAGTCGACCACATAATTCAGTTAGTTTTCCAGGACTAGACCCAGAATTTGGGAAGGAAACACAGATTTCAAGGACGATCTTCCAAAGCAATGGGATTGGCGAAACGTGAACGGGGTCAACTACTGTAGTCCGACAAGGAATCAGCATATTCCGGTTTATTGCGGATCGTGTTGGGTTTTCGGCACTACTGGTAAGCTCTAACCTTACAACGTTTTGTTTAGTTAGCCACCACGAAGAGCTAGCTCATAAGCAATTTATTTGTTGACCTTTTTAAAGGTTGATTGGATGCGCCTTATTTGCTTGCCGGACGAACTGAAAAAAATCGGAAAATGGCCCGCAAACTCCGTTCCCAGAAGCGTTTAGCAGATAAGGGAGACATGCTTGGAATCAGCGTTCGAAGCCGCACCCAGCGATGTACATCACATCTCGAAGCGCCATGCTCACCTGGTATCCTTCCTTTGTTATCAAGGCTTCCGAGAGAAGAAGCGAACTCCTCCTGCTGTAGGATGAAAACCTCCGCTGTAAATCGCAGTTCGACCCTGTATCCATCTCTGCGCCACGCTGAGGCGCTGAACCATGCGGAGACAAGGATGCTATCAATCTATAAACATACACGCTACGTACGGTCTCCAATGCCATTTGACGGGAATCAATGGGAGCTTTGGAACACAAAAAACCTAATTTCTATATGAATAGGCCACGATTTTTGTTATATGATCTAAATTCATGTTATGATTATTAGTACAGACACCTAAAAGCGGTCGAAAACTGGTGAAGGTTTAACTGACGCATGATTCTAAGCAGCATCGGGATGAATCTTCATAGCAGTGAGCCATTTTAGGGAGCTTCCACGCTGCGAATTGGCCAACCTACATGGCGCCTTGATTCTGCTCGTGTTGGTTGGAGTTAACCTCTGTCACGTAAACATTAGGTGCGAGAAGCTTATATGAATCTGCGTTGCTAGTGGAAACAACTTACTCGCATGTTGGGGTGCCTCTGAGGCTTGTTCTCATCCAGAGTCGATACTTTATATCATGCCATATGATGCAGATCCGCTCCAGCCTTACATGAATCCTTTCCTTCTCACTTGTTGGTTCATTCTGAGGCGACCGACCTAGGTCTGTATCCATAAATGTTAGTTGCTGAGTTATGTCACACCATTTTAGGAGCCCTGAACGACCGTTTCAATATTGCTCGAAAGAACAGATGGCCTATGACTATGTTATCGCCTCAGGTAAGAAGAAGCCTTAAAATCTTAGGAAAGATCTGATTGATCTCTTAAATTTTCTATTGATCTCTTAAATTTTCTGGAATATCCAATTCTTAGTCTAGGGAGTGCCGTGAAAATAGTTCTACATATCACTTTAAGGATGCACCCGTTATAGAGATGAAGGGTAAATGCAGTCATGTGAAAGCACCAGTCGTTACTGTTTCTTGGATTTCGTTCTTATGACTAAAGCTTGGGTCTATCCCGTAACCATGATAATATTATGATTCCACGCTAATCTTTGAAACAAGGCAGGAAATGGTTCCAGGAAATCATTGACTGTAACGGGAAAGGAAACTGCCAGGGAGGTGAGGCCGGTGATGTGCTGGAGTACGCAAAAACTCATGGGCTGGTAGAAGAAGGCTGCAGCGTCTACAGGGCCATCAATGGACGTAGGTTTCCTCTGACTCTGACTGTTTTCTGGATGAACGAGTTCGATTAGTCCCCTTCAAAACTTGATGGCTCTTCAGATTGTGACCCGTTCCACAGGTGCGGGACATGCTGGCCAGACAGCTGCACGGCTGTCAAGAACTACACCAGATACTATGTCACCGAATACGGAAAAGTGAGTGGTTCTGTCAACGCTAATCTTCTAAGTCTGAACGACAACTGCTTCGACCGCTTGCCATTTCTGTGCATGATTGTTGATGGCGACAAAAGTTCCATTACCAGTCATTAGCATCTTTTGCCTAGATTTTGAAGTGCATGCTCAGGTTCCACAATATTAGTTGATCCATCTCTCACCACCACTCCACAACATATTTTAGACTTGGAAGCACTTAATTTTTGGTTGCAATTTTTCTTAACCGCTGCAGTGAGCCACGCAGTAGGGTGGACCGCACTACCGATTGAATTGCAGGTGTCTGGTCGCGAGAACATGATGGCCGAGATCAAAAGAGGCGGACCGATTGCCTGTTCTGTCGTATGCACTCCCGAATTCGACTTCAACTACACCGGCGGAATTTTCTCGCAGAAGAGTGCGGCGGCGCAGGAAGTGAGCCGGCGTTGATCGGTGTCCAGTTATCATTTTTAACTTTGGGCTTCTCCGCCGGATCACTTTAGCAGCGTTTAGACTAAGAAGATAACCTGTGTGCCGGAATTTTGATGAGAAAACGGAAGGCGTAGGAAAGCCGAAAACCACGAACACTCAAACTGAAACTGCGAGCCTAATCACCGCAAATAAATATAAACAAAATAAGCGCACGAATTAAATAAATAAATGCCTCAAGTATTAGGTTGGTCTAAAGATGAGGATATTAGGTTGGCAACTAATTTCGTGGACTCTCAAGAATCTTCAGCAAAAGTATTTATTAACAAATAACTAATGACAATCTTTAATCAAAATAAGATCCCTCGGAACGCAGATATGCTTCCCATATATCAGGTAGCTGGTCTATCCCACGTCCATAGAGTTATTGTGCTTTTAAGGCCAAGAATCTTTGGAGGTGCATTTTGACCCGGTCAACATTATTAAATCGTCTTCCAACCAAGAAGTACTGCACCGAACTAAAAATGTGGTAGTCACTTGGCACAAGGCCTGGGCTGTAAGGTGGATGAGTTTGACGCTCCTAGTCAAGGTCTTCTATTTTTTGAGGCGTCCGGTTCGCTACGTTCCCTCCATTTGGTGGTGTCAAGAAGGTATTAACTTCTGGGAGCTCGTCAAGAACGGTTCCAGCATTAACGCTGTAATCTCCTCTTTTCAACCATGCCGTGCGCAGACTGAACTCCGCTGGAATCGGTTCAGACAGATTTTCAGGAGCGGAATTATCTTTCAGCAAGATAACGCCAGACCACACGTCACGAATCGGGAGCTTCAAAAAATGAAGACCTTAGCTGGGAGCGTCTAACTCACCCACCTTACAGCACAGGCTGTGCGTCAAATGACTAGCACCTTTATAGCACTCTGCAGCACTTTTTGGTTGGAGGACGATTTATTAATGTGGACCATGTCAAAATGCACCTCCAAGGATTCTTGGCTTCAAAAGCACAAGAATTCTACAGCTGTGGGATGGGCCAGGTAGCTGATAAATGGGAAGCAGTCCAAAAGATCTTACTTTGGTTGAAAACTGTTATTTGTTATTTGTTTATGAACATGGTTGAAAACTGTTATTTGTTATTTGTTTATGAACACTTTTGTTGAAGGCGCTTGAGAGTCCACGAAATTAGTTGCCAACCTAATAGATTTTGCTTTTTATTTATTTATTTATTTATTTATTTATTCATTTATTGCTGCACCTAAAGTGTGCCATAGAAACCAACCAAACAAGGAGAACATAAAGGATAAAAAGGATAAAGGACGGCGTTACTCAATCCCTTCTGGGATGCGCCAGCGCATTCTACTTCTACGGGATGTCGTGGAGGCCACATGAATGCGTAATTGGCCATACAATGACTTGCGGTGGCCAGCCGATGAACAAGTCAATGCTTTATCTTTCCCAGACAAGTCTGGTACCAACTCACCGACCCCGGAGGGATGGAAGGCTTGGTTGGCCTGGGCGGGAAATCCGAACCAGGAACCTGGTATCGGGTGCACGCGACGGTCGCACCTCCTACGACTGCGCTACACGCGCCCAAGGAGAACGTAGTGACAATCAAATACAATGCTTAGCTTAACAGAAACAACATCGACGAAATCGTGAGCCACATGGATAACACTATGAACTGCAAACGAAAGGAAGAAATGTCCTTGCAGATTATTCAGAATATCGGAGCAAAGGACTAGAAAAATATAATATTCCCTCCCCCCCCCAAAAAAAAACGAAAGCATAGCAGAGCGTAATTTTATGTCGAGTTCTTTTGAACAAAGTTGAATTAATGAAAATTTATATCGGCATAAACTGGAGTGCACATTTTTCTAGTCCTTTGCTCCGAATGTTCTGAATAATCTGCAAATACATTTCCTCCAGTGCATCTTAGGTGCATGACACCGGAAGTCACACCATATATACTGAATGCCAGTGCAGGCGCTGGCATTCATTATAATACGGTGTGACTTCCAGTGAATGGACAAGTTACTTTCGAGCATCATTAACAAAAAGGAAACACCCAGGGGTCCGGTCCTATATCCGGTCGTACCAAGGCGAGCAGTTGCTGCATTGGGTTACGTCACAGCGATGCCTCCATAGGAACTGAAGACGATCAACCGCACTCGAAGTGATATATTTAGAGAAGAAGAAAGGGCGAAGTACATTAGTGAACAAAAACGTTTTAGAAACAGTAGAAAGAGGTAGGTACATAGGGAGCTAGTCGATATGAAAATAAAGGAATAAACCCTTGGCTCAAGGTTCTGAATACTGCCAAAGCTAATAGGAGAGAGCAGCAGACATAGTGACCACAACGCTACGAATAGAAACCATTACTCCATCAGGCACTAGTTGGCGGAGCATAAGAATGGCAGCATTCAATCAGTGGTTGACGATCCATGAGAGAAAGATGATGATGATGACTTTTGATGTTTATCTTTTTACAGGGTTGAGATTTGCAAAAATTCTAGTGCCATATAGTACAATTGTTGCGGGTGAAGGGACAGTTCTGACAAACAATTAAATTCCGTTCGAAAAGATTTAAGTTCCCTCGATTTTTGGAGAGCTCTTTCTGATACTCAAAGTGCTTGTTCACGATGCTTTCATTTACGTGTTTAAAATGGCGCTGTAATTGCCATACTCAATCCACTTCAATGGGAAGAGATAGCTTAAATAATTAATCTTAATATAATTTATATAATTTTTTATAATAATTTATTGCAAAAGGATGATTTCAGCCTAATCATATAGTGTCCGTTACTGGATGGGGAGTGGACGAGAACGGTGTGGAATACTGGATTGTGAGAAACAGCTGGGGCGAGGAATGGGTGCGTTGACCTTGTTTTGTTTTCCTAGCGGTTTAATTCATGAAGGAGGCAGTGAAAATGGCTGTTTCGTGTGCATCTACTACCTGCTCAAAGCGAGATTCAGGGTGAGAAGGGATGGTACCGCGTGGTGACGTCCACCTACAAGAACGGGACCGGCAACGACTACAACATGGGCATCGAAAGGGAATGCTACTATGCTGATGTCGACGTCAGCAACCTCGACTGATGTATCTAATAACTATGTGGCTCCTTCACATCTTCAGCGATATTCAAGTTTGTTAAATGTTGAGTGGTAGAAGAGATCGCAAGTTTGAAAAACCGCTCTGCGAATAGGTCTGTTGAATTGCTGATCTGTTTACTCACAGAATAAATGGATCTCATCGAACTCCTAACCAACGAACGCAGAAATCTTGCTGCACCATTTTCACGTCAAACTGGATACTTTTCAAATCAAATTGGACGCCTTTCAAATTAAGCGGAACACTTTTCTAAGCTAGCCTAAATTTACGAAATCAGAGCGAATTCTTCCAAAATAAAATGAGCTTCTTGTAAATTGAACTAGACACTCTCCAAAAAGGTTAGTATGATTTTATTAGTTTTAGTTCGTCTACCCAATAAGTGAACACATTGCTTGAAATTTTATAAAATTCCCATTTTTGAAGGAAAAATAATGGTTCCATGCTTGTTTTAAAGGCCAGAAAGGTGTTCATTTTTTAGTACCAAGAAAAGAGATTGCGCCCAGTCCCCTTCCAGGATGTCGCGATTATCCGATTGATATCAGAATTTCCGTTTGCTGTTTGGAATTTAACATCTGTTAACGACACAACAAAAACAACTGTAAAGAACACGCATGTCCTCATTTTGATGGAACCGGTAAGTGGCATTTACGCCATCAATCAGTTAGAAGGTGCGGCAAAATTTTCGAGTGGCGGTCTGGTCTTTTGATGCGCTATGTGTGTGCTTATTTACTTTGGCTCAAAAAATGTTTAATCAGCTTTTTTCAAAAATAATAATTTCATAAAATTATTGCACTTATTGGGGCTCGTAAACTTAAAAATTTACAACTGTAACACACCCGGGGGTAGACGTCTAGGGTTGTTGCCTGAACCGGACCTAAGAATCGATTTATTTGACTACTATGACGTCGCTCCGTCCGCCTCTGCTGTGCTCCAGCACTTCTGAAACCGGCCGCACACGACCTCGCACTCAGACAAGAATGCAAGACCAGCCGTTTGTAACCTTGACACCAGACCAGACTGAGTCCGGCACGCCAGGGTCCCTTTTATATAGAGTTGCGCGCGGGGAAGGCCGGCCCCTAATGCAATAATGTACACAAATACTAACAGAACACTGCACAGTTTAACACAGGCAACATGAAAATACAAAAAACATCAGAAAGATCACTTCTGCGAAGCCTCGCGCCTCCCCATTCTTAACACAGCAATGTTATGCCAAATTTTCCTTGAACAAAGAATTATTCTAACCATTTCCGTGCCTGTGATTTAATCTGTCTGGAGATCATCTCGGTTTGGAAGGATTCTCTTTGATCTTAAAGATCTCAATGTTATGTAGCTTAGAAGCTTTCCAATTTGATTTGAAAAATAGCACACGGCAGACGGCGCCTCCTCCGAGTGCGCTACCACGTTCCAAATAGACATTGCTTTTAGCACACGCAATAATGGCTATTATTTCATCTGAGAAAATCAGAAAGCCGACAATAAGAAGTAGAGAAGTTCCTGGAACGATTTGCGTGCTAAAGAAGAGCTTATGGGGCATGTGCTTTTGTCAAGTTTAATACTTTGGTCTCATTTTTTACATTAGATTACATTTACGTTACATTTATTGCGCCAAATACATTTGACGGTAGAGATAGTGACGAAGTTAGGCCTGTGATAAAAGATCCACACAATGTAACCATAGTTGTTGAGGATATATATAAGGTGTTGATCTTCATCCATTCGAACATGGAGATAGTTCATAGATAATTCTTCGTAGTTCTTTTCTTGCGACAAGAGATCCACACAAGATAACTATAGTTGATGAGGAGATATGACGCACAGTTCCTAGCTTTTGATAAGAAATCCATACAATATAACCATAGTTGATAATGAGATCTGTCGAATAGTTCTTATACGCCGAATAGTTCTTGGATTGTGATAAGACATCCAACACTATATATAAGGTGTCAATCTTCATCCAGTCGAACATGAAGATATATCAAGCCGCACAGGAAAGCTAGAAAAATTTATCTTGGATGACCAGATGAACAGATGGTGCGCTCACGCAACAAGACAGAATCGTTTTAACAACTAGGAAGGAAAGTTGCCTGAAATTATAGTGTAGTTGATTACTTGAGCCAAAAGGTGTTAGAATCTATACAATATAACTATAGTTCATAATGAAATATGACGAATGGTTTATCTCGGATGATGAGATGAGCAGATCGTACGCTCACGCAACAAGACAGAATCGTTTTAACAACTAGGAAGGAAAGTTGCCTAAAATTATAGCATAGTGATTACGTGAGCCAAAAGATGTTTGAATCAAAAAACACCCCTCTGTTTTAAATGGTCTTCAAGTTGTCGACTGAAGCTAGCAGAAGATGGTGACATAAGTAACGACGATAGGAGCTGATTCTATGTACCTATCACTCGCTACCAAAACAACTCTGCATGAAGTTGCGTGCGGGCTCTTTCAGGAATTAGTCGAAAATGGTGACCTCTTGTTCTAATGACTGACTGCGACATTATTAGTGGGGATTCACAGCTAAAGTCAACATATCCCATAAGCAGCTTAAATAGAAACCTATGGTCATATATCATCCTTCTCATTTTAGCGAACTACCACCGAGTCGAGTAGACGTTCACGATGACTGAGAAATTGGCCGTTTCTTGCGAATATCTCTTTCGTGTCTTTTTTGAACGTCTTCAATTTTACTAATGTACTGGACTCGAGAAGGAGACCATAGCAGTTCTTGGCTTGCAATAAGAGATCCACACAATTTAACTATAGTTGTTGAGGAGATATGACGCATAGTTCCTGGCTTGTGATAAGAAATCCATACTGTCACGGAAATTGCAGTCGTTCCTTAATGGGCACAAGCTGGTGCGTGCAAACGTATCACCAGAGAAGCGAAAGGAATCATCAGTCAGCTCATCTATGGGTGATTCTCGCCTTGTTGTTTTGAATTCGTTCCTTTAACCTCGGACTGCATTTTGCAAACATCGTGTGAGGCAAGGAAATGCTACATCCCATTCGTCAATGTTCAGTATAGGAATGAAAGATCTCTTACGGTTAGCTACTTTAATTTGGAGGAAAAACGAATGAGACCTCGTCTTCCACATTTCCTTGGTATCATACTGTGTTTTCTTCATTTTTAACAGTAGCCCCTCAATGTGTTAAATACACATGAAACATAAGAGAGTCGCTCAGAACTTATAAATCAGCAGATCTGTACCACAAAATCTATTCATTTTTATATGTACTGCATAATTGCATGTGAGCAATAGAAATCAACATTGAGCAGAAATAATATTTCAGAAATTCATATTATTCGAAGTTTTCACGGCATCGAAATACAAACTAGAAACGGCACACAACTTCGAACGTTTCGCGAAGACGAACCACAGGGGCGGACGAACGTGCCCTTTCCGTAATCGCGGCAGCCAATCATCTGCCCTGCCTGTGAAGCTGACCCGGGGCCTGATTGGTTCCCACGATTACGATAGTAGTAACGGTGCACCTCCTCTGCACTTTTCCGCACCCCCGCGATGCGTCTTCGCGACATGTACGGATAACTTCTATAAGATATCTGTCAAAATTAGGAAATATGCTTTAAGTGACAGTTAGAATAACAAGCCTTGAAGATCTACCACTATCACAACAAATCCTAAGAAGAAGTTCAAACTGTGGACATTCACTACGTTGTACCGCGATAGACACTCGTAGTAGCGAGGATAGTCGGCGAACTCCATGGAGCACAACTGGCCGCCCCTAAAAATATGTGAGGGTAGAATTTAGTTGGGCAACGAGAACGCACTCAAAATTGAGATGCTGCTGGGAAACCAACTCCGGTTCTGCCGCTGGCAAACGACGCTAACCTAAAAACTCCCTCAGGCACCTCAGGCTTCCACAGCACAGAATTGAACTTTATATACGCTTGAAAAAGTTCGTCGTCGGTTTTCATTCGCTCCAACAAATCCGACATAAAGTCGATGTCGATCAGCCCACTGATGTTGTAGGCCTTCTTGAAGGCATACTCCTCGACAAATGGAGTTTCCTTATGAGTGTTCAGCTTGTCGAGGTCAACGTAGTAGGTTCTAAATAAAGCTTGTGATTTAACATTGTGCTTGCCGCAACAGCACTCACACTATGTCGTGTATCTGGCCGCTTGCATCAACGTCGTAAGTTCTGAAGGCCGGATTGTTGGCTCCGGCTCCTTTCAAGCTAGAGAACCACGGAGTGACTGCAGGCGACATAAGTGCGAACTGGACGGTGGAACCAAACGAGTCCTAAAATTAGAAAGGGGATCCTGCAAGGGTAGCTAAAGGCTATACTTTTTCTTATATCATGACCATGAGTCGAATGTATAGATTAGGCACGCTATGAACCGATTTTTGTCATAACGCTTCCAACCCCGACCCATAAATAATAATGTAGAACTTCCATTACGTGGAAATCTATGTGCGAAAAAAAAGAATGAGTGCTTTTCCCATGAGATTGAGCTCATATTCATAGACTAGGTATAAAATGTTCTAGAAAATGCTCCACACGTTCAGTGTGTCCAATAATACAAGTGATACATTACGTTTTCAAAGTTGCGTTAGTATCGTAACGGGCCATGCCGGCTTCCAAGGGCAGTGGATATAGTGTCTGCAAAATAGCTTCGGAGACATCGATCCTTTATTCTTTTTTCTTCTTTTTCGTCTGTCCCTTCATCTTCACAAACAAAACTATTGTCTTTTAAATAAATTTAAATACTCTCAGGTTCTGCGTGGAAAAGAAGAGAGCGTTCAAAAGATAAGCCTTAACTTCGAGGTAGTAGAAAAGCGGCCTAAAAGGCGTCCGAAGCAGCCCTGGTTCGATACGTTGCATACGGACTTGAAAGTATAGCTGGTGTCCACCCTGATCTAGCGCTGGATCGGGAAAGGTGACGTCATGACACTACAATAGCGTACCCCGCCACGAAGCGGGAAGAACGGTGAAAAAGAAGAAGAAGATAAACGTCACCTTGATCAGGTGGAAGGTGTCCGTGTGGTGGTGACCAAACAACATCATACCAATTACGTCAGCGTAGTCAACAGTGAGGTTCAGGAATCTCTCGTTGTACTGGTCTCGAAACCAGGTGTAATTAGGAGTTCTCTCGAAAGCTGAAACAAAAGGTTTAGAATAAATCTAATATACTAACAATAAGATCCTTCCAAAAATAATTAGAAAAGTTGAGGTCGGCATTAACCAGGTTCTCTTTGATACGTGCCGAACCTTGGACTTCCATAGTATTTTGTGGGGGCAGTTTAAATGCCCACTTCGTCTACGGCTTTGGAGTGGCAGGTGAACGAGTAATTCGGTGTTTTGTTGTTCTCAGGCAGATCTAGTACCACTCAACGACTCCGTACGGATAAAAGATTTGGAAAGTCTGGGAGCAAAACGAAAAATAGCCGAGTGCGACACTATGGCAGGCCTTCTGCCGGCTGCGTCACCAACGTTCGGCAGGCGAAATATGAGCATTGACCATCCGACTAGTTGAAAAGGTTATTAGACCTATATGGATAAGTAGGATAAATAAGTCCTTAGTTTTGCTCTCAATCTCCCGTATAAAATGCAAAGCCTTACCTCCTGGAGCTATATGCGCAACAATATGCACCGTAGGTGAGCAGTTAGTGGTTCCGTTTTTCCTGCAGAGCATGGCGGATTTCATCTCACTCTCCATGAAGGCAAACTGGCCCGCTGGATCGTCCTTGTTCGTGAAATTGACAAACGCACTGTTTACGCTGGAAAGCGACTGCGACTTCAGAGCCATTTTCGAGAAATCGAACGAAAACCGACTTGTAGTAGAGGTTGGTGTTGAGCACCAATACTGTCGAGTTAGCAAGTAGACGCTTGTAATAGCCGCCCAAAATGAACCTCTCCTGAAAGAGATTAGTAACGGTTTCTCGCTGCCAGAAGTGCCAATCCATCTAGGATTTGATAGTGAGAATGCGTAGATCGTAGGATGAGTGAGGTTCTTTTCCAAAGATGCTCACAAGATAGAAATATCTCCACTAACAAGCACAGCGGATCTATCAAAATCTAATTTTGATGCAAAATTTTGGAAATCTTCAGGTTTCTCTGAAATCTGCGCAGGCCGTGTGCAACACAATTCATCTGCGTATCAAAATTAAATTCCTCTTTCTGCTGAAGATCTATTCTCCAATTCTGCAAAACACGGTTGCTCGCTTACAATCTTTTTCCAGCCTCTTCCCTCTCTTGAACGGGAAGGAGAGATTGGAGGCTTGGTTTGGGGACTACTTGAAATACGCAAAACAGGTAATTATTCACCAACTGATCCGACACGAAGAGGAGTTCGAATGCCTGTTTTTCAATCTAAAAGGGCAATCCAGAAGCAAGGCTAAAAGAAATAGGTTTCGGCCTGAAACCCTGCCTTCGCCCATGCCTACTCACGTGTTTGAACAGACCACCGCCCTCTTATGACAAAAAAATATCAAGCGTCCTATTTGGCGAGCACATGGTTTGTTTTTCCTCCCTGACTCTCCGAGACTCCTTCTCCTCCCTTTCCTTCTCCCACTCCTATGACGCCATTAAGATTCATATCTGAATACTCTACAACATGGGCACTTGCTACAAGGTGAACATCTGATCAATGCAGCTACGCTTCATTTCTATTAAGTAGGCATATGAAATTACCGATTTTTCAACCCCAATTTCTGATCGATTTTTCCTGGTTACGAATGTTCCTGTCTCACGCGTTGTATACATTAGGGTGTTCCTTAAGATTCCTGTCTATCTGAACCATGCGTGTTTGGCAACAAGGCGATTCAAGTGTGTTTTGCAATAGCATATCGATTAACTCTATCGGTATACTGCTCACACTTTGGCGATTTCTTGAAAATGAAACAGAAATCGACATTTCGCGATTTGCTTCTTCATCACTTTCGTCCTGAACTGTCTGCGTACGCTGCTCAAAAAACGATCGTTACTTTGCTAGGACCCCATGCCTGCAGCAAGTCAACGTTTGGAACTTGGTTCAATCTTTTCCGGAAGGGAATGTATAGCATTACGGGCAAGAAGCATACTGGAAGACCGATCGGACCGAACAAACGATCTGTGCTTGGGGAGGCAACCTGCCAGAAGCGTAAGCGCGATATCGTGGGCTATCAGTAATCCATGAAGCACTGATCATCGTTGCCCAAAACAAAGCGGAAGGAGGGTAGTCTTGCCAGGATTTATCACTGACTCCGTCTCAGAAGCGACAGCGAGCGGTCACCTGTCAGAATAATCTCAACCGCTCAAGAACGACTGCGGGTTAAGCACGATTGTGGCACAGGACGAGAGGTGGTGCATGTACGATAACACTTCTTTCTGGGAGAATATAATCAATTCTCTGCCCAGTCGTTGGAGAAAAGTTGTGGCCACAGATGGGGAATATACCGATTGACTACCGCTTGCCATTATATTGTTGTAATAACTTTTACTGAAAGTGGCAGTAAGGTGATTATGCATGAACGGGTTTCTAAACAAAAAAGGAACTATTAGGTGTCCCATAAGTTTCCGTCGTTTTTTTGAACGATTCATTGCGTATTTCGCCACCAGCCTATTGCATAGCGCTGCACAGCTTTCGAAAGAGAATGATTTGCTGTATCAGATATTTCATTGCGTTTTTTTTTCATCATGAATTTTGTCAATTTTTAGGAAGTGAAAAGTGAAAAGTGAGAAAATAGCCATTTGCGCAATTGTTCTCTCCGCTTAGGTTTGGTATTTTTCGGCAATTTTTTATAGCATTTGGAAGACAATTTTCTGTGCTACAAGAATACGTGTTGGCCCTATTTGCCCACTTGTCCTTTATTGATTTTAGGATATTAAATTGGGACGTCCGAAGGAGGATGGTTATTTTTGCCGACAGCTCCTGCTCTGTGGTTGAATTTTTCTGGTTGGTGTTATATCTCGTTCGAAAGAGAATGTCTTGCTCTATAAGGATCTGTCCACAAAATGCCAAAAAGAAAAAATCGTCTTCACCAACCAACACTGGAACCCTTGTTACAAACACTATCTTTCATCCCAGTTACATTTCTGTGCAAAAACCGTTGAATATGTCCGTGTGATGAATGGGCATCAGGAACCAGCGAGTGACGACTGCTGCCGGCCTGCTTGTCCGTCATCATTCATCACACGGACGTATTCAACGATTTTTGCACAGAATTGTAACCGGCGTTGAAAAATAGTGTTTGTACGGTCAACCAGGGTTCTAGTGCCTTAGCCGCACTAGAATCCTGGTTGAAAGCAAAGAGGAGAAGGTGCCAAAATTGTTCATCCCTGCCAACCTGGCACTGCTCCATTTTGATGACCTGAAAATTAGCGAAAATTTAAACGGCCGAGGATCAAATTATATATTCTGGTAGTATCACTCGTCATATAAAACTGAGCAAAGCAGACTCAACAAGGAAAAGGAGTTGTTGGTGAAGATGATTTTTCTCTTTTTGGAATTTTGTTGATATTCGACAGAAATCAGCGTGAGCTATTAAACGCGACACGAACTCTTATAGAGCAGGACATCCTTTTCTAAACGACATATAACACCAAGCAAAAAAGTTCAACCACAGAACCGGAGTTTCGGTAAAAGTTCGGACGGAAAAGTCGGAATTCCCAATTTGATGACCAAAAAATCAATAAGTGACAAATGAGCAAATAGGACCAACATGTATTCTTGTAGTGCGGAACATTGTCTTCTAAATGTTATAAAAAACTGCACGTAAAATTCCAAACCTAGGGGAGAGAGCAAGTGCGCAAATGGCTATTTTTCACTTTTCACTTTAACGACTTAAAAATTGACAACATTCAGGATGAAAAAAGAAACGCAATATATGGTAGAGCAAATCATTCTCTTTCGAATGCTGAACAGCGCCATGCAAGAGACCCTTAGCGAAATCCGCAATGAATCGTTGAAAAAAAACGGCGGGGACTTATGGGACAACTTAATATATATAAGAGGCTATGCACCAGTTCAGTGTCAATTTGGACACCCTTCAATGGCAACATACAGCAGGAACACCTCCTCCACACCCGCCGAAATAGAGGTGAACCCTTGGGGAACCACAACAAAGAGTATAGCAAGATGGTTCATCCCATTGGTGAAATTTGCGACCCCAAAATTCGGTCAAGTGTGATGTTTTGAGGCGACGGAGTATAAAACCGATGCGGCGCCGCCCAGCAGCACGAGAAATCGGTAGCTACGTCAAACATCACGCTGCGTGGCGGTACGACGCCAGTATGAAAGGTGCCTTAGGAGGCTGGATAGGCTCGCCGCTAAAATGGAAGAGAAGCGCGCGAATGATAGGGCGACTCGATTCCTGCAGGACAACGCTCGCCCATAAATTGCAAAAATGATCCGTCAGAAGCTGCTTGACTTTGAACGGGAAGCGCTGCCCACCTACTCTAAAGCATTGACCTTGGCCACGCAGACTATCATCTTTTTCTATTGCTGCTACGGAAGAAAGGCGTTCACTGTCGAAGATGATCTTGACCATTGATTGAACAACTTCTTCGAGCCAAAGCCAGAGGCTTTCTGCACTGCTGACATCAGAAGTCTGCCAGAATAGTGGAGAAGAGCGATAGAACACGATGGTCATTACTTCGTTTCTTGCGCTTTTTTAGTTCCTTAAGAATAAATAAAAAGTCGAGAAGGCAAGAACTTCCCTACAAACTGATACATTTCGATAGCCGTTTCCTATTCGTCTGCTCAGCTTCGCTCCAATAAAACGGTAGTCATATTATTCCCCAGCTTCAAAATTTTGATCCTCATTCACCCTCTCAGAAAAAGAAACCTACTCTACATATGTAGAGCAGAGAAAGGAAGAGTCCCGTCGAATGACTGTCATTAAGCAAGGAGAGGTCCTTAACACTGCTACACTGCTCCGTTGTAATCATGAGCAGTACATGAGCAGCTGGTGTTTTAGATTAGATTAAACCAGACCTCAGCGGCCTAGCGGCCGCCAAACGTCTGGTTGGGGGCTTCGCCTCCAAACCTCGAGAATGGAACAACCCCATCCCATCTGGTTGTGGGCTTCGCCGCCAAACCCCGAAAATAGAACAACCCCAATCTTCCTCCTTTCTTCTTTAGGCCTTCTTACAGTTAAAAAAAACTGGTTTTACTATATAGATTAATGCAGTGAGATATGGCGGGGTAGAATTTTCACTGCGCATATGAAGCCCAACCACCCTCCATCACATGCATGCGGTTTATACTCCGAAGCGCTCGTTCTCTACGTGTAGAGAAACAGGTAATGAGAGTCCCAATCCGAAGTGCTTAATCAGCAAAACCATAATTAAAATTAACCGGTATTGGTCGACACCGCTTACTGCCCGACGGCAATAATACTTCTCCGAATCCTGTGGTCACTCTCTCTACCCCTCCCCCTTCCGAAATATGTACTTACTTTCCTGTGTGCTGGTTGGCAGAGAAACGGAGTGAGAGTCAAGCACGCACATGTGGCACTGAGTACCGGTTCACGTGTCACCACGCTGCCACGACGTCTATGACACTCCTTCTGCACTCTGACACACCTGCCACGACTTCTGTAAGCCGTCTTCAAAAATCCGACACACACTGAACGATGTTGAGGGAAAATGCTAGTCCCCCTCCTTATTCACGGTCCCCCTCTAATGGTCCTCCTTTGTTGGTTCTCTCCTATTGGTCGCCTTTACTCCGAATCCCGACGCAAGTTGGACGACGTCTTCAGCGCGTCTTCTGAATCCCTACGTACGTTGGACGACGTCTAGCGCAGGCTTTCTGAATCTTGACTCACGACGTCTAGCGCAGGTCTTTTGAATCCCTACGCAAGTTGGACGACATCTTTAGCACGTCTTCTGAATCAGACGCACGCTGAGCGACGTCTAGGGTACGCCTCCTGAACCTGCACTCGATCACCATTCATACCCTGACGCGTTGCTTTTTGAATATCTTGTAAACTTGGACGATCAGCCGCCAAGGATATAGTTCGCCAGCAATCGCCCATGGTTAAGCCTAAAGAAAGCCCGGCTGGCACACGCCGCACTGAAGTAGGCATCTTTTGGCTTCAGTCCCCCCTCCCCGTGACGGACACGTGATATTAGCCGATTATATAGATTAGGATTTGGTCTACAACCGGTTTTCTACTATTTTGTTTTCGCCGCAATAAGTGCGGGTCACCCTGTATAAATTAAAGCGCATATGAAGTGTACAGAGCATAAGTAGTCAAGCCATTCAGTGTGCTCTGCATACTGCTTCTACTAAATCACCCTGCGCCGGTGTGATTTGAGAGGATCACTTTCGATGCATAATTGCTATGCAATACTCTTCTCTATGTTTGGCTCATTGCATGGTGGAGAAGCTCGTCTTTGCAGTTCCGGTACAAACCTAGAAGCCAAACGATGATAGCGATATGATTTCAGCTCCAAATCTGCTGATATTCGAATTGTTGCTTTGTACTAGCGTGCATAAGAAGTCAAGGAAGCAGTCTGGGTCCCCTTCCCGTTCACAACTCAAGGAAATTGCGTTCTTCCCGTGAAAAAATGCCATCTCTTGGTTGGTCCTCAGTAGCATACAAGACCAAGGTGGAAGCAACTTGGCGAAAGTAGCGGTTTGGTATCATATCACTCCAGCTCCACCAGAGCGTAGGCTCATTTCTCATCACACCGCCTGTATGAATGGTGTTGGTGAATTTGCTGTTTCTCTTCATTCCACGGCTGAACGCACACGACCACCACACTAATGTGGGTCCCGGTTCGGTATTTCCTTACTCCCATCTAGTCAGTACTAGGTGGTCTTAGTAAACGTAGCGCGGAGCAATATGAGTTGGGGCGTGCTTTTATGGCGTTAAGTTATGCTCACTTTGTTGCTGCTGCAGTTCATTATTCCAGCGCGATTCTGATACAGGGCTGGATCTTCGGCAGGAAAGAAAATTTCGGACAAGCGCCCAAAAACAGGAGTCTCTCCGATACTAAAACATTTTTCTCGTAGGCTAGCGTAGTGTGTTGTCTTTAGTATTATGTAGCAACTTGTCTTCAATTTTTTGGCTTTGTCGAACGTGTCGAAGCAGAGTAATCCATAGTCACTTGTAAAAACAGTCCCCTCCCGTTATAACGCCTCCGGATAACACGCGACTCTGGATATAACGTAGATTTTCTCTGGCCTCGGCCAGCTTACCTTTACGCCAATACAAGTCAACTTCGCTTAAGACGAGTCGGATACAGCGCTACTCCCGCTATAGCGCGGTTCTTAGAGGAACTCTGTGGTCGAAATCACTCCCGTCATAACGCGACGTGGGGTTATTTCCGGTTCCACACAGAAAATGGAGACGTGCAAGATGCTGGCTGCGTCTGTGGTCAGACCTACCCTCCTATTGCCTCGTTCGTAGTCACTACCAGCACCTGTGCGCCAATGAATTAGATGCATGAAGACGTTTATCATGGGCCCAGAAAGTTTTCATTGTTAACAGTATGTCGAGAGTCTTACTTAGATCTAACCAGATTCTCCTGATGTCGCGTCATATCGACGTGGCCATTTTCGATATCCACCGACACCATGGTCAGTCGATATGGAGGAGGGTCGTTGAGCGGTCGGTGGCGCTCTTCCACCGCCGCTACAGGAGAGCACTGGGAGACGGGAGCAGTTCCTGCACGAGCACCTTGGACGCACTACACCCTGGAGTCCCTTCTCTAGCCGAGTTGTGCGCTCGAAGAGCGCACAACCCATCTCCGATGTCCCCTCAGCGACGAAAGCATTCTTGGCACGAGCCGCCTGGATGGCCCACACCCCGGAGTCCCTTCCCTAGCCGAGTTGTGCGCTCGAAGAGCGCACAACCCATCTCCGATGTCCCCCTCAGCGACGAAAGCATTCTTGGCACGAGCCGCCTGGATGGCCCACACCCCGGAGTCCCTTCCCTAGCCGAGTTGTGCGCTCGAAGAGCGCACAACCCATCTCCGATGTCCCCCTCAGCGACGAAAGCATTCTTGGCACGAGCCGCCTGGATGGCCCACACCCCGGAGTCCCTTCCCTAGCCGAGTTGTGCGCTCGAAGAGCGCACAACCCATCTCCGATGTCCCCCTCAGCGACGAAAGCAGTCTCGGCACGGATTGATGTGCAAGTTTGCGTGGTACTCCAGCAGGAGCTGGCATATTTCCAGCGGAGCAAGTGGTTAGTTCTAATGGCTATCGTATGTCGAGCACAGACCTCCGGTAGCCGTTAGAAGCCGCCGCAAATTGGAGGGTTTCCTCTATCAGCAACGACAGAAGATATAGATTAGAACTCAGATTATTCAAAACAATCACTATCATCACCACCTCACCACCTATATAGAAATGAGTTGGTCCGTGATCTAACCTAAGTCAGATGCGCCGCATCACCCACAGTGGGAGCGGTCGTGTGATGGAACCTAAGTGAGATACGCCTCATCATCTACAGGGCAAAATTTGCTATTGAACGTGGTATGTTGCTGGAGCAGGGTAAGCGTACTCCTTTACTGCTTAAAACCTACGCACGTTTCTGAGCGTCCTAATTCAGAAGCCGTGCCGACGACATGAGAAGACCACTAAAGGGGTAAGAGTAGAAGTGGGAATTCGAGGGTGAAGATCGACAGCGACAAGGAGGGAGCGCCCTGGACGAGGCATCGGAATGGGGGGGGTCGATAGGGGAAACAACGAAGCAGACCAGTAGATGGCACCAAGATGGGTTTAGGCAATAACGAGGAAACAGTAGGGAGTTACCAATAGGGGGGGGGGGAGCAGTAAGGAGGATCAGCAAGCGAATCCATTACTAGTAAGGGAGACCGGATTTAGAAGATGTGACACCGATGTCGCGCAATGGGCGCTCGCTGGTCGTCGTCGAGAGCGTGGGAGGGCTAGTTATTGGGGTAGAGTATTAAGGAGGATCCCGAGGTGGGGGAGGGATCTACCTGGAAGAAGGGGCCTGGAGGCGGGACCAGGACGGGGAACCAACAAGAAGGGAGCCGTAAGGCAATTCATACGGGAACAAGGAATCTGCCATGGCGGCGATGTCCAGGAAACTACTCGCTGTGCGAGCTAAGCTAATCACGGACATTCGAATGCAGGCAACAGGCCCTTGTGACAGCCCGGCCTAAGACCCGTGTCACATTACATGGTGCATGACAGTTCAAGTTTCTCGAGGTAGTGCTACGGCGTCCGCGGGAGCCGACGCGCACTCGCAAAATCCGACGAGTGTGAAAATTATGCGAGGGTCCCTGGTGCGAGGACGGAATCGGGGGGGGGGGGGGGGGATGGGGCAACTGAGCTAGTCCGAAAGGCCCGTAACGTAAGCAGGACTCGCGTGGCAACGCTGAATGTGGGTACGTTGACGGGCCGCTCGTGCGAGTTGGTTGAAGCACTGAAGCGAAGAAGAGTTGATTTCTGTGCGGTGCAGGAGACGAGGTGGTCCTGCAGCAAGTCAAGGGACATAGGACGTGGTTCCAAGGCCGTTCTGTGTGGAAGTCCCAGGACCACCAGTGGTGTCGGAATAATCGTCTCCGAACGATTTCGTGAGTCGATTGTAAGCGTCGAGCGCTTTGACGGATCGATTGATGAAGATCGTTGTCGCCGCTAAGGAGCGACTCTATCACTTCTTCTCTGCGTATGCTCCGCAGTGTGGCTGCTCCGATCAAGCCAAGGAGGAGGTTTGGAGCCTGCTTGATGAGAAGGCAGCAGAAGTACCGCCGAAAGATGTCATCATAGTCGCTGGTGACCTTGGGCATGGGCACGTAGGTGCTGCGAAGGAAGGGTACTGTAATGGTGGTCTCGTAACGCCAATGGTGAGCGTATACTTGGGTATACGGAATCCCATAGCCTCACCATTGTGAACACCATCTTTCGAAAACGCGACTCCCACCTCATCTCATACTATAGTGAAAGCTCCAAGCCTCAGATAGACCTTGTGCTTGTGAAGGATCGCGACCGAAGTATTGTCAGAGACGCGAAGGTCGTGCCGTATGAGACGGTCGCCCCACAGCATCGGCCGCTGATCTGCACCTTTAAGATTACCCTTCCGAGGCTGAAGCAGGTCGAGCAATGAGGTGCTGCAAGAATCAAGTGGTGACGAATGAGAGAGAAGGAAGCAGGAGTGATTTTTGGCGTGCTGTTACCGACAGTTACGACTGCCGATGAAACTTGGAAGAAAGCAACCGACGCGATACGAAAAGCTGCAAGGTTGGAACTCGGCACTAAGAAGCCTAGACGACGCAAGGCCGACAAGCAGACATGGCTGTGGACGGACGATGTGAAGGCGAAGGTTCGAGAGAAGAAGTCGCTGTATCATGCGTTTCTCGACGACAGAACAGCCGACAACTGGCAGGAGTATCAGAGGGTGAAGAAGGCTGCAAAGAAAGCCGTGGCTGTTGCGAAAGCCACTCATTATGGTGATGTCTACCGAAAGCTCGAGTCGCGCAATGGTGAGCGGTATTTGTACCGACTTGCTAAGACCCGCCATAGCCAAACCAAGGATATTGAAAAGTTCTTTGGCATCAATGATGAGAGCGGCCATCTTCTAACAGACCGCAAAAAGGCGCTGAAGCGATGGCGTGATTACTTTGAGGAAATTTCCACTATGGAATTTCCTCATCCGGCCATCCCTTCTGTGGCTTCTGTTCACGGTCCCGTTCACAAGATCACTGTAGAGGAAACAGAAGGGGCTCTGAAGAAGATGAAGCCCGGTAAGGCGACAGGGCCGGATGTTCTGGCAGTCGATGTTTGGAAGTCGAAGCTCTGGTATCCTGCTGAATGGTTGGCTGAGTTCTTCAACCAGGTAGTAAAGGAGACGAAAGTACCGGAGTGTTGACAAAACAGTGCGACGATTCCGATTTGGAAGAAGAAGGGCAGTCGTGCTGACTGCTCCAATTACCGTCCGATTCGCTTGCTTTCGCACAGCACGAGGATATTTGAGCGAATCCTCGATAGTCGAATTCGTGAAATCGTCAGGCTCTCCGATAACCAGTGCAGCTTCGTAGCTGGTTGTGGGACCATTGATGCCATACACGCCGCTCACCTCCTAGTGGAGAAGCATCGCGAGAAACAGAGGCCGGTGCATATAGCCTTTCTCGACTTGGGGAAGACCTTCGACCGCGTACCGCGTGAGCTTATATGGTACGCCTTGCGACAACACAAGGTACCTGAGGAACTCATAGAGTGAGCGCGGATGCTCTACTCTTGCCCAAAGAGTAGAGTGCAAGCTGCAGCTGGAACATCAATGGAGTTTGCCATCTCTGTTGGGGTGCACCAGGGTTCTGCGCTGTCTCCACTCCTCTTTGTTGTCGTCATGGATGCCATCACACGAGATCTTCAGAAGCCCGTCCCTCCGCTTTATGCTGATGACGAGATGCTCGCTTTCGAAGATAAAGATGATCTCGAGCGGCAGGTGCAAGCTTGTGCAACCGTCTGGTGAGGTTCGGACTCAAATTGATTGTCAAGAAGACCGAGTACCTAACGACTGACGTGAGCGAGTCCGGATCCAATAAGATTAACTGCTTGCACGCACTTCGGTGTTCAAATACCTGGGATCCGCAATAGCGTCTGACGACGGTCTGACGATTGAAGTGAACTCACGCGTGAGTGCAGCTTGGTCCAAAA
Organism: Heligmosomoides polygyrus polygyrus; assembly: GCA_947396885.1. NCBI lineage: Eukaryota > Metazoa > Nematoda > Chromadorea > Rhabditida > Heligmosomidae > Heligmosomoides > Heligmosomoides polygyrus. The sequence continues at coordinate 64,566,750 of OX377204.1, read as the reverse complement.
GGATCTCGTTGACTGGCGTGCTCTGCGACAAGAAGATACCAGAGCGCTTCAAGTCGAAGATCTACAGAGCAGTCATCCGGCTAGTAGTGATTTTCCCAGTCTCCTAGACAGAAGCTTATTTTTGATATTGTATTGCACTTGCTTCTCCTCTTGAACCTGTCCGGTTCTTAACGGCAGCCTTTACATTCTTACAGAAATGGAAAAGTTAGTTAGCAAAGAGAAAAGTTGGATTCGAGAAGCCTGTGAACAGGGCATATTGTACAGCACAGTAGCATATCAGATCCTAAAAATTAAATCTAAAGGGAAGTGGGAATGAGCTATAAGAGGGACCATTAGAGTGGGCATATCTTTTTAACCCAGTCCACATGTATTCGGTCGCCAGTTGGTTGTTGCTCAATGATCACATTTACAAAAATTTACGATTAGCGACCTAAAATGAGTGTCGTAAATCGTATATAATCATAAATCATAATGACGCACACCGCTGCTTCCTACCAAGGCGGATAACCTGTCAATACAAGGGGAACCCCTCTGAGCCACATTGCGCCATTTCCGAGATACACTAAAGGTTCGCGCACACTTCGCTGCCTTTGCTGCGGCAGCAATGATAAAGGATATCAGAGACGGCAGCTCGATGATATCCTTTATCATTGCTTCTGCAGCAGAGGCAGCGAAGTGTGCTCGAGCCTTAAGGCCCCGTTTATACTTCGTCGCGGCGCGACGAAGTATAAACGGGGCCTAACGGTTGGACAGAATGTTTCGCGTGTACGAAGTGTGTGCAGCTGTGGTTGAAGACGGAAAGAAAGCGGAACATGCTGCCCTATTGTGAGCTTCACACTGAAGAGATCAACGCCTAGGAGGGGATGCCTCACCAGGAGACCATTTTAACGGTAGGTTGGAACGGCCGAAGTGTTGTATGTGAGCAGAATCGCCTCTCTTTCTGGGAAACAACAAAATGCGAGCGGCGGAGGCGCAGTGTGTGGAAGGGCGGCGTAATCCCCATGATGGCTGTTTCCATCCAACTTCAGCCCGCCCTCCACGTGCAGGCATAGGGCTAACGCCGCCAACGGCCCAACTTCCGCCGTCCCAACTCTGCGCAGAGTTGTGTTGGGGTCGAGATATTTGCGTTTTGTTGTTTCCCGGAGAGAGTGGCGATTCTGCCCATATACAACACTTGGGACGTTCCAACCTACCGTTGAGGTAGTCTCCTGGTCAGCCCTTCACAACGTTCGGTGTCCCACGAAATTGAAATCCTACACAGCACTGGTCTGACCTATCCCAGCGATGAGCTGATCTAGGCCACTTCTGATGTAATAGGGCATTCATGTGCCTTCGTACCAAGGCGGATAACTACTTAACAGAAGGATAGGAATAGGAGTAGGAAGGCAGGTCTCCCACGATTGGGGATTGGGGCGTGATAAGATATATAGATATGTCGATATTGATTGGATTTCCCCAACGGGAGAGCACGAGCGGAGCAATCCTAGTTGGTGGTGGACGCTCTTAAACAATTTCATAACAAAACGAAACAACAAATGAACAACATGTAAAAATAAGTAAAGTACGCCAACCTGGCTGCCCACATGGACTCAGTTTACGAGTTCCTAGTCAAGGGAGGGGAACCTTTAAACGATCATTCTCAGTGTAAATCCAGCAGTGGAGGACCTTCTTATTAGTATTGCACCGAGAAAGGATCATCTCCAAGCAGCAAAAACAAATAACAAAAAAAATTAAAAAAAAATAAACAGGTCAAAACACCATCAATCACCGTTTTAAAGACAGGCAAGGCAATGTACCTCACGTCCTAATTAATTTCAATCGTCTTCACCTAGCTCACAAATGTTGTTCATTCTCATGTCTTCTGCGTTTTTATTTTGATTTCGTTAGTGCAGCTGATTTCTGATGAATACGCGAGTTCAATACATTTCAATGCTGAGCACATTCAGTTCCTATCAAATCGCTTAAGAGCGGCCACCACCAACTAGGATTGCACCACACGTGCATACGGTCCCAGGGTGCGGGCCTAAAACCGGAAAACTTAGTTTCATATTGCCCACCATACCGTAACTCCACAGAGGTCGCCAATTGCGTCCTTGAAAGCCAAAATTCTCTAGTAAACAGTCGTAACCTCGGAATCGTCTCCGCGATTATCGAAAGTCTTTCGAGCGTTCGCCAGCCGAAATAATTCCATCCTTTGGGTCAAATTGATCGAGCGAAGCGACTGATCAATTCAGCCACTACAGATGGCATCGCGTCGCGCGCACATTAACCCTTTCACGACACGCGATTTTGAGGTGACTGCCATGTGGGACAGTGCGCATTTTTCCCGCGCGCTGATTATTTCTATTATTTTATTTGTATTACTTGTTAGATATGAAAAACAGTAACAAATGAAGTTTCCTATGGACCATCTTGACCGTAGCTATTAGTGGAAATCATTGAAAGAAAATAATAATAAAAAAATTAAAATTATACTATTAAATGTGTGATAATTTTCCATGAGCTATTTTTATGATGGTGTCCGACGACATCGTCGGGCATTGTCCCACGCGGCAAAAAAGTGTCCGACGACATCGTCGGACAATGTTGTGAAAGGGTTAAACGACCACTTAATGGTGACTTAAGCCTCAGGGAGGGCACATTTCTTCTGACACGGCGTACCTGCTCATACGAGCTGTTTAATGGCTGTAAGTACAACTATAACCTGGACACGTTTTGGCCTAAGGAGTTCTATCTCCCGGGTAGCCCGGATTTGAATCCCCTGAAGTACTGTTTGGAGCGAAGACGAAAGGGTTGCTAACTAGACGAGGCATCCGAATGTCACCTCTCTTCGCACCGTTATTGAAGCAGCATTCGTAAATATGGACAACACTCTTTCAAAGAGAGCGTGCGAGTACTTCCGGCCAATATGGAGGCAGTCACTGCGGCTGACGTAGGATTTATTGAGCAATTTCACTCTTGAGATATCCCTCTATTTGTATGTAGCAGAATCTTCTATTTGTTTGTATTATGTGTTAACAAATTTGCTATAAAAGAGAAAGTTTAGTTCGTCGGGTTTAAATGCTGCACCCTATATGTCTACTTACATCAGAAATGGCCTAGCTCAATTCATATTGGGGGAAAGCACATCAGTGCTGCATTAAATTTTTAATTTTGTCCAACACAACGTTGCATGGGGCTGTTCAGCAACTCCTCCGAGACTATTGGCGCCATACCGTATCACGTATAGAAGGTGCTTTAGGTCTCCAGCTGCTGGTCGATGTGGTCGCCGTGCTCGGTGACCTGCATTCCTCAGTCAAGAGGGGCTCACGAAGCAGATATGGCCAGACGATGGAGAGTGTGGCTGCCCCACAAATGCCCCAACGTGAAACCACCAAATCAGCTCACCGAGTTTAAACGCTGCAGTGCAAGCGTAAGTTTCTTACCGTCTGCAACTTTGAGCTTCAGGAAACTGAGGATTTGTGTTATCTCCTAGTTGGAGGAGAGGGAAGGGGCGAATCTCAGCGATGTTGCAGCGAAGAGAATCTTCTTGTCGCAGAGCACGCCAGTCAACGAGATCCTCTTGGACCAAGCTGCACTCATGCGTGAATTCACTTCGGCCATCAGTTTGCCGTCAGACGCGACTGCTGATCCCAGGTACTTAAAGACCGCAGTGCGTGGAATCTCGATGCCGTTAACCTTGATGGAGCTGGAACCGTGGTGTACCCCGACAGAGATGGGGAACTCCATCGAGGTTCCAGCTGCAGCTTGAACTCACTCTTTGGACAAGAGTAGAGAATTCGCACCCACTCTATGAGCTCTTCGGGAACACCATGATGTCGCAAGGCGTACCACATCACTTCACGCGGTACGCGGTCAAAGGCCTCCTCCAAGTCGAGGAAGGCGATATGCACTGCCTTCTGTTTCTCGCGATGCTTCTCTATCAGGAGGCGGGCGGCGTGAATGGCATCAACGGTGCCACAACCAGCCACGAAGCCGCACTGATTGCTGGAAAGCTGGACGATGTACCGAATTCGTCATCGACAATTCGCTCAAAGATCTTCATGCTGTGCGAAAGCAAGCGAATCGGACGGTAATTGGAGCAGTCTGCAGGACTGCCCTGCAGGATCGGGGCACAGGCTGTTACCTCTCTTAATCATTTGTAGGCGTTCGGACTCAAGCCTATAAACGTTTATAGGCCCAAAGCAGCTCGGGGATCACCTTGTAATAAGTAGTTCTCCACATTGGTAAGAAGGCACATTAATACCCAATTACATTAGAAGTGGCCTGGGTCAGTTCACCATTGCGGTAGAACATACCAGTGCCGTGTAAATTTCTGAATGTTCTGCAACACAGGACTTCCTATAGAGCTGCTTTACATGGTAATCTCCTGGGCCGCTTTGCGCCCTCTTACATTCGCAACCATTCCTACAAAATTTGTTTTGATTTCGCCAAGGCAGTTGTTTTATATGGAACGACTGCGTCGTTATATGTATAGCTATCCTAGAATTCTGGACAAGTTTATCTTCTAACACATCGTTGAGGTGCGCCCCCCCCCCTCCAACAACGACCCCCTTCAACAAGGATTGCATCCATATCCAGGTCAGGCCAGGGTAGGGAAAGGAGCAGAGTTGGCGGGAAGAAGTCACCGCGGGATAACCTAGTTCTATGGAACAAATTGGGAAAATTGCGGACCTGCTTCTCTTGTTCTCCTCCTCCTGCTCTTCCTCCTCTCTTGAACATACCCTGTTGAGTCTTCACGTGATAAGGCTGCCACTAGGCCTCGAGAAAGTTCATGAATGTGAATGTAGAATGTAAGTCTAAACCGCGGGTCCACCCGTTGCATCCTTCATAACATCCAGTTGCGAAACGGGTGATGAACTTTGCTTCAGCTGCGGTAGACCTGCCAGTTATTGAAAGGATACAGGGAGACCCGACCTCTCTAGACTTGCAGAGAGGGTGGATTAGAGTGAGCGGTAGGAAGCCTCAAGGAGATGTCAACAGAAGCGGCAATGTACTTTCACAGATACCACAATGCCTGGAGCTGGAAAGCATTCTCGACCCCTCGCCTCGAACAATCTACCGTCTCGTCGCAATCGCTCTTCTGATGCTTCTGCCTATTATTCCGTCAGTACTGATTTGTTTCAAGTAAGCGGGCTGCTTTCTCTAACAAATTTCCAGACGAGCATTCCGTTCAATGCTCTCTCACGGCGCCTCGAATTCGCTCTCCTTTTAAGGTACTCGTCCGGCTTCCCTGCGATCGGCTGGGATAGGAACATTCAAGAGTCGCCACGTACTAGCATAATGGAAGACGTAGTCAAAAGTGACCAGCTGCAATCTATCCGCGAAAGATTCCCACGCCGACAGATATATTTGACACCACCCAGCGAACACCGCACTTTAAACTCCTCGCGCACTTTAAATTGATCGCCAAAAATGCTCCTTAAAGTATTCGACAATTTAGATGCTCCAGTTACAATGATTGTTCCAGAAATCTTCTTACTTTTCTGATTACTCATTATGAAATACGCTTATTATTAATAAATGTTATAAAACCATTCATGTGAGGTTGTTGTCAGATAGATTATTAGATCTATGTTGGCGTTTTCTCTGAATATTTCTGTTAAATTATTTTCTTATAAGCCAGACCAGTACCTATGCAATTTCCTGGCTTATTATTTCTGGCAAACAGGTTTGCGGTTTTCAAGGAAAACGTAGAAGATGTTAAAAGTTGTGGAATTCAAAGTTGTAGTAAGAGTACCTGCATCTTATGAAGGTCGGTTACTTAAGAGGTTGATGACAGTCAAGGGAATAAAACGAGCGAAACAACGGGACTTGGCGGGACAGCTTTGAATCGGGAGCACCACCAACTATGCTACTGCGCACTCATAAGTGCTAACTATTACCATTAGATAACGTCTTGCCGAAGCCAGATTCATCAACCGCTTAGCGTCCTCTAACAGCGAAAATACCGCCAAACATCCTGGTATGACACTCATTAGCATCAGGTTTGGCGGTATTTTCGCCGTTAGAGGGCGGTAATCGGTTGATGAATCTGGCTGGCTTCGGGACTACTTGTAGCCAAAATCTGCTTCCTTCCTTTCCAATTTCGCTTCAGCTTCGCAGCACTTCAGCTCACCTTCTCATTTTCATCCAGCATTTCTTTCCACATCTCCCACATCGCCGAATACAGCGTGCTGTTCTTGTCGAATGCGTTAGCCGGGGCGTAGTCATGATTGCCGAAAGTTGGAAGGATCGTTCGATTTGGGAAGCGAGAGAATAGCAGCGTAGTGGTAAGGTTCATCGCATTAATGACATCTGAACAAACACTGTATGACAGCATTGAAAGGCATTTTTTAAATAAACATCGTGCAACAGGTGTCCGGTTCAGAAGACATGCTGTCGATATCACGCAAAGGGAGTCCTGATTGGGAAGACGTGTCACCGACGTTGTGTTACAATTGTGCGGGTGAGGCAGGGACCCGGGAAGAAGGGACCGTTAGAGGGGAGGGATGGAGGGAGGGGTGGCGTTCTACAAGACCTATGACATACCACCGGCGACGAGTCGTGGCGACAGTGCTGTGTGGATAGCTACGAAGCCCGTAGCTACCCGCGCAACACCGTCGCCGCGACTCGTCGCCGGTGGTATGCCATTGGCCTAACAAGGGGAACGAGGATCGGAGGACCTGTCGCCGAGGTTGGGAGGACTACAATACCGCTCGCGCCGCACGGTCAAAAGTGGGCGAAAAAACGCCAACATGGCGTCGCAAAGCGTCGCACGGTCATAACTCCTTCAGTTTTAGGTTTTTTGAAAAAAGGCTGATACCATTCGATTCGCCTCTTCGAGATCTACATAAAACATGTGTAAAACTTTACCGGAACGCCCGTATTTTCGCCGTGGGTGGTCCGAAATTGGCTGGACGGGCGATTAGAGCAGTTTATTTCCCAGGATATGCGTGCTTTCGGAGTATCTCAAAGATGGCGTACGTCGCCAGTGCTCTGCCATGCAAGGAATGCCCCAAGAGTGCGCCGTGCACAATGCATACAGAACCTAACCTACCAATCGAGTGGGCAAGCGCATGTCCCCTGCGCTTCTATCTTCTCTCACTGGGAACTGCGACGTTTTCAAGACTATTTCGAGCCGTTTGGAGAATGTTATTCCCCGCCACCCCACTCAGGATTAGCTCCAATCTGTCCCAGCGAAACTTTGGTGTGCACCGTGAACAATGCATACAGAATCGAACCTTTCAATCGAGGGGGGGGGGGACAGCTCGTAGACTGAGCGTTTGGGCACTTTTAACAGAAATTTCTTGCTGCCCTACTCAGGAATTGCTCCAAGTCTGTCCAGCGAGCCTTTGGTGTGCGCCGTGAACAATGCATACGGAATCGAACCTTTCAATCGAGGGGGGGGGGGACAGCTCGTAGACTGAGCGTTTGGGCACTTTTAACAGAAATTTCTTGCTGCCCTACTCAGGAATTGCTCCAAGTCTGTCCAGCGAGCCTTTGGAATGCGCCATGAACAATGCATACAGAATAGAACCTTTCAATCGAGGGGGGGGGACAGCTTGTAGACTGAGCGTTTGGGGAGCTTTATCAGAAATTTCTTGCCGTCCTACTCAGGAATTGCTCCAAGGCTGTTCAGCAAGCCTTTGGAGTGCGCTATGAACAATGCATACAGAATCGAACCTTTCAATCGAGGGGGGGGGGCGACCGCTCGCAAATTGCACGCGCGGGCGTCTTCGGAGCACAATAGCTCTGTCAAGTTGGAACCTTTCAGGTTGCAGCTTGTAGGTCTTGTAGGCAGTCGAACGTTCTGCTAGCACGCCAAAGCATAATGGTTTAGCGCAGGAGGGGGCAATGTTATAGGGGTGCGAAAATGCAGGTGAGGCTTGCGTGACGCATTTTTTTCCGATTTCTGTGGACCACTGCGAGAAGACGCCACAGGCTAACGGCCTTAAAATGCGTACGCGAACAGAGCGCCTAAGGTATTTTACGACGACGTGCTCATAGCTCCTCAGCTGCCCAAACTGCCTAACCTCAGCTGCCGTTTTAGAGCGGCGAAAGCTAGCGATTAGAGTTTCTTGCGCTCCTACTCGCCCAGACTTGAGTCTTCGAAACTCGCAATGGCACCGTTCCGCTCAGCGTGGGAAGCGCTATCGAACGGTGTCAATTTCGACCGACTTTGGAATCATCAATTTTTTGACTGTTTCGCATCGAGGACGAGGCCGCGGCGGAAGGACGATGACGTCATCGAAAAATCGATGTCTTCGAGTTGGGCCACGCTTGATACCATTCGATAGAGCTTTTCATGCTGAATTGAGCGGTGTCATTTAGTGTGGGAAAAACTGTAATCGGGGCGAGAAATAGCGCGGAGAGCGTCTGACGTTGTTGCGCTGAATTGCACTCACGAGCGTGTTCGGAGCGCAATAGCTCTGTCAATTTTGAATCGTTTCCGCTGCAACTTGCAGGTCTTGTAGGCAGCAGAACGTTCTGCTAGCATGCCGAAGCAGGATGGCTTAGCTTAGGAGACCGCAATGTTAGAGCGGTGCGAAAATGCAGGTGAGGCTTGTGTGAAGAATTTTTTTCCGATTTCGGAGGATCACTGCGAGAAGACGGGGCGACCTAACGGCATCAGAATCCGTATTTGAACAGAGCTCTTAAGGTACTTTACGGCGCCGGGATCAGAACTTCTCAGCTGCCTAAACTGCCTTAGCCCCATCTGCCGTTTTTGGGCGGCGGACTTAACGGTTGCAGTTTCCTGCCCTCTTACTCGCCCATATTTGGGTTTCCGACACTCCCGGTAACACCGTTTTATTCATAACGAAAAGCTCTATCGAATGGTGTCACTCTCGACCAATTTCAAAAAAAAATCGATTTTTCGACAATATCGAGGACTTGGGTGCTATAGGCCGACCCGCGCCGACGATGACGTAATCGAGAACCGGTATTTTCGAAATTGGCCAAATTTCCTCGTGCAAACTTCGTCCAAAATTATCTAGGGGTTATTTGGGGCGCTGATTACGAATCCGACGTTCGTTTTTGAAAATTCCGCGGACTTGAGCAGGTTACTTCCCGTTTGAGAGTGGTCGGGTCAGGATCACCGATCACCCTCAGTTATCGGTATGAGCGGTCCCCTTCCGTAACCTCCAAATGTACTTCGGCATCGTGTTTGGCACCCTGAATAAGTCCCCGACCCTGTACGAATTTCGAGCAAAATCGATGACCCTGACCTGACTACCATCAGTTATCCAGAAAAAATCCAAAACCTACCGAAGTCGACGGAATTTTGAAAAACGGACGTCGGATTCGTAATCAGCGCCCCAAATAACCCCTAGACGATTTTGGACGCAGTTTGCACGAGGAAATTTGGCCAATTTCGAAAATATCGGTTTTCGATGACGTCATCACCCGCGCAGCTCGGCCAAGCGCGCCCACGTCTTCGATGGGATATTGTCTAAAAATCGATATTGCCTAAATCGGTCGAAATTGATAGCATTCGATAGAGATGTTCAAGCAGAACAGAGAGGTGTTATTGGGAGTGTCGAAAACCCAAACATGGGCGAGTAAGAGGGCAGTAAACTTCAACCGCTAAAGGCCCCCACAGAGTTCTGCGGCAGCGCCGCGGCCCTATGCTTAACCATAGGGCAGAGACGCAAAGCTCGCCGCCGGCGGCGTCCCTGCCCTATCCTAACCATAGCGGCGAGCGGGGTTGCTGCAAAACTCTGTGGGGCCTTATGTCCGCTGCCCTAAAGCGGCAGATGCTAAAAGGTCTTACCGGGAGTGTCGGGAATCCAAATATGGGCGAGTAAGAGGGCAGGAAACTGCAACCGTTAAGTCCGCCGCCCAAAAACGGCAGATGGGGCTAAGGCAGTTTAGGCAGGTAAGAAGTTCTGATCCCGTCACCGTAAAGTACCTTAAGTGCTCTGTTCGTACACGCATTCTGATGCGGTTAGCTCCCCGCGTCTTCTCGCAGTGGTCCACCGAAATCGGAAAAAAAAATTCTTCACACAAGCCTCACCTGCATTTTCGCACCGCTCTAACATTGCGGTCTCCTAAGCTAAGCCATCCTGCTTCGGCATGCTAGCAGACCGTTCTGCTGCCTACAAGACCCACAAGTTGTGGCCGAAACGATTCAAAACTGACAGAGTTATGCTGCTCCGAACACGTCCGCGCGTGCAATTTAGCGCAACAACGGCTGACGCTCTCCGCGCTATTACTCGCCCAGATTACCGTTTTTCCCACTCCAAATGAAACCATTCAATTCAGCATGAAAAGCTCTATCGAATGGCCAAGCGTGACCCAACTCGAAGACATCGATTTTTCGATGACGTCATCGTCCTTCCGCCGCGTCCTCGTCCTCGATGCGAAACAGTCAGAAATTGATGATTCCAAAATCGGTCGAAATTGATACCGCTCGATAGCGCTTTCCACGCTGAACGGAACGGTGCCATTGCGAGTTTCGAAGACTCAAGTCTGGGCGAGTAGGAGCGCAAGAAACTCTAATCGCTAGCTTTCGCCGCTCTAAAACGGCAGCTGAGGCTAGGCAGTTTGGGCAGCTGAGGAGCTATGAGCACGTCGTCGTAAAATACCTTAGGCGCTCTGTTCGCGTACGCATTTTAAGGCCGTTAGCCTGTGGCGTCTTCTCGCAGTGGTCCACAGAAATCGGAAAAAAATGCGTCACGCAAGCCTCACCTGCATTTTCGCACCCCTATAACATTGCCCCCTCCTGCGCTAAACCATTATGCTTTGGCGTGCTAGCAGAACGTTCGACTGCCTACAAGACCTACAAGCTGCAACCTGAAAGGTTCCAACTTTACAGAGCTATTGCGCTCCGAAGATGCCCGCGCGTGCAATTTGCGAGCGGTCGCCCCCCCCCCCTCGATTGAAAGCTTCTATTCTGTATGCATGTTCATGGCGCACTCCAAAGGCTCGCTGGACAGCCTTGGAGCAATTCCTGAGTAGGGCAGCAAGAAATTTCTGTTAAAAGTACCCAAACGCTCAGTCTACAAGCTGTCCCCCCTCGATTGAAAGGTTCGATTCTGTATGCATTGTTCACGGCGCACACCAAAGTTTGAGTGGGATGGCAGGGAATTTCTGATAACATTCTCCAAACGGCCCGAAATAGTCTTGAAAACGTCGCAGTTCCCAGTTAGAGAAGATAGAAGCACAGGGGGCATGCGCTCGCCCACTCGATTGATAGGTTAGGTTCTATGTGCATTGTTCACGGCGCACTCTCTGCGCATTCCTGGCAAGAAAGAGCACTGGCGACGTACGCCATCTTTGAGATACTCCGAAAGCACGCATATCCTGGGGAATAGGCTGCTCTAATCGCCCGTCCAGCCAATTTTGGACCACCCACGGCGAAAATACGGGTGTTCCGGTAAAGTTTTACATATGTTTGTGTAGATCTCGAAGAAAGGAATCGAATGGTATCAACCTTTTTTCAAAAAACCTAAAATTGAAGGAATTATGAGAGTGCGACGCTTTGCGACGCTATGTTGGCGTTTTTTCGCCCACTTTTGACCGTGCGGCGCGAGCGGTATTGTAGCAAGATGGGGCGGAGAGAGGGCTGTAACGAAAAGCTTGACGGGAGAGGATGTGGAACCAATAAAAAGCGACCAGTAAGGGAGTCATCTCGAAAAGAAGGGAAGGGACCAGTAGATGAACCAGGAAAAGCGGACAAGCAAGGTGAACCAATAAGAGGGGTCTACTAAGTAACAAGCCTCCGGAGCGGATTTAGGTTCAGAAGGTCTGTCCCGACGCCGCGCCACGAGCGTTCGTGGTCAGACGATGTGTCCCTGATGTTAGGGGCAAGGCCTCCCCCTCCCTTCCTCAATCAGACGTTTGGCGCTAGGCCTCTGCTTATTTCATAAAAAGGTAAAGATAAGCGATGATCCATTCCTTTTGGGATGCGCTACGCATTCCGCTTCACGACATAACGTCGAGGAAATTTCAACGAACTCTTTGCCTATACCACTTGACTCCCGGAGCTGATCGATAGACAAGCCGGCGTTTCATCTCTTCCCAGACAAATCTAGTACCAATTCGTGAGTCCCGGGGAGATAGGAAACTTGGCCGATCTGTGTTGAAACCGAACCATGAATCTATTCGGAGTGCACCCGACAACCGGCGCCTTCTCCAACTTTGTTTTCCTAACCCATTATTCATTACTCGACTGAAGTCCGCCACTCCCAAATACTTCCTAGTATCTTTGAAAAACTATAAGGTTGTCCGGAAAGTACTCTGCGTTTTGTGTTACTATTTTTCATTGGTCTATTATTAAGTAAAAATTCAACTTACTTACATTGCGCAGTAATTATTTATTTATTATTTATTAAATTGCACTCGAGGGTACACCACAGCACCAAAGAACCAGTCAAACAAACAAAACAACAGCAATAAAGTAACAGAAGAAGGAACGTTTAATTTAATACATTAGAAACGTATCTCCTCTAATATCCATTTCGCTGTCCTGATATTATGGAAGCTTGGGTAGTAGAGTACCCATACCAATTAATATAAAGGCTTGGAAGTCGTCTTAAGATGAAGATGTCACTCACATGAATATAATGACGCTGTTATAAAATTTCTTCGAGCTCAAACGTAGAACGCAATAATAACGTTTAATAATAATGTAAATTTTTCAATAGAATGAAATGTGTTTTGTGTAGAACTGAAACAGTGAACCAGAGGTAGGACAGGAGAAGTGAGCCTGGGCAACGCAACTAACAGTGGTTATTCTGGGGCGGTCCGGCGACGCAGGCGCCTCTTTGATCTGGTACGGGCGTAAAATCCAGGCTCAAGCACATAGTGCGTTATTACCATGTCACTTGTTGAGTTCTCCTTGCCCTCGTTAATTGGATAATAATTTAAGACAATTGCTATAAAAAATGCTAATTTTTGTAAAGAATTTCTCGCAGTATCTGACCAAATAGTTAATGTTTCAACGGAGCTTTATATCTCTGTTCTTGAAGTATATGGAAGGAGCGCTTCCGAACCAGGGGTGCACATTTAACGATTAATGATTTAACGAATTAACGGCATTTTTCGTTAAAACCTGGCTTAACGACTTAACGGAAGTTATTAGAAATTTAACGGAATTTTTAACGGACTTTTTTCTCAGTAAGTTTATCACTTTTCCCCTTAGTTTTCATTGATATTGCAGGCCTCATCCTTCCGATTAGAACTTTCCTGAAAATCTATTGAAATCAGCAAGAATATTTTAATGCTTTGATGCTATTTTCATATCTTTATAGATTCGTTGGCGTGCTTGGCGGCTCAGCGCAGTAGTTTTTTATGTCCAAAGTGTATTATTTCCAAAATCTTTATGGCGCATTTGAATTTTTTGAATTTATTTATTTATTTATTGAAATACTCTGTATGTATAGGACAAGGGTGAGAAAAAAGGAGGTAGTCTTTCTGAGTTGTAGGTAGGCTCACCTCTCTAACTGTGAAAAATGTAGCATAATGCATCTTTGGAGATATAAAAGTTCTGCGCTGAGCTGCCAAGAACGTCAAAAAATCCACAAAGATATGTACTGGTCCGACCACCGCGCAAGATATGCCTGCACGCAGTTGGCGCTGCTTATCCCAAAACACTTTTGCTCGCCACCTGAAACACTCGAGCAGAAAAGAACGTTTTCACGTATTCTAAATTCTAAAGAGATTCTAAAAGACGTAGAGACGTTCTAAATGATTTGAGAAAAACAATAATAGTATAAAATTTTGGAAAGCTACATTTCCTGAACGCTAGCAAGTCGACGACCGTGTCACGCCCTTTTGGCCGTATGGGATCGTGTGACACGATGTTGTGTCACAGTTCCGACGTTACAAAAAAAATCGATTGGCACGTGCACCACGCACGCGAAAATCTTGCATTAATCAACGTGTTAATAGTGGTAGGCTTTTAGATGTATTTTCATGAATTCTTTCTGTACTAGCGGGCAGCGAGCTTCTACATGCTCGTAGAACAATCACACAAAACGGTTTCGCAAAGAGCCAAGAAAGAGGGGAATCCTGGAATCTGTCTGGTCAAACTTACCCAGCCGACTAAGTGCCGTTCTCTTAAATGATAATCCCATGCTTTTTCTTCTTCACCCTGAAGATAATTTTTGCTGAGAGGCTGTTTATTTTACTATTAACACTTTATTGGTAGTGAATGGTTTGTTTTACATTGAGTGTCACACTCCATTCCTTGCACTTTAGTTGCTGACCTGTTGAAGATGGAACATATAACGCTTTTTTTTCATTTTAAGTAGTAGTTTGCACTAATTGTATTTTTTAACGTAATTCAACGATTTACCGGAAATTTAACGAAAATTTTCCGTTAAAAAATTTCGTTAAAAAAATTTAACGCACAGAACTTCGTGTGCATCCCTGTTCCGAACGATATTGTATTTTAACTTGAACTGGGACAATCCGCAGCCGAAGCAGCTCGATGAATCAATCAAGTGTGGAGGCCCAATAGTGTTTGGGAAAGCACTGTGCGCCAGTGGTTCAGTAAATTTCGGACCGGACATTTCAGCCTCGAAGACGACCACGGTAGCTGTCGCACTAGAGCAATCCTGGATGAAGAGTTGAAGGAATCGGTGGAAGCTGAACCATTCCAAACAGCTCGAGGGATCGCGGAAGACCTAGACGTCAGTAAAACTGCTATCATGGATGCTTTGAAGCTTGGGAAGGTGAAAAGCTCGAAAAGGGGGTGTCCTACGAGTTGAGTGAGCGGCAAAAAGTGTCGCGTTCTTCTCTCCTTCTACGCAACAAAACTCCCCCGTTTTTGGATCGAATTATCACTTGTAACGAATAGTGGATTCTGCATGATGACAGGAAACGTTCCGGACAGTGGTTCGACGACGAACCCCTAGGCATTTTCCAAAGGAGAATGTCCACCAAAAAGGTAGTGGTCACCGTGTGGTGGTCAGCGGCTGGTGTGATCCATTACAACTTTTTGGCACCAGGCCAAACGATCTCTGCAGAGTTCTACTTCTAATAAGGAAGTCGACGAAATGCATCGAAAACTGCGTCAACCTCAGCCAGTATTGGACAACAGAAGAGGCCCGATTCTTTCGCACGATAACGCCCGCCCACACATTTCACAAATCACTGCTCGAAGGAATTACGGGTTGAAGTTCTGCCGCACCCGCCATATTCTCTAGACCTTTACCAACCGAGTACCACCTTTTTAAAAACTTTCACAATTTTCTCGCTTGTAAAATCTTCATCAATCAGGACCTAGTCAAAACAGCTTCCGTGGATTTTGTCGAATCTCGACCACCTAATTTTTTCGCTGATGGAAATATTCGACTGGTTGCCCGTTGGCGAAAGATTGTTGATTCGAAGGGTGCTTATTTCTACTAAATCCGATAAGATTTGAGAAAGTTACGGTAGTTCAAAGTGAAGCACTTAGAACGCTGAGAACTTTCCGGACAACCTAATGACATCCTATGATCCAGGTCTGATTCTTATATGTAACAGCAAAACTAGACACGAAACCTAACCGTAAAATTTGGCAACTTGGGGATTTAAGCACTCAACATTAAACAAAAAAATGTATATTAAGCACAATTACCCATCACATATTGATGCCTATTCGAAAGATACCCTCCTACACTGGATACTGACCATAGGCCTTCGTTCTCACATTCTGCTGTCAAACACCTTGAAACGAAAAGGATAAAGAGACGATAATAAATCACTTTGGGATGCGCCACGCATTCTACTTCGACGTGATGTCGTGGAGGCGATTTAAATGCGTACTCGGCCATGCATATAGTGACTTGCGGTGACCAGCCGATCAAAAAATCAGCGCCCCATTCTTCCAAGGCACGTCAGGTACCCTCGGCGGGGAATCCGAGCCAAACACCTGCTATCGGGTGCACACGACAGCCGGCACCTCCCCCGATTGCGCTACACGCGCCCATCTTGAAACAAAAGATGTGCAAAATATGTCTAACCATCAGATACAAATAAAAATATATATTCCACAGGTTCTTACAATTCCAGTCGTATCCGTCAACGTGTGGCACGTTGTCTCCAGTCCAAATAATGAGGTCAGGACTGGGAACGAGTCGCTTCGCTTCATCCACGGCATGTTCAACCAGCGACTGAATAGCATTAATTGGCATTTTGGGTGGAATTGTTAACACCTTTGAAGAAATGAATCTCATTATGAGCTGTCACGAACCTACCTTCGGCGAATCACACATGTAGTCACCGAAAGGTCCGAGACGGCTCTGGCTTGGTTTCGTAGTGTTGTGGCACATATGTTGGTTATCTCCGTCGACGGAATAGTCCACGTCCAAGTGGAAGTCGGCCAAGTGAAGAATTTGCAGGGCACTGCTGCTCAGGACTAGGCAGAGCACCGTCAGCATCCCGCCAAATCTCGTTCTCGGGCGCATTCCTAAGGAGAAGCTAGTGATGAAAGTGAAATGAATCGAGATGCTTGATGCAGTGCTGATAGCGGTTGCGAGCGCCGTTTTAATTTCTACGTTGAAGCCCTCATCGTAGATGTAGCTTGAGTGTATAAGTAAAGGCTGGCTCGATCTTATGTAGTGAACATTGAGCGTCTAGCCACAACCGAGGAGAGTAACTCGATCCACAAAAGCGAGAGAAGGCAATTAAATTTCTGGACTGAAGTCGTTCGAGGATTGGATACACCGACGCGTTGACTAAGCTGTAGAAAAATAGGAGGACCGGCCAAGAAAGGCGCTTCATAGGCATGGACAAGAGTAATAACTGAACTGGAAGCATGGGATGCAAGAATATTAGAACGCTGCGCTTTGGGACTTCTTCATGAACGTCTCGAGTAAAGAGTAGGACGCTTTTCTTCGAGCGGGACCAAATGGGCTCATCTGTCACGTCATGTTCACTAACGGAGACGATGGTTTTATCTATGAACATGATGACGAAAGGGACGGGCGAGATAGGTGTCAAGCAATGGCCCAGTACATCCCTGCAGGAATGGCGCCAAATCGAAGATGAAATGAATAAAATTCGCAACATTCACATGGAACATCGGCGTATCTATCCTACTATATATAAGCGAGAACGGTCGTTTGTCTGTGGGTGAATGAGTGCGTGTGTGTGTGTGTGTGTGTGTGTGTGTGCGTGTGTGTGTGTGTGTGTGTGTGTGTGTGTGTGTGTGTGTGTGTGTGTGTGTGTCTGTGTCTGTGTGTGTGTGTGTGTGTCTGTGTGTGTGTGTGTGTGTGTTTGCTTGCACAGAAGCGCTGAAGGAGTGTGTTGGGGGAAGTATGGGGAAGGCGGGGAGGGGGGGTTGTAGTTGTCACCAGTTGTCAACTGTTGAAGTTGTCGACAGGCGTCCATGTTCATACGACATGTCACCGATGTCGCGCAATGGAGGTGCGGGTTGGGAAGAGATGTCCCACACCTCCTTCAACATGCGTCCGGGTTTAGAAGAGGTGTCAGCGAGGTAGGTCAACAGGTGTCTGGGTTCAGAAGACGTGTCACCGATGTCCCACCAAGGACGTTCGGGTTGAGGAGAGGTGTCACCGATGTCGCGCGAGGGTTCCGGATTCAAACGACATATTACCAGTGAAGGTGGGACCAGTAATGGGGGGCCGGTGAAGGATGGGGTTCCAGTAAGGGGTTCGCTAAAGGGTTGACACCAATAAAGGAGGGGCCAGTGAAAGTGGGACCAGCAATGGGAACCGGTGAAGGGGGAGGAGTGGTCCAATGAAAGGTGGACCGGTGAAGGAGAGGGAGGGGTGCAGTGAAGGGGAGCGGTAGAATGTTGACCAGTGAAGAGGGAACCAGGTGAAGGGGGACCGGTGAGGAAGGGACCAGTAATGGGGACCGGTGAGTTGGGGGACGGGTCCAGTGAAGGGGACCGATAGAAGGTTGACCAGTGAAGGAGGGAACCAGACGAAGGGGGACCGGTGAGGAAGGTACCAGTAATGGGGATCGATGAATGGGGTTGGGGAGGGATCCAGTGAAACTGGACCGGAAAAGGGTTGATGAATAAAAGGGGACCAGTGAGGGTGGGACCAGTAATGGGATCGGTGAAGGATAGGATGACCAGCGAAGAGGGGACCAGTAAAGGGAGGTCCAGTGAAGGTGGGAGCAGCAGTAGGGACAGACGAAGGGGAAGGGGGACCAGTGAATGGCGAACCGGAAAAGGGCTTACAATAAAGGGGAACCAGTGATTAGGGACCAGTTAAGGGGGGTCCAGCGAAGGTGATGGACCTGTTTTGCCCTATTTCGCTATACCATTCTGTATAGCAAAACCAGTTTTTTACTGTAATGAATGAGAGAAGGTCTAAAGAGGAGAAGAAGACGATCGGGGTGTTCTATTCTCCGTGTTTGGGGTGAGGCCCCAACCAGACGTTTGGCGGCCAGCAGGCCACATAATGCTCTACATAATGCTAATCGTAAGTTTCTCCCGTGAAAGCTAACGTCAAACGCTACGGGGTTAGCTGTCGTGGAGTGAACGAAGCAGAAAGCAATAGATTTAAGAACTATCTACACACTTAGCGAAATTTTACCGCTTTCATAAAACCCTGTTTTCTCAGCAATAAGAAAGATGGAGTAGGACTGAAATAAATCAGCGAAGAATTCGACGAGCACAACTGATGGCGCAAACTATACCAGGAGCTGATAATCTCCTTATCAGACGACACCAACAGTTAGTCATCGCTGAAGCGCTGAAAGAGACAGAAACAGCAAAGAAGGCCTTCACCAGTTCCTTGCAAGCGCTGATCACAAAGGAATGATTCCAGCACGAGAAATCTTCCGGAGAGCTCATAAGGCGTTAATTTCGACTCTCAAAAAGTAAAGGTCTTTTTATGCTTAACTTCATTCTTTCATAAGGAGATAGGTAACTAGCGCAGCCTAATTCTATTTTCCAATTCAACTTATTTGTAAAACTTTGCCAATAAGCATTGGAAACTCCACGAATAATTTGAAGTTAAATTGACTCGAAGTGGCTAAAAATATCTATGAAGGTGTAGAAAGAACAGCTGGTTAAAAATCGATAGCCTAATAATATTTCGAAGCACGGAACACTCCACGCCATGCTTTACAACCGTTCGAAGGCATGAATAACTCCGATTTTCCCAACTCCACATTGACTTTGTCATATCTCAGTGGGTAAGAACGTGTGTTGTGTATGCGTTGGCGTAGTGAACCAGCTTGCGTTCTGCTAATAGAGTTGAGAAGTAACTTCATCCAGACCATAACTAACAGAAGTTATTTCTCATAACTTTGAGCGTGATGCAAAATCAAGTACCTTCTACCAGAGTCATCTTGTAGGAAGGCTGTCCGAATCGGATATCGGCCCCTACGTTGCTAATTTTCACTCACGAGGCTTAAGTTGTAGACACTCACATGCTTCGCAACTCTGCGCATAGATATGTATGTAGTGTATTCGTAATTCTCGAAGCGAAATGCTGTGCTATATACTTTTTCTTCGCTAGACTTCCGCTTCTTCAGTTGCAACTCGACGTTGCCACAATGCTCTCCGAATTCGGTAAGCCTTCGCTCCTCTCAGCCGGCTGTCGAGATCACTCCAGTGTTTCTCGTTCTTCCAGGGACGCAGAGTGTCATTAAAGAATTCCGCGAATTTGTGAGCCCTTGCGCGTCGAATCCACTGTAGAGATTTCAAAGCATTCTGAGGTCTAATAGAAAGGTGCCGTTCAACGACTGCTCAGACTCGAGTTGAATGCCTAGATGTTCTTCAGGTCGGTGAAGGCAAGACGTAGACCCTTGTGTAGGAAAGCGTGACTGTCGGAAATCGACCCCAGAACACCTGAACTGACCTTCATTTCTTTATATGAGGTAATCGTACCTACCACACAAGTAGGTGAAGCCATTATAGCTCTGTAACCGAGTAGAGTAAGCTAGACGTGAAACGTCATATACATACTACCCAACCCTTAATAAGCAAAACTGTAGCATTAACAACTATGTTCCTTATGTGCCAGAAGCGTCTCGTCCAACCACATGAATGTCGTGGGGGAGGGGCAGGGGGAAGATATGTAGGGAGTAGGGCGCCCGAAAGCTTCCGCGCTCCATCACCAACGGGCGTGTGGATTAGTTGTCCGCTCAGCGTACTATAATTGCACTCATGTATCCGGACGCGGACGACGCGACTGAGGCGTGAGGGGTCTTCTGAATCCGGCTGCCTGTTGCGCGACGTCTATGAAAGGCCTCGGACAAGCAGACATACAGACATACGGACAGACAGAGAGACGGGCAACCGCTAGCTCTTCCATATATAGTAGAGCAAGTTTGCATGTCCTCTACTTGAGCAGTCGGAAGCGGTTACTGAAGGACGCCCTTGAAAGGTAACTACTCCTGGAAGACATGCTGAGACCACAGAAACACAAGAAAATTAGGAACATCCGGCAACGTTAGAGCAGATAGCACAGGTGGGAATCAGAAGAGTAGTAGAAGTCAATAGCGAATGAAGCAAGCGAGCAGAGATGCCGGAATCCACGTCCACGAAAATGCCGCTGAACGTGTATATTCGGGTGCTTCGAAAGAGATAACCCGATTGACTTCTTCGAGTCGGGAAATACCTTCAAAGAGCAGGCCAACTGCCCTAAAGCTTAAAATACAGGATAGTGGGTGACAGCATTGGACAGAAGATGGAGAAAACATTAGTGATTGAGCTGTTACAGACGAAATTACTGGCGGTTAGTAATCGAATCGACACGTGGACCGCTCACAATGAAATTGTGGTACAATAAGGGCTACATGACTGTTGACGCGATACCCCAGGCTGCAAGGTTGTAGTTCGGCATCAAGACGCCTGGGCTACGCAAGGTCACAGACAGGCACGCTTGTGGGCAGACAACGTGGCGGCAAAAGTCCGAGAGAAGAAGTCGCTCTATCATTCGTTTCTCGTCGAGAATACAGCCGACAACTGGCAGAAAGTGCCATGAAGTGAGGGAAACTGCAAAGAAGGCCGTCGCCGTTGCAAAAGCCACTCGTTACGGAGATGTCAACGAGAAGCTCGACTCACGCGATGGTGAGCGGTGGCTGTACCGACTTGCCAAGAATCGCCCTCGCCAGACCGAGGATATTGAGAAGATTTTTGGCATCAATGATGAGAACCTCCATCTTACTATAGACCACAAGAAGGCATTGAAGAGATGGCGCGATTACTTTGAGGAAATCTCTACAGTAGGATTTCCTCATCCAGCCATCCCTTCAACGGCTCCAACCCACGGCCTCGTCCAGAACATCACCTTGGAGGAGACTGAAGCGTCTTTGAAGAAGATGAGACTAGGTAAAGCGACTGGGCCCGACGACGTGGTGGCTGATTTGTGTAAGTCAATGCGTTGATACTCTGCTGAGTGGTTGATGAAGTTCTTTGGTCAAGTTGTAGCTGAAAAAGCGCCTGAGTGTTGACGCCAAAGTACGTCGGTTCCGATTTGGAAGAAGAAGGGGCAGTACTGCAGAGTGTTCCAGTTACCGTCCAATTCGCTTGCTCTCGCACAGCATGAAGATCTTTGAGCGACTGTCGATGGACGATTTCATGACATCGTCCAGCACATACCAGCAATCAGTGTGGCTTCGTAGCTGGCTGTGGCATCATTGACGCCATACGCCTCCCGCCTCCTGTTAGAGACACATCGCGAGAAACAGAAGCCAGTGCATATCGCCTTTCTCGACCTGGAGAAGGCCTTTGGCCGCGTACCGCGTAAAGTGATATGGTACGCCCTACGTCAACATGGAGTTCCTGAAGAGGTCATAGAGTGGGTGCGAATTATCTACTCTTTCCCAGAGAGTAGAGTTCAAGCTGCAGCCGGAAGCTCGCTGGAGTTCCCCACCTCTGTCGGCGTACACAGGGCTCTGCGCTTTCCCCACTCCTTTTTCTTGTCGTCATGGATGCCATCACACGAAATCTTCAGAAGCCCGTCCCTTCGACGTTGTTTATGCCAGGGGTGTGCGTATTTACGATTTACGACTGACGATTTAACGATTTTTGGCTATTTTAGTGGAATTTTTTAAGATTTAGGATTTACGCATTTTTTTATTGAAAATTTTCGTAAATGTGATCTTTGATCACCAGTCACTCACATCTAGCACGTTCCAGTTTCAGTACACTTTTGCCTAATATTTGATAATATGCACCTCCCGCAGGTGTTCAGAATAAGTGTGTGGAATAGTCCATGGTCTTGCTTTTTCAGCTTTTTGGAGAGTAGATGAGCGAAGCTGCAGAAATGTGCTCAAACAAGGTATAATTCGTGGTCTCCTTCAACCATTTCTAGGTGATTTGTTGCCAGATTTTCTTACAGCGAATAAAGGACTAGCACGTCATCGAGGGTACGGGAAAATGTGTCACGATCGTTGGAACGGCATGCAAACACTACCATTGCCAAATGTAGGAAAGTGACCGTTTGAAGAAAGGGTTGCAAGAATAGGAATTAAATCGTTGCTTAATGTAAGACTGTCTGATGTGGTTCAGTGCTGTGAGGCGGCTTGAGGTAGGAATCCCACGCTTTCAATCGAGAAGTTGCGAAAGCAGTTAATTTTTAATTTATTCATCAAAGCTTCTGCGTGAAACAGCTCAAAGTGGGGTCACCTTGTACTGAGTGGTTATTCACCTCAATAGTTATCATTCGTCCGCGTGTGGTCGTCCAGAGTGGTCGGTTCATTACTCGATTCATTGCTTCATTCTTCAAGGATAAGCACTCATCCACATACGACCATGGCTTCCTCGCTGGCTTGTTCTTTGCAGAAGAGCGCTACGAGAGACAACAGCGGACGCGAAACTTCTACGCCTGAGGAGATCACTGTGGCACTGGAGCAGCTGCGGGCTGACAAGGGGACCCCGGTATTTTTGAAGAAGTTGGTGCAGCATGTCTTCAGTGTACAGGAGCAGTTATCGTCGCTGGTTGCCACCAACTTGGCACTCAATGAAGAGGTTACTCGCCTCCGTGAAGAAAATGCTGCCCTCAAGGAGTCTCTTCGTGAGTCAAGACAATCATCTGCTGAGTTGACTACACAGACCCATCCTCCTGCGGACAGTTACGAAGAAAAAGAACGCCTTAGGTCGATAGTTATCTCCGGAGTATGTGAATCAAGTTCCTCCTCTTCCGTCTCAAGAGCTGTTCATGACCACGACGTAGTGAAGCAAATTTTTGATCATTTGGGAATCGAATGTGTACCTCATGTGGTATATCGATTAGGAAAGCCTACCGAGGGTCGTGCACGCCTATTGAAAGTTATTTTGCCTAGCACGTTTTATCAAAAACTAACGCTTAGGAGGGCTCACAGGCTTCGGTTCTTCTCCTGCAAGGGGGTGTATATTCGCCCCTCACTAACTAAACAGGAGAGAGATCGAAACAGAAAGGCCCGGCTCGCACGCAATTCTCTGCTGGGTGCTAATCTTCTTTCCCAGTCAACTCAGTCTTCATCGGTAAGCTAGTTAGTTCTCACCGGACACCTGTCTCGAGTCTCAAATGCTTGTACTGCAACATACGATCGCTTCAAAAAATGTATCCGTTTTAAAATTTGCTGCAGACAGTGTCGATTACGATCTCATTCAGCTAACCGAAACTTGGCTCAGCGACTTAAATGATATTGAACCGATTTTGGGGCAACTACTTACAGCATTCAATTTTGCTAGATGCGATAGAGCTCTAAAAAGGGGTGGTGGTGTGCTCATTCTTATTAAACGCTCCATTGCTTTTAATATAGTCTGGCGAGAATCTATACCTGACGCATTTGAAATCATCTGCTGTGACCTTGACCTACCTCAGTCCACCTTCGAGTAATAGTGGTTTACAGGACCCCCAGTTGCAATCTCAATGATTCAATTCAACTTTGCAAAGTTCTTAGTGATCTATGTTCATTCCAAGGTCACTCTGTTATCACCGGAGATTTTAATTTTTCTGATATTGACTGGAAAGAAAATTTACCGCGTGGTACATCTACTGTCTCACAGCGCTTCACTGAATTCTGCACTTCAACCAAACTTGTTCAAAAAGTGCGTGAGCCTACTAGGGGCAAACACATACTTGATTTAGTTCTCTGTTCTCAAGCAAATCTAATCAAAGGTGTCAACGTATCGGCTCCTCTAGGTTCCAGTGATCTCTTCTGCCTCTCGTATGAAATAATTATACCCATACATCGTCTGCACTTCCGATGGAGCAGAGCGTATCACAAGGCCAATTATGACGCCATTTGCCATTTCTTGCTTCCTTTTGACTGGAGGAATATTCTGGAAGGGCTTTCTAATATTAATGACAAATATGAAATTTTTTTGTCTATTCTACATTTTTGCATTCAGAAATTTGTACCACTTGAAAAGCAATCTTTGAATCACGGCAACGTTCCTCCGTATCTCTCTCGATTAGCTGAACTTAAAGAAAAGGCTTGGCACGATTGACAAAATGATCCGTGTCCAGAAAAGATCAAGCACTTCACCAGTACTAAAGAAAAGTTCGATCGCCTTCTCAAAAAATACAATAGTTATCGTGAACGAAAGCTTTTGACAAATCCTAAAAGGTCTTCACTGTACAAGCTGCTAAATTCAAGGCTAAGGCGATCTGATCGAATTCCTATGTTAAGCGATGGAAATGGTAACACTGCTTCAAACGATTTTGAGAAAGCGTCAATGTTTGCCTCTCATTTCAAAAATCTTACTCTGAACAGGATCACGATGATGATTCATGGCTTCTCACTAAAGCTACCGTTCAAAATACTTATACGGACAATTTACTGTGGTTTTATAAAGAAGATATTTATAAGCTGTTGAGTAGATTACCCCCGTCTTATTCGCGAACTCCGGATGAAATTCCAGCTTACTTCATTCAAAAGGTTGCCATTGCAATTGCCGTTCCTTTGGAACATATTTTTAACTACAGTTGTTACATGCATGCTGTAATACCCCATCGATGGAAACACGCCTATGTTACTCCCATTTTGAAGACATCGCCGAACAATCTAGATTCAAACTACCGTCCTATAAGCTTAACATCAGTATTTTGTAGAACATTCGAAAAAATTTTGAAGGCAGAATTAGTGAAGTACATTGAGACAAATGGGATTTTACCTGAGAACCAACATGGATTCAGAGTCAAACGGTCAACAGAGATATCCATGTTGTCTGCCTTAAATGACTGGACCAAAGCACTTGATGCAAACAATGATATTGATATCATCTACCTCGACTTTAGCAAGGCGTTTGACAAAGTACCGTTTAAAGAATTGGTTCAAAAACTTCAAACTGTTGAAGTGCATCATCGAATTATTGCGTGGATAAAAGGTTTTATCACGAACAGAACCTTTCAAGTGAAGGTCAACGATTCCTTCTCAGATACGTATACGGTGACCAGTGGAGTACCTCAGGGTGGAGTATTATCACCAGTTCTCTTTATTATCTAAACTTCCGACCTACCAGACCAGATAGACAAGTTCAACGTGAAGTGTAGTATGTTTGCTGATGACGTAAAACTATACAAAAACATTAACAAACCGGAAGATTGCTTGGCTTTGCAAGGCGCCATTAAAGAGATTGCTGATTGGTCTGACAAGTGGAAACTACCTCTATCTGCTTCAAAAACTAAACTTCTTCATCTTGGTAAATCGAAGACAGCAAGATACAACTACATGCTTGGTGGAACCCGTATAGTTAGTGTAGATACGTTACGAGATCTAGGATTTATTATGGACAAAAAACTCACTTTCACTGACCACTGTGAAGGCATCGCAAAGAGAGCTGAGAGAATTGTTTACAACATATTTAAATCCTGGTCTATAAAATCAGCACCACACTTTTGATAGCATATAAATCATATGTTCGCCCGGTACTAGAATACGGTACCACAGTTTTTAGTCCTCATTTGAAGAGTAGTATACAAAGGCTTGAAGCAGTTCAAAATGGTTTCACTAGAAAACTCTGGATACGCTTATATGGGTATGACTACACCACCATACCTTCTGCCACTATTCGCAACAAAATTTTCAAAATCTCCAGTCTTGAGACTCGTAGGAAACGGAATGACCTGCTCATGATCTTCAAAATGATTGCCGAACTGGTAGCTCTAAAGCTTGATGAGTTTTACACGCTACATAATGCTAACACAAGAGGTAGTCAGAGGAAAATCCATTTTTCCAAGGCCAAGAGCTCCATCCGTGCTTCCTTTTTTACCCAAAGGGCCGGCTCTGAGTTTTTAATATTCTCAAAGAAATATGCGCTCCCAAATTCATTAGCTCAGTTTAAAAGGCTCGTGGACAGGTATCTCCTAGAGTAGCTAAGTAGTTACTATGCGTTGTATTGTAGTGTTGTTTTTCTTGTTGTTGAATGTTTTGTATTTCACTGCGTGTAATTGTATCTATTTACACGTCTAAATAAATAAATAAATAAATAGGAACACAATGGCCTAACTCAGAACACCACTAGGAGTGCCAGTGTTGCACAATATTGTTAGCTTCGTACAATACAAAACGTTGTGTAGGGCTGTCCCCCCCCCCCTCCTGAGTCTCATAGCGCCAAAGCCATATGTCGACTCAGCTCATATGATTCAACGTCTTGGGTGTAGTCATCAGAAGAGTTTCGTCTTTCTGCCTTTTAAAGCGAGTGCTATAAGGCAGGGACAACATATTCACAAACTGTAAAGGGTGCGTAAAAAGTACTGACGCACTAAAGGTTAGAAATAACAAGACATTATAAAATTTAACAAGTTTACATACAAAACGTCAACAATGATCTAGCGAACAGAATAGCAGCACTTGTATTTCATATGGGCTTCTTTTCTGCGAATGCAGAAGCGAAGACAACGAGGAAAGGCATCGACGGTGCGCAGCTAGTAGTCCACGTCGATTTCGTTCCATGCTTTGACCTTCAGCGACTTGATACTTGTGTGCATTCAACATGTAAAAGTGTTACGTACCTTTCAAGGACCTCCAAGGTGCTAATTCTGGCGGAATGCTCACTGCAAGGGAGGCGCATCCGGCCAGTATCATGGTTTGTACATTCATCACAAGCGTCTCTCGTTTTCGTGGATACAGAAGTGAAGATAAATTAGTAGAATTATCTGTATTGACGTCGTAAAGAAGCAACTGGTTCCTTGGCTCGAATCCCACCTCGAGAGTAAGCCGTAGATCTTCCAGCAGGATTAGCCTCCTGCGCAGAGTCTAGGATTGTCCAGGACTGGTGTCGCGCCAACTTGAAGGACTTCAATTCGGCAGAGGAATGACCTCTGTATAGATCCTATTTGAGTCCGCTGAATTACTCTGTATGGGAAGTTTTGGAGAACAAGGCTTGCGCTACTTCCCACAAAAGTATGAAGTCAGTGAAGGATGATCTGGTCAAAGCATGGAACTCAACGTGGACTACTTGCGGCGCACCGTCGATCCCTTTCCTCGGCGTCTTCGCCCCTGCATTCGCAGCAAAGAAGCCCATATAAAATACAAGTGATGCTATTCTGTTGGCTAGATCATTGTTGAAATTTTGTATATTACTAGTTAAATGTTATAATGTGTTGCTATTTCTAACGTTTACGTTTGGTGCGTCAATACTTGTTACGCACCCTGTATTTTTAGGTCAATATAGATTGTAGTACATCATTTAGCTGCACTTCTCAGTACCAAGACTTGTCCAGAACATTGAAAACTGCCGATTCTTTATTACTTTTTTCTTTTAATTTTGGTTCAGAGTGGCAGGCAGTGCCAAGTATCGCCTGGTTTCACGCATTTTGCAGCACTTGTCCTTTAATTTGTATCAGGAAATTAGCTTTGACATCAAGTTCACACAACGAGTGGTATTCGCTTAATTTAGCGGTGAGAAAATGTCGAAAAGGCAGGACAGTCGGATCTCAGGACAAAGATCTCAAACAACATGTCATAGAACCTTTTTCTGATGAGGTAAACATTTCATGTGGTCAGTTGTGATGCTTCTTATTTACAAGGTTAACCTATCAGTAAGCAAGCAGTTTCTTCACTGAAAGCCATGATATCATTTTATATACCGAAAAACGACGAAGGTATTTGTTTGGACCAAGCACGAAAACAGATCCTCTTGCAAACATGGTGGCGCAGTGCACGGATCATTTTCTCTGATACCAACTTTGAATCTCCGGTCTACTTACGATTTACAGCGTTTTTGTCGTAATTATGATTTACGATTTACTAAAATTTTGGGTTTCATTTACGCACACCCTCCTTCATGCAGATAACGTAATGCTTGCTTGCAAAGGTAACGATGAACTCCAACGAGATGCGCAAATTGGAGCGATTTGGACTCACTTGGAGCGATTTGGACTCAAGATGAAAGTGAAGAATACCAAGCATCTAAGTAGGATGTTACTGAGTCCAGCTTCATCAATGTCAACGGAATCGAGCTTCCCCATACATCAGTCTTAAGGTAGATCAGTAACAGTAATAGCGTCTGACGGCAAACCGATGGTTGAAGTGATTTCACGCGTGAGTCCAGCTTGCTCCAAGTGGCGCTCGTTGACTGGCGTACTCTACGGTAAGCAGGTACCAGAGCACCTGAAGTCGAAGATATACAGAGCAGTCGTCCGGCCAGTAGCGATGTACGGCGCTGTGTTGGCCTGCGACCAGAGAAGTTGAAACGCGCCTCAGCGTCATGGAGACGACGATGCTGCGCTGAACGGCTGGAGTCACGCGCATGGACCGCATCCGAAACGATGTCATTCGGCAGAAGTTCGGTGTCGCGCCGATAGCGGACAAGATGCGCGAAGCTCGCTTGCGATGGTACGGCCACGTTCTGCGTGGAAAGGAAGACAGCGTCCGCAAGATAGGCCTTAACTTCGAGGTAATAGGAAAGCGGCCTAGAGGGCGCCCGAAGCAGCGCTTGTCTGATACGTTACATAGGGACTTGAAGGTTACTGCTAGCACTGGATGGGAAAGGTGGCGTCATGGCCTCAGAATAGCGGACCACCGCTACAAAGCCGGACAAACGCTGAAGATGAAGAAGAAGATTGTCACGTTTCCCAAAGCTTGACATTGGGAGAAAACACTCGCTCAAGCAACCTTTGCGTTCATAAAACTCTGCACGCCAATGTCAAACAATTTAGTTTCGGCATTCAATCGACTGCCTCGGAAAATGAAAACCAGTCCGCGCAAAATAGTAGTAGTAAACTCTCAAAACGCAAGGCGTGCAAAGTGTGATGTTCGGCGAGAAGTGTTGTTAAAATGAAGAGGATAAGCTGTTGGAGCAACACGTCCCATCTACACTGAATTGCATATGCTTCACTGATATGAAAACGTTATATGTTCACCATGATGCAGGCCCCAAAGTGCGACGTGGTACGCGCTGGAGCACCACTGTGATACTGTTTTCCTTGGTGAATGCTGTCTTCAGGAAAAAGTGTTTCCACCAGAGTAACTTATGTTGCACGTGGGTGAAACCTGCGGAGCACACTCGAAATGTGCTAGCCAATCAACGCTTAAAACGGTGTGGAGACGACCGTGCATTTTCGTATAAAGGAGCCAACCTTCGCTGGAGTAAAAAACTATGTAGCACTTTCGTGGCACTGAACACCAGGGGCCGAATTCATGAACGACTTACGTAACTTTAACGAAGAATTGTAAGCTTATCAAGCGATATGGTGAGCGATAAGCGGCGTTATCTGAGCTTTTAACGCGGCTTATCGCTCACCATATCGCTTGATAAGCTTACGATTCTCCGTTAAGGTTACGTATGTCGTTGATGAATCCGGCTCCAGGGGTCAGATTCATCAACCTCTTACCAGCCCGTAACGGTGAAAAGTACGGCCGAACCCCATGATGCCGAGATACATCAGCATCAGTTTTGCCGGTACTTTTCACCGTTACCGGCCGGTAAGCGGTTGAGGAATCTGGCCCCAGCAGGTCTACAAGACCACATGGCGCAAAATAATTATAGGGCAGGTTGTTATAAAAAATACGGTTTAGATGAACGAGCAGTCTTTCAACTTCGTAGGATAAAACCGCTCAAGAGCATAGGTATGCGGCTGGTGGCTGCATCGCATACCATGAAACGGCGTCTGCTTAAGAAGGAGAGCCATATGAAATAAAGCTACATTCACCAGATTATGGCTTCTACTGCGCCGTTGTTGCTTAGGATCAACTTCTAGCATTTTGAGCGTCACGGAAAGTTGTGCACGCGTTTTTGCCACACCTGATAGATTTCCTCCCGCAAGAAACAAAAACAAAAATACCGAAGCCCGATGCTCGTCTCAACGCTCCACTGCCTTTTTTAGAGATCCGGGCAGCTCTATCCCGCAAAAATTTTCGAAGATGTAATGAGGTGGCTGAATGTCGTCCATATGTAATAAAATCATGTAATTCTCTATATCAAGTAAAAAAAACTGTGCGTCCAAGGACTATAAACCAAGAAGAACGAGGGCGACTACTGATAACAGGACAGTTACGCAGGCATTCGACATGAAGAAAAAACAATGTTGATAAGAGTACCCTCTAACTGAAAACTGAACCATCCCTAAGAGTGGGAAGTTGGGAATACAAATTAGAAAGTCCCCCTATGGAACCACAACCATTACAATCATCACTCAGGGCGTTCATAGCAAATAACCGTTTCATTTCGATGCCCAACTTTTATGTAAAGAAGAACAACTGCTGGTAGTGGTCGGTAACTCCTTTCCCTCAGTGCTTGTTCTGCTACTTCTCAATATCGTTCCTTTTCAAGAGCATTTCTCAGCCGAGCTCAGCTAACAAAGAGGAAGAGGCAGGGCCTCTTTGCAAATCCATCTACTTTTCCGAGGCCAGGTGGAAATGCTATGCTGTAGATTTGCATTGAAGCGATCATCGTTGCTGGATTTAATGCTGCTACTGACTTTGCTAGCCTCCTACTAATAGCATCACCTACACAAATCCTTCCAACCGCATTCGACTTTCTACAGTCGAAAAGAGTTTCTCCTACGTAAGAGGAAAACAGCTTCATGAACCTCTTATTCAAATGACAGTAGCTGGTTCTGGTGGGAAGGCTGTGGAAAAGTGATGATTAGTGAGGGCGATCCCACCGCAGTTCCGCTGGAACCTGGTAGACTTCATATGCAGTTCGGCAGCAGCTAGTCTGTCGTTTACCTCCAAGGGTTAGCCAATGAAAATCTCGAAAAACGGAAAAATTCTTCTACACCAACTACCGAGCAAGTGTTAGACAACGATATCACCCATAGACCTAGCAGGCAGTAAGAAACAGTGTTAGATATCAAACCTTCAAGTACTACAAGGTCAATGCGAATTGTGCAAGAGGTTCATAACATCGAGAACAACAGCCTCCTCTCTACAATTATGCTCTGGAGTTATATATGTATTCGATGAAGAGTATATAAAGGCAGCTTTTAAGGGAAATACGGCAAAATCTGCGTGGTAATTAAGAAGGATAGTTCATTAAGAGCCTCAGAGATCACAATGCACCAGCACGCAGACGATGCAGATATACAACATTCAAATTACCAGACCAGCTACAAGCTCTAATTAAGCCACCAAACAAAAGCACACTTTAGCTGACACAAACGGAGGGATGTCAACTATGCAGTCGAGTACGCACCAAATGAAGGGAGCTTCAGTTGGCTTTGAAAAGCACCTCAGGAAAAGGAGGATAGCAGACGAAATCGCTTAAAGAAATCGCATGTAATGAGAAATAGACAACTTTAGAAACTCTGCAAGGTGAGAACATCACACACTTGTAACAAGTAAATGGAAAGAAACAAAAGATACGTGTTTGAACAAACGAGCATCCGAAGTTTTTAGAACATCTGTAACAACTGAAACGTCGACGTAGAGCGGTGTGCCAATCGACTTCCACCCATGACTGATCTGTGATCCGAAAGGCACCAATTCGGGGCCACGAAGCGCTCACGAAGCGCTAGTATTCCTTCGATTTTTTAAAGGTGATCATCAGAAGCCTTACTGACTATCATCTTAACAAAACATGTCAGTCCCGCACTCGATTCAATTACGCATCTAGAAAAGTTCGACCACCTTTCTCATGTCGTATTTCGCGCACTACTGTTTTCACGACCGCGCCGGCAGTGCTTTCTGACCCGTCCCTTACCACGTCTGACAGTTTCTGTTGGCGTCATGCAACACCTTAGTATGTGAACTCTCAGTTTCTTCACCTTTCAATATTACACATTCACAACCACGAACCCCTCTTTAGAGAGGCTTCAGACACTCCCGTGAGAGGGACCTCGGGCCGCTTGTTGCAGAAGCACGTGGCGCAGACATCAGGCCGACTCATACCTTCGGTTTGGGCGTGTCATGTTCATGCAGAGTGTATAGGTGTGTTTGTCTGTGCAGACTATCCTGCACGTCAGCCCTGCCAAAAACTTGCACTCGGTAGACTGGGAGTACATCCAAAGACAATCCCAGCCCGTCTGAACAGCCCCAGTCCCTTCGGGCAGACTGGCTAGCTGCCCGGAATCCTCCGCACACACGACAGAGCCTGCTGACCCGTATTGTACTCCAGTCAAACACCGCAGCACTGAAGGGATTTATTCCCCTGACACCGAAAGAGCCCAAATTTCTGCAGCGATGAAAATGTCGATGATGCAAGGCAGGAAGATCAGGTGCGGCGAATGATGAGTAGGATGAACACGCGATAAGGACCGCGCAGCGTGCAGTCGAGAGAACGATGCTCAGATGGCGTGATTCACGCATGTGAGTGAAGGGCTCCATAGTTCCGAAGTTCGTCGTCGTTCCAGATTCGAAGATGCTGTGGGCCGATTCTCCGAAAACTACGTTTGCCGGCCAAGTAATACGTTTCGCAGACACTCGCCGGACGAAAAACGTCACCGCCTGGATTCCACAGGATGTCAAGAGAAGACCAGGAGGCTCACCAATAGTCGGACTTGTTTGCGAAAGCTCTGAACGACGGATTTGGGGCTCATCATGTTCCTCGAACGAGGAGGATCCATTGGAGCAGTCTGGCACGCGACAAGAACGAATGAAGACGTTGTTGGCGCTCGCTCGAGCAACTTGATGATCAACGGGACTACGAGTGACAAAAGTGATACAGATGACGTATTGACTCCGTCAGCCGTGCTTTGTCGCCGTTGCATACCAGTTTTTCCACTTCATTCAGTTGGAAGGCTTTCTCGATGCATTAGAGCATAGTGATGATTGTCCTCGGAGGTTTCCTCGTTATTTTATTGTTCACCGTCTATATGGCAAGAAGGACATGTGGCACAATTTTTCGTCCCGATGAATTCACATTCGATACGAACCATCAGCCTTTATGGACACTCCCTCTGAAGAACTCAAACCGGCGGCCTACAAGATCTGCAGCACCTATGGCAAGGGCTCAACTCCAGAAAGCGGTAAATGCGCAAAAGCGCCCTCAACGTCTCGAGGTCGCAGATGACTCGACAAATCCAGATCCTCACCAGTGTAAGCGCTCCCTACTAGTTAACCGCACCCCATCCCACCTGGTATCCATTTCCCGGCACTGGAGCAGCAGCCGCACCAGAAATTATTTAAGGGCCACGGCGACCCCAACAATGACCTCACTGAATGTGTCCTACTACCTTAATCCCTTCCTTCTAGGACAAGACTGTCGATATTCTACTCGGAATGTGTCTTAGGACACGTATAGCGCAGTCGAAAGAGGCGCCGGCCCCCGCATGTACCCCAAATCGATGCATAGTCGGTAGTTTCCGACTAGGCCAACCAAGCCTCCCACTCCTCCGAGGTCGGTGAATTGGTCCCAGATGTCTGGAATGGATAAAATACGGAGTTGTCCACCGGTTTCAAAAAGAAATAGGATGGAAGCAAGGCAGGAAATTCATTAGAAGTTACATGGAAGGTAATAGCAGATCCACAGCGATCCCTAGTGATTGCCGACTTCCATCCCGTGGCAGAAAGGATCATTAGCTGCCATAAGGGACATCCTTAGCAAGAAAGGGGCACCGGCGTACGGCGGAAATGAATACAGTTACGAGAATATCCACCCTTCAAATAGCTGAGAAATATGTCCCATTTTTGCGGATCTTGAACCTGTCGGGTTAGGAGAGCTGGAAGTTTACCACGGAATCGCACAGTCACACAGTGCAACAGTTTCCAAACATCGAATATCCAAAAAGAAGCAAAAAAACTGCTTTATAGGTGCGCGGTCAGCCGTTTGATCCCTGCCTTGAAGAATTTATTTATTTATGTATTTGAGGATTGGAAGGTATTGCACTGTACTACTGAGCAACTGCACTGTAAACTATCGTGGCTTCTTACTCGCTAGATTGAACTACTTTGCAGAAATGGAAAGCAGATTTCCCCAAAATTTGAAGGGTAGAGATTCTCAAAGATTCTCACTGTGGTATTCCCTTCAACGCAGCACACAGACAACCATCGAACCGTTTATAGGGAGAGTTTGACTCGACTCAATATTATACATTGGAGAGCACAGCGCCGGGTGAATTCGCGAATAATATTAAAGCTGGGAGCAACCGTATTATGCACATCCAAAACAGCACGATGCGACAGCAAACAGGAATCTCAACTATACTAACGGAAATGCTTATCTATACAAACGCTAAGAAATTCCCAACATATACAATGATCAAGATGAGCTACGTCTACAAAGCGTCTAAGCGTAGGGAGGCACAAAGGCCACTGAGAGACTGACAGCCGCACATTCTACCCCTGTCTAGTAGTCACTTCATTTGATTTTTCAGGTACTGCAACAGCTGATAGAGACCCGGTTTGTATCCGTCGATGAACTCAAACGAAACGCCGTCGTTCTCGCGCGACTGTATCACACGGAAGCGCAGCACTGTCTGCCGAGCGGAACACGGGAAGTACGCCTGAAACAGTGCAATAATCCCAGTCAGCCTAGTTGCCAAGAGGCTCTGTTTAAATGGAAGCGATTCTTCCACGAACGCTACCATTTCCTATAGATTTCGTCACCTTTCCCATGACTTGAAGGAGGACGACCTTAGTCACCTAACCAGGGAACGCCCTCCCCATGGAGCTTCGGACAGCGACCCATGTCACGTGAAAGAGCGCGAAGCGCTGATTACAAATATGCAGATCAAACTTGCTAAATGGATCTCCTAAGCGAGTAATGGCCGGTGAAAGTTAGCGTCGTCGACTGCATGTCGGTGCGCTGTTGAAGCGCTGGGCGGAGCGCTGCGTAATCAGCGCAGCCATTAGGAGGTGCCTCATCTGTGGCGGCGGCGCAGTGGTAGCGTGCTCGCCGTGCAGGAAGATGGTCACGGATTCGGTACCCATCAATGACATCATCAATCACAGGATGCTTCTGCATATTGCGATTTATCGTCAGTGACATCTTTTATTCTCATTTCTAACACATTTTCGAACAAACGCCTGGGAATAACTTGACTATCATATCATTTTCGAGCTCTTGAAAGGGGAAAGAACTAATTTTGATTTTCACGTAATGTAACACAAAAATGTATGCCATACTCGTGATCAGCATCCCAAATAACCCCCATGCACAAAGTTTGGGCGAAATGACCTTTTACCACCTATTATATTTGACTCCACCGTTCTTCCTGCGTTAACGTATGCTTCAGAGAATGCGAGACCTCGAGCAGGGAGAATCCATTGGAGCACTCTGGCAAGATAGGGTTACCAGTCCTGTCTTCTTGTGATCTGGTTCAAATACGCTGAAGACCTCAGTAAGCTCGGCGTTAGGCGAAGTTATCGCTTCTGTCTTCGCGGTAGCAACTCCTCGAAGCAACTGCAGAAAATATGTGTGTCATAGAGAGAGTGGGCGTGTGTAGCCAAAGGAGGTGCCGGCAATCGCGCGCAGCCAACTCCAGGTTCCTGATTGGGATCTCACGCCCCGGCCAATCAGGCCATCCATCCCTCCGGGGTCGGTGAAATCATCCCAGACTCGTCTGGGAAGATTTCAACACTGACTTTTCGTAGGCTGTCCGCCGCAGGTCATTGTATAGGCCAAATATGCATCCAAACTTCGAGAGACTCTAGCGCTCTTGTTGGTCCTTCACTCAACTTTTCGTTTCACATTGACCATATTGAAAGAAAATCATAGGCGGCGCTAGTTTCCATTTCCGTATCGTACGCAGTTATAGTCCTACCGCTCCTATAAGTCTTCACAAACCCTACGTCCTTTTCATCTAGAGCACTGTTCTCACATCCTAGGTCCCACTAATAACAAACAAATGACCAAACTGGAGAAGGTGCACAAAAAAGGGTGCAGAAAGTGCCTTCACTAGGCTCTTGTGCCGTAGACTACATGAAGAGCTGAAGTAGCACTCTTCTTTCTACACTGAACGCTAAATGCTCTTTTCTTTAAAACTTGCTGCACAGGCGACTACAGCTGACCCATGCAATATTTTGCCTCCGTATGACTCATCTCGTGTGTTACCTCCTTAAAAACGCTGAAAACAAGTTACCGTTAGACGACCCCAGTTGTGTCTTATGTTAGGCTTTTTCAATAACTTCTGTTCGACTTTTGAAGAAACGTGATTATGAATGGTTAAATGACTTTTTACGCAGTGTTTACCCGCCGTGAGGGTCCATAATCACCTCTACAAGTGAACACTGGATACATTTTAGCTCGAACACAGGCAAAGGAAGGGCTACTGCACCTGTATGCTGACGTCTACTTGAGAGTCCGACCTTGGCGTGCTTGAACAGGACTCGAAGTTCCCTGCATTCGACAGTGAATCCTTCCCGTCACCAGCACCCACTGAAACTTGAGCACTGGCATCGACGTTCGAAAACCTTAAGAAAGCTCACAAATTATAATAGCAAAAATGAAGCATGATGTTGCATCAAAAAGCTATCGCATTAAAAGTAAAAACGGTGAAATAAACTTTCATCAATAACCTAAAAGCCCCAAATAAAATCTGACATCAGATACTAAAGAGACGATTGCTCACAACTATTTCTCAAAAAATTGAATTAAGCAAACACAGAAGTGCTACCGAGAACGGAATCCAGGGGTGCACATTTAATGCCTAACAATCTAAAGATCTGAACGAATTCACAAGCATTTTTCGATTAAATCTAGCAAAAGACTACACAGAAAGTATAAGAAATTAAACGAATTTCTTACAGACTTTTCTTGGTGACGTTATCATTTTTATTCCCGTCTCACTGACATTACCACACGTCTCCCCTTCCAACCCATCCCCATTAGAAATGCGCATGAGAAATTTTGGAATTCAGCATAAATCCTAATGAGCAATCGAATGTAGCACAGCCACAAATGGCGGCAGAAATTCAATCCTCATTGATCTTACTCAAAAGAACTGCCGCTCATAGCCATTAGCTTGCACAACTTTTATTTTTAGAGAAGATCTAGAGACAAATCTGTTACTGCTCAACCTAGTAATACGAGAGATCTGTGGTTAAAAAAAACACTGCAAAATAGCAGAAGATGAGGAAAAAATGATGTTGAGGCTAAAGGCAGCTCGTGAACATGTGGCGATAGGAGCACCCTTGTACATAGCACCGCGCTTCCTCGTTTTGTGGAGACACGCGCGCATTGCACCACTGCTTTTGTTTCACCATTGATTAGTGCACAACTCCCACTAACTCCTCGCAAAGATAGTTCCTGCTCCAAATGAAAATCGAGTGCGCTAGACGACTGCATGACACGGATTGTTCGCGCGGAAAACCGGAAATTGTTGCTTTCTACACTTTGAAAAAAGTTTAAAATCGTCTTTTAGCCAAAGGAGTAAAAAAATTATGAGAATTTGACTGCTGTATTCTTTGTTTGAGGCAGACGAATTATAAACTTTCAAAGTCGAAAGTCGCAGCAAACTTCTTAAGTCGAGTTACCTTGACTTGAAAAATGCCGTATTCAACTTGGAAAAGGATCGTTTGATTTTGTGGCGCTTAGCCGGATCTCAAAAGAGACGAGCATTGCTTTGAAAAGTGTCCGTTTACTTCGAAAAGCAACCAGTTTGAAGTGAAAACAGTAGATAAATGCCTTCCTTGTCTTTTCATTCAAAACAACAGTACGTAATTAACCACTGCCTTTCGCTCCTCAGCTAGTTATCTGTAACATATGGCTACTTTAGCCGCATACAGATTGCCTAATTGTAGACCACCTATATCTCCAGAAATGTATCAACCATTTCTCTTCGTGTCTGTTAATTTGTATAGAAAATTTTTATAGAATACAGCTAGAGTTTATATCTCATCAAGATGAAAATCATCACCATCTACTTACGTATTTGCTCATTTATTCTACGTTAACCTAATAACGTTGACTATTGTGTTATGTTTTCGTTACTCAGGCAGTTTTCTTCATAGTCACCCGTGTAATAAACATACATACATACAATAACGTCCCATAAAAATACGCTATCAACACAACACAATAGCACTAAGCGATCTTGAACAATCTGTTCTTTATTATGCCCGCACTGATCTGGTGCTGCAACCTTTTCGATGCGATGGAAATTTATGAACAAATAATGAATCCTTTTTCATAACTTGTTCGGCAAGAAGATATCAGAGTGCTTCAGGGATAAATAGCACAATTTCCTATCCAGTGAAGTGCTGGGCATGTGACTCGGGACCACTGAATTCGAAACCCGCGTCATAGTGGGACACTGAACCCTAAACGGTTACAGCTCCACTTCAAAGTCGTTTTTGAATCGACATAAACAATAAGTTCGGAGCTACGCTACCAGTTAAGAATTTGCACAGGGACTGTCATGCCGATAAGGCTGCTCAGATGCGGTCTAACCCTAGGCCTCCACTACTGTGGAGGCAGCTAAATGAGTGATGAACAGAAATTTGCTTGATGCAGACTTAAAGCTGGCTGGTTCTAGTGTATATCGAGACTCGAACAGCACCACTCTCCCTCAGAAGAGCAAACTGTTCCACAAAGTGGGATAAACAAAGAAAAGAAGAAAAAGAATGGTACCAATGCTGCTATCAAAGAAAATGAATCATAGAATCAAACACGAACCTAGCTCGTTTCACGTCCGGCGGTTTTAACCTCGCCTCAGCTCTCCGCTTTGCACGCTGGTTTGTCCAGGTCACGCTGCGAGCGGAGCAGATCAGCTTAAATGAGAAGCAGTAGAGAAAATCTTGGGAAAGTAAGGCTGCCATGACCGAACATACCATGTCCATGTTCTCTCGCTCCGTTTCTATCTCGAGTCGCTCCAAATGTGATCGTACCCATGTGAGAGCAGAGGTTTTCGAGTCCCCCGGACATATCAGAGAAAGTGAAGCGTAGTTTTTCTAAACATAAACCGACGGTATTCCGCTAGGACAAAAAGAATTATGTAAACAGATATGTCATCGAACTGTATCTTAACATGCCGAAGAAATAAGGCAATTTCTGCGGTATGCCTGTATATATGTAATACCAGACGTTCAGCGGCCTAGCGGCCGCCAAAAGTCTGGCTGGGGGCTTCGCGCCCAAGCCCGAGAATAGAACATCTCCAGTCCTCCTCCATTCTTCTTTACACTTTCTTACTTGTATTACAGTAAAAATAGTTGTATTATATAGATTAGTGCAGCGGGATATGATGGGCTGAATTTTCACTGTTCCTATGGAACCCAACCACCCTCAATCGTATGCACGCGATTTATTCTCCGAAAGGCTTGTTCTCTACGTGGCGAGAAACAAATCATGAGAGTCCCAATCCGAAGTGCTTAATCTGCAGTAAAATAATTAAAATTGCTCGGTATTGGTCGACAGGTCGACAACTTTTACTGTCCGATGGCAGTAATACTCCTCCGAATCCCATAATCGCCCTCCCTACTTCTTCCCCTCCTCTCCCCGCTAATACTTCCTTACCTATGTGCCGGCGTGAGTGATAGTTAATCAAGCACTCACATGTAACACTGAGTCACGACTCACGTGTCACGACGTTGCCACAACGTCTATGCCACTCGTTCTGCACCCCAACGCACGCGCCACGACTTCTATGACGCGTCTTCAGAAAAACGACGCACAATGGACGACATTGAGGGAAAATACTGGTCTCCCCTCATTCCCCCTTCCAGTGTTCCTTCTTTGCTGATTCCCTCTTCACTGGTCCCTTTCTTGTTGGTTCCCCTTACTTGGAATGCCTGCGCAAGTTAGACGTCTGCGGCACGTCTTCTGAATCTCTACGCACATTGGACGCCGCCTTCAGCACGACTTGTGGATCCCGACGCAAGTTGAACGACATCTTCATCACTTCATCTGAATGGCATCGCACGTTGGACGACGTCTGCGGCACGTCTTCCGATTCCCGGCGCCCATCCATACCCTGGCGCGTTGCCCGCTCAAAATACCGTAAAGTTGGACGATCTGCCGCCAAGGATATAATTCGCCAGCAATCACCCATGGTTAAGCTCAGAGAAAGCCCGGCCGGCATACGCCGCAGTGCCGTAGGCATCTCTTGCCTTCAGTCCCCCCCCCCTCCCGTGAAGGACACGTGACATTAGCCGATTATACATAGTAGGATTTCTGGACCTCCTTCATGCACACTACGCAATCCAATCATTCGGGTAGCACTAACAAAACCAAATCTCGATCTTATTTAATTGTGTACCTGACAGCTTCACCTCTGGCCGGTCCGTGTGGCAGCGAAGACTTCTTCATCTCTAAAACCTTACTAGAAAGTTAATGATCCGTACCCCTGGATTCAGCACCAGTTATACACCTTCCGGCAAAAATAGGAATAAGATGTTGAATCTGGAAACATTACAGGAGAGGAGATACAAGTTTGATCTCATTACGTTTCTTTATTAACAGGTCATTCTGAGCAAAAGATTCTTGAAGCTCTTTCTCATCAAACTCCCTTTCACCCAATTTCCGCTGCAATTCGTTTTTCTTTCGGGAAAGCTTCATTCCTTTAAAGAGAAGGTCCATAAAACTATGATTCCGCCGGGCATGTCTTTCAGGGAATCAGAAGATTGAACAGTGTTTACTACCTAATTCACACTGCAACAAAGAGTGTATTCTTGATGACAAAATCAAAGACTTCGACGTAATTGTCAGAAATGGTCTTTGTGGCGACTCAGCAACACTGCCGTTAAGAGTAAGGAGCGAACACACCTTTTCCAGCTGGATCTGTGGCAGAAAAGTCCACGCTAACACCCATCGCTGAGTTCTTCCCTGTGATAGAGTGGACACCGTATAGCGAACGCCATCTATACGAGAGAGACGTCGACACAAGTCCGAAATGCTGCTCTTCTTCCCAAGCATGGTCGTGTAAATACTGCAAGAGGGACCTTTATCGACTTCAAGAATAGATGAGCAAAGCGGAAATAGAAACACAGAACTCATAAAGAAGTACTTGTAGAACAGGAAGAGAACTAACATCCAACTAACATCACCTGACTTGAGTTTGCAGAAGAACGCTATCGTCAATGAGGCGTCCAACGAATGCCACTTCTCCACCCTAGGACAAAAAATGAGGTGGAGCACAGAGCTACAGCGCTACACTGAGACAAAGGGCGCCGCTACAGTGGTCTTACCTCAAATTCAAGCTCTCCTCGACGAGCCACTGTCGCTGATCGTGGAGGAGCCCTTTCTATCTCCGAAGAATCGAACGCACACACATTTAGCATCGCGCCAGACACTGTGTCGAAGGAAAATCTCTGAAACCAGTACTAAGATGGATGTACACTTCAGCAAGGAACACTTCTAGTATTAGGTTGGAAAGAAGTCTCTTCACACTTCGAAATTTTTTTTACCCTTCCCCTTGTAAACGCACTAGCCAATGTTGATTGCTGATTTCGTAATCCTATCACACTTGTCTACCGTTCGCACGCAGACACAGGTTAAGACTCTTCTTGTAATTCGTTATCCATCCAATCTTCCGAACTCAATGCCAGATCTACCTCATGGCCGTTTTCAGCACGGCATTCTTCAAGAATTCATTAAAGAATCCACAGCACGTCAGGCAGCAGACCAAATTAACCACATATATGGCTTGGGATCTACTACTCATCGCGCCTGTTATGAGTGGTTCGGAAAGTCTTTAAAGGGAAATTATTCACTGAGGGCAAAGCATGGTCAGGAAGGCCAACTGGATTGGACGACAGTGAACTACACCATCTTCTTCGTACCGATAGTTGGCAGACGACACGTCAGCTGGCAGAGAAGCTCGAAGTGTCTCATAGGATAGTGGGATCCATCTGAAGAATCTTGGCTTTCATGGAAATTTGGAGCTTGGATTCCACATGCCCTGTCAGACACTCAGAAAGGTCGACGGCTCTCCATCGCTGCTTCTCTTCTGTCCAGATAAGGAAGAAAATCGTTTCTTCCGCGGATTGTGACAGGCGGAGAGTCCTGGGTTCTGTGTGCCAACTTCCGAGGAAAAGGCAATGGGTACAAAAGGGAGAGAGCCCTAAGTCTGATCTCAAGCCCAATGTTCACGAAAGGAAGATTCTCCTCAGTGTTTGGTGGGATATCAGAGGAGTGATTTGCTGGGAAACTATCAGAAGTGGAGAGACACTTACTGCTACCACATACTGTGGTCAACTCCACAAAGTCGTTGCAACTCTCCAAGAAAACCGGCCGGAGAAGTCGAAGGTG
The DNA here is from genome assembly GCA_947396885.1 of Heligmosomoides polygyrus polygyrus. Classification (NCBI taxonomy): domain Eukaryota; kingdom Metazoa; phylum Nematoda; class Chromadorea; order Rhabditida; family Heligmosomidae; genus Heligmosomoides; species Heligmosomoides polygyrus. Next base: position 64,524,356 of record OX377204.1, on the reverse strand, counting down.
ATGATCCTGCATGACGATGCAAAACCACGTGTTGCAAGACTCACAAGAGAAACAATAAATGGGATGGGCTGGGAGGTAATGCCACATCCACCGTATAGCCCTGATCTCGCCCCTACCGACTACCATCTCTTCCGTGCTCTCAAGCAAGAAATTGGAGAGAAATATTTTGGAACGAATGAAGACCTCAAAAATTGGATTCAGCAATGGTTCGACTCCAGAACTGCAGTCTTTTAAGCGAGAGGAATTGGAAAATCACCCAGTCTTTGGAGAAGTGTAGTAGAACAAAATAGAGTTTATATCAATTGATTTGACTTTGTAGTTGTGAAGTAATAAATCTTTGAAAAAAATGAAAAGACTTTTTTTCCAACCTAATACCTGCAGTGAGAGTAAGGAAACCAACCTTATCAGTTTCACATGACTCGAAAAACGGCGGGTTACACATGCAGAACGAAAACTGTAGATCACTGAACTGCCTCGTCAAGTCCTGTAGTGAAACAATAGAAACAACCGAAACCAGCTTTTGTCACCTTAATGGAATATGTCCCTCATTTTACTTAAACGTAATACCGCTGAGGTTCTTTCGAAGCGATTTTCCGCATTCGCAACGAAGCAATTACTACTAATGGGCAGCTGCTCTGTAAGTTACTGTTTCACCCTTCAGACACGCACAGTGGGTGTCATTTGGGCGACCGATTTCGGATAGAAAGGTTCGACGGTCTGAATAAAATCGAACTAGGAGACTTTCGTGAAATGCGTCAAGCATCCCCTGCACTCTCACCCTAAATTCTCTGGCTGCACATGACAACCTGGTACGACGGATAGCGAGCAAACCCTCCGAGCCCTGTAAACCATAGATGGGGCAAAGAACGTAGTAGAGCAGATGCTAATATTCAGATCGGAACCAACAACTTGCCTTAATCAGAGTGGTAGAATGCTCGCTGACGTGCACTACCCGTACGAGATGACTTAGTTGATTGCGAACAACGTTGCTGTTAGCGGTGTGAGCAGCGTCGTCGTTCGCCTCGGTGGCTATAAACTTCCAACCTGCCCAGCGCGCACCCAATAAAGCATATACACATGACGCACCGGTACCTGAAATCGAAAGCTACGCAGACAGTATGGGCAGTGTGTTGAAAGTGAAGGTGCTGTAGCCCAAAACTAACCAATATCAATGCCAACAATATTGCTTTCAATGTGATTAAGTTTAAGCAGATCTTCAATGAATAGAATATAGTTCAGACGCTGAGGAACGCGAGGCACCAAACAACCGTCCGGAAGCTCAATCTGGAGTAAACGGCTCATGGAAAGAAACAAGTCCTCGAAAATAAAGCGAAATGAAAATATATGACGACGCACCTCAAGATCGAAGTCCTTCTTAAGTAGTGCTTTTGCGAGCGATCGAACGGCACCATCGTCTTGGAAATTTACAAACACCTGCAAACAGTCGTCAATTCAAGAAGGCAAACAGACGCAAGATGCCAAATGTTCTATAACTACTTCTCATTTGTCAACCTGATACGCCTAGCAAGACATATGTGACGAAAAGCGAGAATTGAAACTCCTTGGGAATGAACATGCGATCAGTGTCGCGCATCCAAGTAAGAGGCCGCCGGAGTTCCGAGCTTCGCCGACCTTTTCGGAGATCAGAGACACTGTCGCATGGGCCGAGTCGTCGAAAATTAAGTGGCTGGCCACGCAATTCGCTTCGCAGACACCCGCTGGACGAGAGCCGCTACCTACTGGATTCCACGTGATGTTAATACCACGACGCCCATCAATGCGTTGAGCGGACGTGAAAGCTTTGAACGGACGATACTATTCGTGTCTCCTCGATTCGTGTTCTTCGCGCCCCTCAAGGGATGAAGATCCATTGGAGCACCTTAACACGCGACAAGGAAGAACGGAGACTCTCCTGGCGTCCGTTCGAGCAACTCGATGATCAACGGGATGACAGGTGCTACATATACACAAGTCAGGATTTTTCGATGGGCTTATCTGCACCTTCACCCTGAACAACGCCAAAATGGTGCTTTACTATAAACTCAGAAAATAGATAGAGACCTTCCTTTCTCATCAGGAATTTGTTCGTGGGCTTCAATGGTGCCAAAACTCTTGGAACAATGTGAATTTAAGATTTACGACGAAGACAAAGAGGAATAATCAAGCAATCACAGCCTAATCACTGAACACATCTGTAGTGAAAATTTTTAGAGCTGTGAACCAAGAAGCCTCATTTATGATGTAGAATAACTGCCAGCCAAATGTTTTATCAAGAGGAATCCTCGAAATTTTATACGCTTCTCCAAGAAATCGAAACTGCTTCAAGAAGAACGACCCAAGGCCTATGGTATACTCCCGCTATGCAGTTCGTAGCTACCCGCACAACACTGTCGCCGTGACTCATCGTCGCCGTGAAGTATACCACAGGCCCATGACTCACGAATACGACCGAATGGATGATGGGTGCAATTCTATGGAATACACTTCCATGCAAGCGAATCTCAAATAAATTTCATTTAAACAGTGTGACATACTTTTAACGTGGGTGGTGCGATGTTGACAACTTGCACACCAGAGAAGTTCCGCTCTCTTCGTATTAACGAATCTTCCAGAGGTTTTCCACGATGCAAAGATCGCATAATGAAAAATCTTCCTCTCCAGCAGAAATGTTGTCCGAAAGGTCTCGTTTATTCAAGCTCATTGCTAACTGAGTTTGAGGTGCAGCTACAAATTCGCACCTCAAACTAGAATACAGCTTCAACTCAACACACCAGCACAAGAGCCAGCTCAATCGTTTGAACAATATCCAAATGTTGTCTGCTTTTGCGTATTGCAATTTACGGACAATTACATGATACCTTCGACAAACAATCAGAGAATTGAAGACAACAAAAGGCGTAGAAAAAATCTCAAAAGAATTGTAGAACTCACCCTGCCATTGCTGCCAAGGGTACAGTGAGCACGGAAGTCGGCGAAGCGTTTGGCGAGATCGTTGAAGTCAGGAGGTCTCTCTTTGTATGGATTGCGTGGATGCATGTACCGATTCAACGACATGTTCCCCTGTGGCTCAGCCCGTTTCCATCTGAAGAGTCTGGTAGAAAATGGCACCGAAATCCAAAAACACGTTCTGTCGTATTACATCGGGGGCGAAGAGTGTCATTTGCCACAAACTAGATGACAGGCTGGAAATAATGAGGTGGAGGATCAGATTGAAAATTCTGGAGAGAAGAATCAACAGCACTTCTTCTTCACGATTTAACAGTTGGAAGCGAAGGACTCCTGCCCAGAGCCTTAACCAGAGGAACAGAAATACGCGGACCAAACAAACACAAGACCCTCTTTGTTCCTCTCCCGCATACGAAAAACGGCGCAATTCTAATCCGGCGCAGGGACACTCCAGTGACGTGACCGACACTATGGTAGTTGGGGGGGGGGGGGGTCACAACTCAGACACTTGTTGCGTCCGAGCCGCGTCCCATTACCGTACAATTACCGTCTCGTGAATTTCCTACATCGACGACAGGACGTTAGTCGGACGCGGACGGGACGCTAGTCGGACGCGGCTGAGGCGCAAAATGCGGATGAGCTCGCGCGGATTCATTGCTCCCCATCACGTCCCACTGTGCCATGTGCTCTTGCATCGGACGAGGTTCGCATGTGGGCCAACAACTGCCGGCTTGACGCGTCCTTCGACGTTTTTGTCGCCTCGGTGGCTCAGAAATTCACCGTTAGAGCGACATGACGTCGGTAGTGGCTCCATTGAGTATTATTGTGCGACAACAGTTTAGTAGCGATTTCCTGTTGTTCTCTAGTGCTATACCATTAATACTGTTAATACTATGAAACACTCCAGCAAATCTATTGTTTTCCAGCACGTTGGAAGCAATCAAAGACAATTCCTTGAGATTAAATAATGGACATCTCAACTCATTAGCAAAATATCCAAATTAATTCTACACTTGTCCAATTTCAAATTAAGTGAGTGTCTAGTTTAACATGAAAAATTTCCGGTTTAAAGCGAAAAATGTCCACTATGAAGTGAAAATATACGTATACTAGGCTCTGGAAAACAATGAACTTGCTGGAGTGTTTAATAGTATTAACCGTATTAGTGGTATAGCACTAGAGAACATTATAAGAAAGTGCTATTAAACTGTTGTCGCACAATAATACTCAATGGAGCTGGTACCGACGTCCTGTTGCTCTAACGGTGAATTCCGGAGCCACCGGAGACGACGAAAACGTCAAAGCACGCGCCAAGCCGGCAGTTGTTGACCCACGTACGAACCTCGTCGATTGAGGTTTCCTCGTGCATATAGTATGCACGCTGTTCAGATCAAAATCTATCTGAGATATAGCTATCACTTCGACATGAAAACTAGCTCCCGGCTAGATGGATCCCCTGCCTTAGTAATAACAAATGCTCGCAATTGCGTAGTTTCTGTACAACTTAAAATTCGCTAACATCTAGGTTCTGCTGTGTACTTTAATAGCAGGTCAAGTTGTTTTCCGTGCGTTAGTCTTAAACACTCTCTGGGTTGTCCAGTAACGCCATCGTCTTGTGCTGTGCAGTACTGCTGCCCTCAGGTTGCACCTCTGCATGTCCAACGGCTTGTGTTGCCGGATATCATTGAAGCGCCTTCCGAATCCGGACGCCAGGTTCCCCCTCACTCGTTTCTTCTTACTGGGTCTAATTGTTGGTCCGCCCTTACTGGTCCCAACTCCTGGCCCACTTCCTTGTTTCCACTATTGACCCCTACTGGTCTCTTCTTGATGGATTCCCCGTCCTGGCCCCTCCTCCAGGTTGTTCCTTTCCTTCCTAGTAGCTCTCCTGCTCCACGCTAGGGGTTCCCCTTACTTACCTTCTCCACCACCCCTTACGATTAGTGGTCCTCCCATGCTTACGGCAGACGTCGATGACATGTATTCGGAATCAGAACGCCCAGAAACGCGCAAAGGCCGCGAGAAAGAAAGTGAGAAAGACCGCGCTTCCCCTGCTACGGCTATCCCATGTTGAAAGGCACATTTTGTCCGCGCGGAGGCGTATCTCACGCAGATTTGACCACTCAAACGTCATCGAAGGCTAACTCAGTTATATAGTGGTAGATATCCTGAAAATTCACGTGTATTACACCGAGGACATCTGAGGTTACCGGCTTATATTCGAGGTACTGAGTGGTTATCCGTCTTGGTAGGAAGACACATGATTGCCAAACTACATTGGAAATGGCCAATCTCAGTTCACCCCTAGGGTAGAACATAGCAGTTCTGTGTAGAATCGTTAATTTCGTGCAAAACAGAACGTATAGGCCTGCCATACAAGGTGACCCCCCCCCCGCCTTCCGAGCCGCTCATCAGTCGGACACCCGAAACTGCTAGAGGTGAGTTCAGTTCACAAGAAGCCAGACCGGACGCGCAGACGGGACGCGGATGAGAAGGTAACTTCCGAAAACTTCTCTTGTAGGACGAGGATGGGACGCAAGAGAAGGTCTCACCACGAAAGCTACCTTTGTGGGACGGAGCTGGTAGCAACGCCGGTAATAGGTACGCGGATGGGACGCAACGGTCCTAATAGGCTGGGACGGAACAGCTGTTATGGGACGCGGCTCGGACGCAACGAGTGTCTGAGAATGGCATGCCACGGCGGCCGGCGTGGCGAGTAACTACATGGAGCGAATGTAAATGCAGTCTTATTTCCTCTTTTCGATTATAGATCCACGTTTTATTTGCTTCCGTTTTGGGCAAGGGAGGGAACTCCAGGATGCAGGCAATTTTAGCGGTGCGGGGTGCATCACTCGAAACACACCCTAGAGTTCCTTCTCTATAGCACCGTGTCTGTTTTCGTGTCAGGGACACTTTCTGAAAAGTGACTCCCCCAACTACCATGGCGCCACGTGACCCCTCATCCTTGCTAGATACCCGTCATTAACTCTTGAGATGAATAAGTATTAGCTAGATCATGATCATGCAGTCCACAGGATTATAAACGGCGGATATCAGGACCGGCTCACCGTAACCTTAGGCGTCGGGTGAGACGTCCATTGTGCAATCGCAGAACAAGGCTAGGGGAGGGACTCCATGGTGTGCCATACAAGCTGCTCGTATGGAGACTGCTTTCTTCGCTCAGGGGAGTTCGCGGCTGGGTTCTGCTCACCGTAACCTTAGGCGTCGGGTGAGCAGAGCCAGGTTAGGGAAGGGACTCAGGGACTCCGGCTGCGGGACATTATGTACGAATGGTCGCCGCGGATGCGACGACTCGCGCGGCGAGCGCGGCAGAAAATGTCGCAATTGGGTGACTTCAGCGATCAGTGGTATCTAGACCTGCATCAAAACTTGTACATCAAGTGTTAGAAAGTGTATACAAACTCAGTTTCACTGCGACAGTGCGTTATATTTTCAGCTTTTCCTGAAGAAGCAGCATATAAAATTGAGTATTAGAACGTTGCTTAGTTTTATAACTCGAACTCAATTTCTGAACCAGAGCATGTTTCCCCCAGCTCCTGCAACAGCAGAAAGGGATATCAACAACTCAAACCTAGCGTCTGCAGCAAGTCATGAGGCACAGCTCCCACGACCGCAGCGGAGCTCATCGCGCACGCGACAGTCGTCGTCGCGGGCGCGGCGACCATTCGTACATAAAGACCGCCCCTCGGGGACTCCAGGGTGTGTGCCATAATACTGCTCGTATGGAAACTGCTTTCGTCGCTCAGGGGGAGTCCGTATCTGGATTCTGCGCTCTTCGAGCGGCGAAGCACATACGGCTGAAACAATGCGCAAAGAATGCGCAACGTCGTGTAGACGTCGAAACCTCCCAGATCTCAGATACTCAGTTGGAGTGCAAGAACGCCGCGGCGCCCGGGAACCGAACCCCCGACATCCCTCGCATGAAGTAAACCCTCTACCTACTGCCCCACGACCCACTTAGACACGGTGCCATCGCGGGCGCACAAGACATCGATCGGACGTCGCAGCGTGGACGCGGACGCGCGATCTCTGAGCTAGGAGGGCGCAGACAGCAAAGTCTCGGCGCGACCCGTACTGCGGTTACGGTGAGCCGGTCCTGATATCCGCCGTTTATAATTGTCTTGCAGTCCGCATTAATGATCTAGCCAGTAGGTATGTTTCCTGCAAACAGGACCTTGGTTCCAAATTTCACTTAGGTCACGACGGCCGATTCCCCTACACCATCTCTCCCATCGCATATTTCCTTCGGAAAGTTTTCGCGCATGCATACATATTTGAATTTGAGATTGGACACTTCTCAAATCAAATTGGACCTTATTATGAGCCAGCCTAGGACTTTTGAAATCACAGTGAACTCTCCCAAATTGAAACGGGCTTCTTCTAGATTAAGCCAGAGACTCCAAAAACGTTGGGATAATTTTTTTGTTCAGGGAAAAATGTAGTATAATTTTCTTTGAAGCATTAATTTACCTAGCCAATAAGTGAACACATTGTTTGGAATTTTATAAAATTCTTATATTCGACGAAAAACAGTGATTTATGGCTTATTTTAAAGAGTAGGAAAGCGGCCATTTTTAATGCAAAAAAGACAGCCCTCTTCCAAAACGTTGCGATTTTTATTCGACTGATGTCAGAACTTCTGTTTGAGTGGAGCTTGACACCTGCTAATGATATAACGAAAACAACTACTAAAAAAACACACATTTGCTCACTTTGATGGCATTTACACTACCAATCAAATAGAAGTTGTGAAGAACATCTTGAGTGCATGGTGCGATCTGATTTCTAATCTTTTAATGCGCTATATGCTTGCTTCTTTCCTGTGCTTTAAAGGAAATTTTAATTTCTTATTTTTTCACAAAATAAAAATTTTATAAAATTATTACAGTTAGAGCAGATAAACTAAAAAATTTAAAAGAAAGTTATACCAACTTTTCCTTGAACAAAATTGTTAGGCAACCCACTTGATCTAGTTCGGATATCCCTTAGCCATTTGGTGATTCTCTCTTGACCTTTTGACTGTAAGCGCGATCTCACGATCGTGCGGGTGATGTGGTATATAAGCGGACCTGTCAAGTCCAGGTCAAGCGTCCATTGGATCCCCCAGGCCGATCGGTGTCGATATCTCTCTTACCGTCGGCACCCTCCTCTGTCAGAGTACTCTCTCTTCGGACCTTGCCTCCTGTCATAGCTGGGGCCCGTCCGAACATGGTCAAGGGGGTTGATCCACATGGATCGGACACCGCGGGAGCCGCACCGCGTCGGACCACGCGCAGCGGCCCGGGTCCCCAGAACAGTAGTCTTCGTTCCCTGCTGCGAAGCAGCCGGTCCGGCCTTGCGAGCCGCATTCTTCTTGTTTTCTTCATTTCGTTTTATCCTCTAACCGTTTTCAAGTGGGAAAAGGGGTCCAACATCTCACCCGGAGACATTCGGAGTGTAACGAGCACATCATTACGGGCTAGGTTTTGCGTCGTCGGTTAGACCCGGCGCCGTCACACTAGCTTCGCCTCTCGTAGCCCCGGGACGCTAACAGGTGTCCCCCCGAATAAGGCAGCGGTAGGGTTAGGCATATTCCCCCTCCGCTGAGAGTGAGTGTTTCGCTGGACGTGGCGACCAGGAGCCTTAGAGCTCTTGATTTCTTCTGTGCTCCACTCCCCACGGTCCCCTCATCCTCTCCCACTGTTTCGGCTGACATTATTAAATTACCTCTCCTACCAACCGTGTGCCCAGCCATAAGCGTCACAGCCGGCTCCGGGCTATTCGTGGCTAACACTTGTTAGCCCAATTCCCCTTCTTTGTGTAGTAGGCCAAAACTTGAGCCTCCGCAGTAGGGGTATTCATTGGGTGGAGACCCACTAAGTCAGGGGAAGAGTCTAGGTAGCTCTTAAGGGTCTTCGCACCCGGCTTCCCCGTAGTGTAGGCTCCCCAGTGAATCTCGGCAGGAGTTGCGCGTCCGCCTCCTAGCCTGGTCGGGACGAGTGTAGTCAGCCTGAATTTTAGTAGGCGCTAGTACCTGTGAGAAATAAAGGGGGTGCTTCTCGGGCGTAGCTCAATCTAGTAGAGAGAGTCTAACTATTTAGCAGTAGGCTAGCGACTCCTAGTGGTGTTGCCTTAGCCTGACCCTCCTAGGTGGGCTTTTTACTGGTACGTCACGTACCTTCTTCGCCCCGCATTTTCCCCGGGCTTGGGCTACGCAGCTACCGCTGCATGGTAGTCGGCCTCACTGCTAAGTGAGATTTGTCCTTGAGGATTAGGTAAGTACCTAACTCAGTTGGTCTCCACCTGGTGGCCTATCCCTGCTCCTCCCTTATCCCATCCGCCCTAGTTGCGTGAGTGGAGCCTAGAGGGAGTTAAGAGCGAGACAGCCGGTCGGATTCCAAACCTCAACAATCGGACGAGCCCCAGCTGATTCTCACATACTAACCCAGTCTTGGTGGCGTACTTTTGATTCTTTTGAGTTCATTTAATCCGGTTGAGCCTAATTAGTTCCCGTTGAACTCATTCACATCTTTTAGATCAATTGATTTCATTTTCATACCATTTCACTTCGCTGTCGTTTCCGCGTTCGAAGTTGTTGTTGTCGTGAACCGTTGCATTTGTGTTTGAAGTTTTTTACTTTGTTATATAAACTTTATAAAACCTACGGTGTCATCACCGTCTGACAAACGGTTCAGCCGTCTGGTATCTAGAGGGGAGATAAAAGAAACACTAGGGGACCTTAGGTGACCTTCTCTGAGTTGTCAAGTCGGATTAGGTACCGGTAGCTTCAGAAGAGCTTGCTTAACGAAGAAGAACATAATGTCGGTAGACCTGCACGGTTTAAGTGCTTCTAGAAGCCCTTCTGCCTGTTCGCCTAGCGACGGCGCAGAAGGACACCGTCTAAGTTCTCCGGGTGGAGAAGCAGGCAGGACAGTTGGCATAAATAACCCTGCATCCACCTGCGGACTGAGTCGGGAGACGAATGTATTATATACAATACCTCCCTTGACTCAATCAAATCCAAGTCCGCCCAACTTGACATGGGGGCCAATCCCCTCGTCGAATCTGACATGGGGGCCAATCCGACCCTCAGGAACCGGAACACAACTTCAGCAGGACATGTTTCAGGATATGAGCTACCAAAATTGGGACTCACAAGTGCTGCAAGCAGCCGTGCAGCTGGCACAGAAAGCCCTGCAGGATGCGCTTAAGCCGGCTGGCTTAGAGATACCTCAACGAGCACCAGAGGCGCACAGGAGATGGGGAGTAGTACCAGACCAAGTGCAGCCGCAGTCGGCTCCACATGAGATGAACTCAGCAGCAGCCTTGATCCAAAACATAGTCACAACATGCGACGCAGCGTTAAGTGCACATTTTCGCCACCTTTCGCAACTCAAGCGCCAAAGCGTGTTAGAGGAAATACAAAAAGCGGCCGATGCGGCAAGGAACGCGCTTCTTCAGTCGGGCCAAGACCCGCTGTTAGGAGCAAAGATGACGCAGATCTCGGGAATGTCCGGCCAGGACTTGTGTCAAAAACTTCCTGCGCTGTTAGAAAGTGGCTTGCGCCTTGACGTCATTGCTTGTGCGTTGCACTGCGATACCGACCATATCCTAGCTACCATAGCAGAGAGGGAGGCGGTCATCGCACAGCTTCAGCGCCAAGTAGCGACGTTGCGGACGCAGCCGGGTGGGCATCAAGACCGAGTGAAACATGGGGAGCCGGTCAGGCCTGTAGCATCGCCGCCAATCCCTCTCCCGGGTAAGTCCAGGACCAAAACAAGGAGTTCGGACCCTAACGCATGTGAGAAATCCATGCAGTCCCGTGGATTGAGCCGGTCGCGGCCGATTGACAGAGAAGATGCCACCAAGACATTCCGCCAGCGTCAGAGATCGGGATCGTCATCGCGGACATTGTCGGAGACTACTTCTCGATGTCGGACGACGGGTAACTCCGCTGAGAATCTAAGCGTCCAGTCATATACTGACAACAAGAGTACCTGTAGTAACTGTTCGCCGAGGAAGGACGATGTCCTGTGCACATTAAAGGAGGTGCTCAAAACCCAGTCGGTAGCCGACATAGGTGTTTATGATGGATCTTCATCATTCGACGATTTCATCCGTCGCCTAGAAATGAAGTACCCGGGCACCTTATGGAGTGACGAAGACAGGAAGAAGATTCTGTTGACGCACTTAGGAGGATCGATTCGAGCACTAATCGATACGTCGCCGGAGATGGGCCGCAATACTTCGTATCAGTCGGTTGTGAAATTCCTCCGGGAGGCTCGTCGAACCCCAGGTGAACGTCTGCAAGCCGAAATGGACTGGAAGAATCTCCGGATTATGGACGACGAATCCGTAGCGGACTTTGTGTGTCGCATGAGGCAGATTGCGAAGCGCATGGTGCCGGAGCAGGCAACGGACTTCCAGCTTGGAAGCAAACTGTATGAGTGCCTAGCCCATTGGAAGGACTCGTACTACATGCTCGCTGCACTTGAAGCCCCGGAGGGCCAAGTGTTTCAAGAAGTCCGAACTGTAGCTTTACGGCTCGAGCGGGTACGCATAGCCCAGGAAGCGATCCAGTCACCCACGGGAAATCGTCGGCAAGCCGGTGTACCCTCCACGGCATATGAAGCTTCTTCAGGGGATAGCTTCACTAGTAGTCCTCCACCAAGTACAACCGGATGGTCGAACAGAAGCCGGAATGGCCGTAGACGTAACAGACGACGTCACAAGCCTCAGCCTATTAGACCCAGTAATGGACAGGCAACACAACCGGGAGGCATTAGGCCACTAAACATGGCAGTGACAGAGCCGTCTAGGTCAAACAGAAGCGGCCAGAAGCAGTCTCTTGCAACGCTTCTTGATTCATGGTGTGCCGCGATAGCCGTTCCAGGTGTCCCGACAAAACCCTTTGGCAAGCAATGCCATTGTACTATCCGGATAATGGGTACCACAGCGAAAGCTCTGATAGACACGGGATCCGTGCTTTCAATCATTCCCACGGGATTCCTGTACCCCTTGAAAGAAAAGAGAGAGGATCTGGATTCCATGGTCACCTTACTGGGGCCGCCGAGGGATAACAGTATCTTGGATGTATCCGGGAACCGCATGAAGTTTCTAATGCGTCTTGATACCCAAGTGGCGCTCCAGCCGGGAGGCAAAGAGGCAAAGGTTCAGTTCCATATTCAGAAAGCCGATAGGCAACTCATTCTCTTGGGTACTAACGCTTTACAAGCTCTGGGAGTAGGTATTCAATTTAACCACTCGGGCTGGCAGCTGACCCATAAGAGCAGGAATGAACCGCCTACCCGGAAAGGGCAACGTGGTAGAGTTCGGAAAGCACGTTCAAAGTCAACGGTAACCATAGCTCCCCTCACCGTTGCTAACACGCATGACACCCATCCAGGTAAGGACACAGATAAAAGTTTCTGTTCCAAAGACAGCCGGATAGGGCCTGGTTCATGCCACATTACCAACGGAGACACTGTTGTTCCGGTCATACAGCCGTTAGGTAAAAATGAAGAGCCCGTGCGAGTTCAGTGCGACCACCTGGCCAAAGTGCCAGCTGGTATCAGTAATTCTCCTATACCAACTACCGTTCGTGGCCAGCGCCGAGGTAGGCCACGTAAACGTAAGCGTAAGCGTAAACGACCACAAAAGGTTCCATCCAACCGACTAGCATCAGGTACTATTCTCATTCCTTCTGTACTCTGATTGCCCCATTAAGTCTTGTGTTTTGAAAGCTTTTCCTTCAGCTATCGCACGAGCCGTTTCGATGGAATCTATATGGCCGGGTTGGTATGGTAGCGGTGTGCAGCAGTGGCGTTGTCGGGGGCCGTGAATGCTGTGCCGAATCTATTGGCCGACGCTGAAGCCGGAGGCGAGGCCTTCTCGGGTGCGAGAGTGAGCTCAGCTCTTCGCCATACCCGTTCAAACCCACATGAGCCGTAATCGTATCCCTTCCACAGTCCTTGTGTTGATAGGTTGTTGCTTCTCTTCTCCGCTTGAAGCCCATTCTTCCCAAACATACGGTTACGTACCCTGCCTGAATTCTCATTGGCCAGCGGATCAGCCATTGTTCTCCTCGGCCCTTTCTTCAACCTCTTCTAGCTGATCCATTCACTGATTTTATCTAGATGTAGTTCACCAGCGGCCATTGATGTCGCCATACATGTCGGTTAATGACATTGCTCCACGTGATACTCTAGATTTGGTATAAGAGCCAATGTACTAACCATATCAGGAGTTCAGGCATAGTAGCACTTATTATGTGCATAATAGGACCAATGGACGCCAGCCCCATTAAACTGAATCTTTCCCTTTAAATAGAGTCCCTGAAAGAACTCTTGGGCTGAGTGGAGCAGCCTCTTTTCAAAAGTGGGGGGCATGTCAAGTCCAGGTCAAGCGTCCATTGGATCCCCCAGGCCGATCGGTGTCGATATCTCTCTTACCGTCGGCACCCTCCTCTGTCAGAGTACTCTCTCTTCGGACCTTGCCTCCTGTCATAGCTGGGGCCCGTCCGAACATGGTCAAGGGGGTTGATCCACATGGATCGGACACCGCGGGAGCCGCACCGCGTCGGACCACGCGCAGCGGCCCGGGTCCCCAGAACAGTAGTCTTCGTTCCCTGCTGCGAAGCAGCCGGTCCGGCCTTGCGAGCCGCATTCTTCTTGTTTTCTTCATTTCGTTTTATCCTCTAACCGTTTTCAAGTGGGAAAAGGGGTCCAACATCTCACCCGGAGACATTCGGAGTGTAACGAGCACATCATTACGGGCTAGGTTTTGCGTCGTCGGTTAGACCCGGCGCCGTCACACTAGCTTCGCCTCTCGTAGCCCCGGGACGCTAACAGGTGTCCCCCCGAATAAGGCAGCGGTAGGGTTAGGCATATTCCCCCTCCGCTGAGAGTGAGTGTTTCGCTGGACGTGGCGACCAGGAGCCTTAGAGCTCTTGATTTCTTCTGTGCTCCACTCCCCACGGTCCCCTCATCCTCTCCCACTGTTTCGGCTGACATTATTAAATTACCTCTCCTACCAACCGTGTGCCCAGCCATAAGCGTCACAGCCGGCTCCGGGCTATTCGTGGCTAACACTTGTTAGCCCAATTCCCCTTCTTTGTGTAGTAGGCCAAAACTTGAGCCTCCGCAGTAGGGGTATTCATTGGGTGGAGACCCACTAAGTCAGGGGAAGAGTCTAGGTAGCTCTTAAGGGTCTTCGCACCCGGCTTCCCCGTAGTGTAGGCTCCCCAGTGAATCTCGGCAGGAGTTGCGCGTCCGCCTCCTAGCCTGGTCGGGACGAGTGTAGTCAGCCTGAATTTTAGTAGGCGCTAGTACCTGTGAGAAATAAAGGGGGTGCTTCTCGGGCGTAGCTCAATCTAGTAGAGAGAGTCTAACTATTTAGCAGTAGGCTAGCGACTCCTAGTGGTGTTGCCTTAGCCTGACCCTCCTAGGTGGGCTTTTTACTGGTACGTCACGTACCTTCTTCGCCCCGCATTTTCCCCGGGCTTGGGCTACGCAGCTACCGCTGCATGGTAGTCGGCCTCACTGCTAAGTGAGATTTGTCCTTGAGGATTAGGTAAGTACCTAACTCAGTTGGTCTCCACCTGGTGGCCTATCCCTGCTCCTCCCTTATCCCATCCGCCCTAGTTGCGTGAGTGGAGCCTAGAGGGAGTTAAGAGCGAGACAGCCGGTCGGATTCCAAACCTCAACAATCGGACGAGCCCCAGCTGATTCTCACATACTAACCCAGTCTTGGTGGCGTACTTTTGATTCTTTTGAGTTCATTTAATCCGGTTGAGCCTAATTAGTTCCCGTTGAACTCATTCACATCTTTTAGATCAATTGATTTCATTTTCATACCATTTCACTTCGCTGTCGTTTCCGCGTTCGAAGTTGTTGTTGTCGTGAACCGTTGCATTTGTGTTTGAAGTTTTTTACTTTGTTATATAAACTTTATAAAACCTACGGTGTCATCACCGTCTGACAAACGGTTCAGCCGTCTGGTATCTAGAGGGGAGATAAAAGAAACACTAGGGGACCTTAGGTGACCTTCTCTGAGTTGTCAAGTCGGATTAGGTACCGGTAGCTTCAGAAGAGCTTGCTTAACGAAGAAGAACATAATGTCGGTAGACCTGCACGGTTTAAGTGCTTCTAGAAGCCCTTCTGCCTGTTCGCCTAGCGACGGCGCAGAAGGACACCGTCTAAGTTCTCCGGGTGGAGAAGCAGGCAGGACAGTTGGCATAAATAACCCTGCATCCACCTGCGGACTGAGTCGGGAGACGAATGTATTATATACAATACCTCCCTTGACTCAATCAAATCCAAGTCCGCCCAACTTGACATGGGGGCCAATCCCCTCGTCGAATCTGACAGACCGGTATTAGCAGAGGGGTTCGGATCGCTCATTGTGTTTTATTCTGCGTGTTTCGTTATTGTGCTTTAGATAAAGTTTATTTATTCACTTCGAGTCGACCTAGGAAAACCAGCTGGTCTGAATCCAGGAATACTTGAAGCTTTGGATAAATCTTCCGCGATTCTGGCACGCCGGTGCCATTGATTATCGCGAGAGTGGGACTAAACCACTTATTTGGGGGCCGAACCACAGCTGGCTGGAAGGTGAGGTCGAAGTGAAAGGAGGATAGGTTTAGCCTGAAGCCCACGTGTGTGGTTGAGATTCAGGCCAATCAAACTACTTAATTGGGACCGGTTGAGCCTGAAACCCACGTGTGTGGTTGAGATTCAGGCCAATCAAACTACTTAATTGGGACCGGTTGAGCCTGAAACTCACGGGTGTGGTCGATATTCAGGCCAAAGCACGACTTATTTGAGACCTGAAGCGCCTGAAGCCCACGTGTGTGGTTGACATTCAGGTCAGTTGAGCGACTTATTTGAGGCCAAACCGCAGCTGGTCCCGAGCTCAGGCCTAGGTGGAGCAACCCTAAGGAAACAAAGTAGAGGGCCCGTGGACGAGTCGAAGAGCCTGGAGGCCGTGTGTGGCCGATATCCGGGCCAGCGAAGCTACCAGTCTCCCACATCAAGCATCGTGGTGAACTGGGTGAACGGAGGACGGCTGAGCAATACGTGAAGGAGGCAATCGATTGAGCCGATCGTTTTGGCTGTTGTCCAGAGGCAAGAGCGCGGGTCCCAGGACGGGTGCAAGGAACGCGCGAAACGAAAAAGAAGGCCCAAGATTTGTCGAGTATCGATCAGTCTCGGTTAAGTGGATTTTTTTGAACTTGCCATCCAACCTAGCGATCCACTCATAGTCGTCTCAGTGTTTCTGTTGCTCCGTGATTCTTGTGGTACGTACTCGTGCGTCGTGTGGTCGTGACTCGTGCACAGTCTCACCGAACGTTGATCGTAATTTCACTTACAGAACTGGCGAGATGGACTGTCGCGCTCAGGAAGAGCTCTCGTCTGCGCCGTCATATTCGCAGTCACACGACGAAATGGATTTGGAGGAGACCCGAACAGACCCTGGGGTGAGTTTCACTAAAGAGTTTGAAAAGTGCGCGCAGAGAATAACAGCGCAGATTAGTACGATAGCTATTACATGTGACACTGAGCTGGCTAAAACGATGCGCACAGACGACCCGAGAAGGGATACCGTGGCGAGCGCGGTTAACGAGCAGAGCGCGTTGGTGAAAGAAATCGTAAAAAGCTCGCTGTCTGAATTATGCGAACTATGCGGATCAAGGGTGCAGAACGACATAGGCGAGCTACTGGAGGCTGCGCAAATTGGGGAAGCGAGCCAGCTTAGGCGTTACATGGACGCTTTTGAGGAGATGAGCGCCACGCTTAGGAGAGTTAGCACCCAGCTTGAATGTCCGGAGGACATGGTAAACGCAAGGCTAGAGGAAATCTTAAGCGCGTTGCGTTTTCAAAGAGGAAAGTGTGAAAGATTGCAGGAGCAATTACAAAGTGAGAGATTTCAGGTGGAAGCCCTGAGACAAGAGGTGGAGAAGCTGCAGCGCGCACCAAAGGATGACCATGAAGCCGCAAAGACCGGTATGTCACATAGTGCAGGAGAAAGAGATTGTCAGTCGAGACGAAATGTTTCATTTCAGGAATCGCCGGCCTCGACTTGGAAGCCATCGACCCAAAGATCCTGCTCGAATATGCAGACCGGAGAATACGCGAACAATCCCGAAGCACAACGCTGGTCGGACATCGGTGAGAACACTGATAAATTTTCAATGAGCGACTATATTCGAACGTTGGCATTACCAGATGTCCAACCATTTTCGGGTAAACCGAACGAATGTTTCAAAAGCTTTTTGCGGTCATTTGAAATTAAGTATCCAAGGAATCAATGGAAAGATTCAAGCCGCTTACAGCTGTTTCAAAGCTTTCTTCGTAGATCCGCCCTTACTGTATTTGAAACGCTGCCTAGGGAAGTGCGCGAAGGGAGGTTTGATGAAGTGGTAGAAGCTATGAAAAAACGCATGTGTGTTGATTCAAATAGCGAAAGAGTAAAGGCACTAGCAGATCTCCGTAAGCTAGCACTTAGGGATGGCCAGTCAGTAGGCGAGTTCTGCCTAGTATTGGAAAGGTTATTCAATAAGGCGTACCCTGATGTGCCCCGAGAGGTAACAGCGCTCCAAAAAGCTGAGATTTTATGCAGACAGCTTTCTAATTGGAACGGTAGTTACTGCTTGACGGAGGCCTTGGAAACCAGCGCAGCGGAAGAGGCTTACGAAAAGGTAAAAGAGGTGGCGCTGCGTCTGGAAAGAAGTATCAAAATTGCGGAGGACTGTAGAAACGCAGAAAGGCGGACCTCGATGTCTAGGTACTTGGGCAGATGGTCAAAAACGAATAAGCCTAAGTTCCCCATGAGTGAGGATAGGACCTCTGTGGAAAGTGACGGCAGGGAACTGCACAATAACCCCGATAGAAGTCAGCAGGAGGTCCGATTAAAAACAGAGAATGGAAACACCCAATTGACCAAAGGCAGCAAAGGAAAGGAGCCACGTTCGTGTTTCAAGTGTGGCAAACCAGGTCACTTTGCAAGGGAATGTAATGGCAATGTAAGTCCATCGCGCGAGGCAAGCATGGAGGATCGGCGGCGATCTCCGGGAGCATATGCTTCGCTGGTGGAAAAGTGGACTTGCACATTGAAAACGATACGGGAAGAGAGTGAAGACAATTTTTTCGGTGAGAGATCGCTTGTCAACATCTCGATTGTGGGCTTAGACGCAACAGCTCTCTTGGATACTGGATCACAAACGACGATAATCCCTGTGCGACTCTTAAAAAGGGCTATAGACGCAGGCGAAAACTTGGACAATTACATTCAACGGATACCGTGCCCCAAAGTACGGATTCGCGACGCGTCAGGAAATGAGATGTCGTTCCTGGATACCGTCAGAGTAGCCGTAAAACTAAATGGAGAGCAGCAGTACGTAGCGGCATATGTTGGTAAAGGTGCAGACGAAACCGTTATTCTGGGAACCAATGCGCTACAAGCGTTTAATTTAAGGTTGGAAAAGGACGTAAAAGAAGCTGCCGTCAAATCAAACTCTGTGAGTAATAATGGAGATGAACCAGAAGCGAGGGTGAAACGGCGAGTGTTCATTCCTTCTGGTGGAATTCAAATGCTTACCGTCACATGCGCAGCTTCACTAAAAGATCCTGTTCTGTGTTCAGCAAACCCAGCCGTCCCAGATGGGGTTTGTAGGGCATCAGATGAGAACGAGGTAGACATTCCCGTACTCAACAACACCAAGCAAGGTATGGTGTTTAAGGAGGGTGACGTAATCGGTCAATGGAGAAATGAGGAATGGATAAAACCCAAGCACATCGAACCAGACAGTGATATGTTGGATCTGGTACAACCGAAGAAATGGGACACGGTCACCGAAAGACTTAAAAGGTTGAAGGAAATGGTTCAAAGGAATGGGCCCCTAGCAGAGGAAGCGGTAGCGATAATAGAATCCTACAGCGATGTCTTTGCAGTGACGGATGCCGAATTGACTCAAACAGACTTGGTGGTCCAGGAAATAGACACAGGCGACCACAGACCCATAAAACAAAAAACAAGACCAATCCCGATTGGAGCGAGGAAAGAGTTTAAAGGAATTATCAAGGACCTGGTACAGAGAGGAATTGTAGAGGAAAGCTCATCAGAGTGGGCTTCGCCAGTCGTCCTGGTGAAGAAGAAGGACGGAACCCTAAGGCTTTGCATAGACTACAGGGAGTTAAATAAAGTAACCCGTCAGGACTCTTATCCTCTCCCGACTATTGACGCCGTCTTGCAAAGCCTAAGCGGGAAGAAAGTTTTTTCGACGATGGATCTCGCATCCGGGTATTGGCAAATTAGGCTAACGGAAGACGCAAAGCGGAAAAGTGCCTTCACAACAATCGAAGGACTATTCCAGTTCACGGTACTACCTTTCGGACTTTCAACGAGCCCTGCAGTCTTCCAACGCCTAATGGACACAGTGATAAAAGGATTGGATGTGGAAGATGGTGAAGTATCCGTCTACATCGACGATATTCTGATCGCAACAGAAACGTTAGAGCGCCACTACCAAGTAATGAAGTTGGTATTCGAAGCGCTTCGAAGGGCCAACCTTCGCCTGAAACCGCAAAAATGTGAGTTCCTGAAGGAGAGCGTATCCTTTTTGGGACATCGAATACACAGAGACGGCGTAGGTGCGGACCCAGATAAGATACAGAGGATCGTGGATTATCCTGCTCCAAAAAGTGTGGCCGACTTGCGGACATTCCTAGGAATGGCATCATACTATAGGAAATTCATTGCGGGATTCTCCAAAATGGCCAAATGCCTCTATCGCTTGACCAGTCCTAACAATAACTGGCAATGGGGTGACGAAGAAAGGAAGAGCTTTGAAGCCCTGAAGAAAGCCATGACAACTGCTCCGGTGCTGGCGCAACCCAACGTGGCAGCGGCCGAGGATGGGACCAAGCCTTTCATTATCTATACGGATGCTTCCAAGGAAGGGCTCGGCGCCGTGTTGTGTCAAGAAGGCAATGATAAACTTCTGCATCCCATCTTCTTTGCTTCAAAGGGTCTAACAAAGGCAGAGAAAAACTACCACATAACGGATTTGGAAGCACTAGCGGTAGTGTTCGCGTTGAAGAAATTTCACTTCTTCATCTATGGATTGAACGTAGTCATAAGAACCGACCACCAACCGCTGACCTGCCTGTTCAACAGGACAAACATATCGGCTAGAGTACTTCGATGGGCACTAGAAGTCCAAAAGTATCGTTTAAAGATTGAGTACGTCGCTGGAAAAGCTAACTCCGTCGCGGACGCTCTGTCCCGTAGTGCTGTAGAGCTACCATACGAGGACTTGCCAACGGAACACAAAGAAGATTTGATAATTTGTGAGGTAGCTGTGGAGGATCGCGAATGGTTGCGAGAACTGCAGCAGGACGACGATTATAAGCAGCTCATAAGTGATTCGAAAGCCCATTTGGATCACAAGGAAATAAAACTGCCAAGGTGTGCGCGGAAATTCAGAGTTGCAGACTTCTTCATTGACAACGGTGATCTGAAAATGATGCTGGAAAATAATTCTGTAAGAGTAGTACCAAAATCGAAGAGGAGACAGCTGTTCGACGAAGCGCATAGTGGTGCGATGGCAGGACACTTAAATGGGCGCAAGTTGTACAGGCAGTTAAAGAAGACAGTGTTTTGGGAAGGAATGGAGGCCGATATTGCGAAGTGGTCCAAGGAATGCTACAGGTGCTTCTTAGCAAGAGCCCATGAAATGCATACCCCACCCTTAAGGCCGTTCACAACCAGCGCTCCATATGAACTAATTGGGATAGATCTGGTGGAGTACGGACAGACAGAAAGGGGAAACAGATATGCGCTAGTTGTTATAGACCACTTCTCGAAATTCGTCGGTGCGTATCCGATTCCCGACAAAAGCGCACGTACTGTTGCCCGCACCTTATTCGAACGATGGATATGTGACGGGTGTAGGTGGCCTAAATGCATACATTCTGACCAAGGCCCTGAATTCATAAATTCCGTTCTATCCAGTATATGTGAGATTACGGGTATAGCGCAGTCGGTAACGAAGGGCTATAACCCCAGAGAGAACGGTATGACAGAAAGAGTAATAGGGACAATAAGTAGAATGCTCCGTAAGAAGACTATAATACCAGCAGACTGGGATCTGCTTCTCCCTATGGTGGTATTTGCCTATAACGCGGCACCACACGACGCTACGGGGGAGAGCCCATTTTATTTGCTACACGCTATGGATCCCAACTATCCCTCTAACGTGATACCTAGCGACAAGTTGTCGTTCAATCATGTTGCTACTGACGACTACAAGCATGAGTTGCTAGCTGGTATTCGCCTAGCACAGGATTGTGCGCGCGAGTTGAATGAGGGCTACAAGCACAAAATGAAAGAAATCTATGATGCGCGACATAAAGTAGATCCGCAGAAACTACCTAAAATAGGAGACAGAGTGTTTCTTAAACTGCCTAGAGAAAAAGCCAGCAGGAAGTTTCCAAAGCTTTGTGAACCGTGGGCAGGACCCTATAGGGTCATCGAAGCAAGCCAAAACTCCGCTCTTATTTCCCATATAAACGAAAAGGAGGAGCCAATAAGAGTCCCGATGGACACGTTAATTACTGTTCCGCCTGAAATTTCTAGTGAACCGATAATAACAAAAACAAAAAGAGTTAAGCGGCGTCAAGCATTCGTTAATAGTATCTTTTTCAGCGCGACTCCGACCGGTGAGGACACAGGAGCTCTCGGTCTATTTTTCCGCTGTCCGGGACGCCTGCATAGTAAAAACGGAGCCACGTACGACTTTTCCTGCTCGATTCGAGAGAAGTTGTTCCAAGATGTCGTGCCGTCCGCAGGAGAAACGATGGGAAACCTTCGCTTCGATACAATTTTCAGTCTAGCTCGTCTGATTTCAATTTTCGAAAGCGAGCGTGATGTTGATCGCAAACGGTTTCTGATGACTGACCCTTCATATACTCTGGTTACGGTGTCGGGCGTGCAAAAGGCGTTTTCGTTTTTCAAGCATTGCTGTGACCATGTATTTCGGGCCCTCACCTTGCATGATGGTTCTCTTCTCAGTCTCTCTCATGACGGCGGCACCGGTGTCCCTATTAACCAGCTGAACGAGCTCAACAATGAAGGCGTCCGATTCGCGAAGCAGAACTCATGGAAAGACGTTTGCGCCATCGAAAAGCAGCAGCAGAAAATTCTACTCCTCCTGCCAGATGGATTCCGTGAAATCAACACAGTGTTCAAGAAGCAGAACATGGTGGAGCGCCAAGTGTACTGGAAGCTGAGTGACGTCAGTGAGCTTCTGACCGGATCCGATGCGCACGTATGTGTGATTTGTGGACCTACGTCGGACGTCGCATTCGCGAAAAAGGAATGGTGTAGAGTCGCGTCAGCTCTCGCATCAGCTGCTCGGAATGGAACGAAAATTATCGCCGTGGCACCTCCTCGTGGAGAAGCAGCATACTTCCAGAATCGGATGGATATGAACCAAGCAGTGGATCTCGCTAGGAAATCAGTGGCACTCATGGCTCACAATATTGTTAGTCTCATACCGATGGTGGAAACCACTTCTGAGCCGTCCCATGGGCCTTCGGCGCACCCAAGGGAATCAAGTGCGGAACCATACTCGAAAAAGACGATGAGTGAGTACCTGCAAATGCTGATCGAATACGTGAAAGCAGAAGTTGCTCTACCGCCGCTGCTCGAGTCTTCGTCTCGTGGAGACAGAGTGCGCAAGTATTTCAAAGCCAGAAAGGAAGCGAGAGTGAACCGTGGCGGAGTGAAGAAAACCTATTCCAACTCATTCAGGAACTTCCCAGGAAACATACGCAGTTGGACGATGGCACTGCCCTACAACCTTCGAGGACGTGGTGGATACTATCGTGGGCGCGGACGACGCTACTGACTATGATCTCGACTCCAGCGGCAGGGACGCCGCTTCACCCCAGGGGGGAGATGTTAGGCAACCCACTTGATCTAGTTCTGATATCCCTTAGCCATTTGGTGATTCTCTCTTGACCTTTTGACTGTAAGCGCGATCTCACGATCGTGCGGGTGATGTGGTATATAAGCGGACCGGTATTAGCAGAGGGGTTCGGATCGCTCATTGTGTTTTATTCTGCGTGTTTCGTTATTGTGCTTTAGATAAAGTTTATTTATTCACTTCGAGTCGACCTAGGAAAACCAGCTGGTCTGTATCCAGGAATACTTGAAGCTTTGGATAAATCTTCCGCGATTCTGGCACGCCGGTGCCATTGATTATCGCGAGAGTGGGACTAAACCACTTATTAAATAAACCTGCCTGACGGTCATTTCGATTTGGAGGAGTTCGCTTTGGCTTCAAACTTCTTAAACTAGTTAAGAAGATTGTCCTATTTGACGTGAAAAGTGTCCAATTCGACGTGTAAATGATATATGTATATATTTGAAGTGTGGAAAGGGTAGCGTAACGAACTAAGGAGGCGCTTAAAAAACCACTTTCCACCTTTTGCAAACCATGGAAGCAATCATTTTTGCAATTCTTTAAAAAGCCAACCTTTGCTGAAACCTTTTATGCTAAGCTGATTCTGTACCATTTTTTCGCTCAAGGAATGTTCTATGTTCTATATTTGTAGTCTTTCGTGGACACTGTTTAAATCCCAGTCTAGCTGCGCAATGGATTGAAAAGGCATAAGCATACGACTAGTCAGTACGGTACTTTCCTAGCTTTGACCCAGACCAAGGATTGCGTTAAGATATTGCATTATAGAAAGAAAAAGGTCAAGAAGAATTATTCGCCCTGAGATTGACCTCCCCCCATATTGCGCGTGTAGGTTATAAGTTTTCGACACAGCAGATTACAAACCTTGGTATGAAAAAGGACGGACGATTGCGGAGCTAAAAAATGAGATACAGTGGACCTCAGTAGATCACTGAGGATATAGTTGGGAACCAACTCACAGTATCCTGCGTTAGCGCTTCTAATGTCTTTCACATTGTTGCGGGTTGTGATGAGCAACTTCTCCTTATATCTCCTCTCATTCCACCTTGTCAAAAGCCCCTTTTTGACAATTTTTCTCAAGGCAGTCCTATCATGGACAATTTTGCCCTTCTCCAACCTACATTGCTGTAGTCGATGCAACTTAACGGAAGCAGATGCGGCCTCCTCTTAACTCGAACTGCGTTACCCCTCTTTTACTGCTCGCAACGCCTCCAATATTTACCACCCAGTGTAGATAACGTTTGAGAATATCTTCACACAGACATACGTTATCACTACTAAACTCTCCTTCTATGAAAAGCACCCAATAACGAGAAGCAGAAAATCTTTCGTGGAATCACATCAGCCCACAGAGAAATGCAACGAAAAGTTCAGCACCAGGATACGGAGGGCATGCGTTAGCAACAGGGCCGGACCGTATGCACGAATACTCGCCGCGCGCACGAAGTCACTGCCGCACACGCGATGACGATAAACACAATCCACAACAATTCAAATCAGTTTCTTTAGCCTAAGCCTCAAGCGGCTGGTATCGAGCATGTAAGCTTTCATAACGATGTTTTGTCGCGATCAAAACGTCTAGCGCCAGGCGGGACTCCTCCAGAGATAACGCCCGGTCAGAGGGAGGTGCGGGTTCGGGTCCCGCTCGGGGCTAGTAGTTTTGATCGCAACGAAAAATCGTTATGACAGCTTACAATCCACAACAGCCTACACACGTTCTTCCGATGAGGTCACCCGATCCACTACATTCGGGAATAGAGATGAGGAGCATACCACATCCTATCCTATACTATCGAAAGGCGATGTTATCTCCAGTCATCATTTGGAGCAGAATTGGAGATAGATCTTATTACGCTCTCCACCCGTTTCATACAGTAAAAAACTGCGCTGCAATTCACGATTGACCGTTGTCAACCTATGGATGTGTCGAGGTTTCACGGACGGGTCACCGTCTTTGATGGCCGCACGCGGCGGTTTGTACCTAGAGCGGCGCGATCGACAGCGCATGCAAGTCCGCAATTACGGTCAATTAGCCCGCGAGCATCGAGGGGCGGTCTTTATGTACGAATGGTCGCCGCGCCCGCGGCGACCATTCGTACATAAAGGTTTGAGTTGTTGATAAAGGTTTGAGTTGTTGATATTCCTTTTTGCTGTTGCAGGAGCTGGGGAAAACATGCTCTGGTTCAGAAATTGAGTTCGAGTTGTAAAACTAAGCAACGTTCTAATGCTCAATTTTATATGCTGCTTCTTCAGGAAAAGCTGAAAATATAACGCACTGTCGCAGTGAAACTAAGTTTGTATACACCTTCTAACACTTGATGTACAAGTTTTGATGCAGGTCTAGATACCACTGGCCGCTGAAGTCACACAATTGCGATGTCTTCTGCCGCGCATGCCGCGCGAGTCGCCGCGCCCGCGGCGACCATTCGTACATAATGTCCCGCAGCCGCGAGCATCATTCGCGGACATTGATTTCAGAGGCAGAGCTTCAGCCGATAGCTCATTTGGTAGAGCGGGGGACTGTACAGTGGCAGCCATCCTAATGCTGCTGGTTCGAATCCGGCTCGTTTTGCAAAGCGTGTCCGTAGGCAAATCGTTTCGCGTACCCCTTTAGGGATAGTCAATATTTCAAGACGTTCGCATCTCCATGCCTATCCACAAATGCGGTAATGTTGAACTAGATAATGGTCGACAGCCTCAACATCTCTGCGATCTCAGACTTCCGTCAGACACTCAGGTCTTTCCATGCTTCTGCTCTATCCTAGGCGTAGTACGTATCCTAGGCAGTTATGGGCCACCGGAATTCCGGTGGATTGTTTCACCGTTTTCCTTTTCAGTAAGGGATTATGTGCAGATGACAACGTAGACTCCTGCTTGTAAACCCATGCTTGACATATGTTTATATGCAAACACAACAACAATCAGCTATTTACAGTGAAGCAGCATCAGAAGTCACTCTGCTCCTTATTCTCCTCAACAACCGTTATGCACAATGAATAAACAAAGAAAGGAAACGGCCAATAGGGAAATGCAATGATAATGGAACTATCTCTCCTAGCACTGCGATAGCAGTGAAACAACAGTAAAGATTTGGTAGAAGGGAGACAGGGAAATCGGTATATAGAGGTATTCAGCTAGCCTTCGGACAGCGAAGACCATCCAACCTTTACGGCATTATGTGGCTACATAGAGAAAACTGCAAATCAGATGTGATCCATGAAATAAGTGCCGCTGACGTCTTTGTTGACGCCCATGTCTGCAGCTGCAGGCAATCCAGGAGACCTCTTATACGAAACGCAATACAGAAGCTGCTCGTCAGCTGCCGCGGTGCACCCACGGCATTGTTTATTCGCTCGTATTCTTCTGCACTGGTTCTACCGGTTGTGAAACAGCTGCCTTCTGAAAGTCTCAAGACTCGCTATGGCCTCTGGCAAATTCAACGACAATCTGAGGGCAACAATCCACCCACCACTACGTATACTCGACGGGCCACGGTGGTTGATGCGCCACCAGCTGGAGTTTGAGGAGCTGCTGAAAACGACAGAACGACATTGCACGCGAGTAGCAGACGGTCGACAAACTGGTACCTTTTCTGTTTGGACTTCCCTCCTCTCTCTTTTGAACGCCTGTCGATTTCTCTTCCTTAAAATGTCACAAGCTGAGAAGATATCCAAACACAAAATAACGCCATGCTTCTAATCCATACTGTAGATTGGAGTGTTACTTTAGATCCCTGATAATGACAGAAATAAGGAGCTTAAGTTGGAGCACGTCATTGCCTCCTGTGAGAAGATAAGCTGAACGGCAAAGACGGCTTCCGTTGTACCTCAGAAGGATCACCTCTCATGGAGAGCCAATAGGGAAACTCTGTTGTTCAACTGCTCATTATATATTGGATCCGATAGAAAATCTTAGGGTAATTCGATGATTCGGATAACGGCAATTTCGTGGACCCCGAATTTTCGAATGATTCAGATGTGGGCAATTTCCTTTGCCTCGGATTTCTGAATGATTCGGATCGCGATATTCGAGTCGGATATTGGATTGGAGGTTTGTTACTATTGTTACTAGTGTTACTATCTATCACCAGGATCCCTCCGGCTACTGTAAGAAATAAAGTCTACAACCTACCTACACTTGCGCACCGTAGGAGAAATATGATCATGTCATGGTTTATAAGATGACCAGCGTCGGTTGCGGGCTTCGCCGGCACCCGACTCTGGCCGGGCGGGCCACGCTAGGCTAGCCGGCTTCGCCGGCGTCGTCTGTGGTGAGCCATGTAGGGTCAGAAACCCAACCCAACCTCGAGCCCGCTAGGATACACACAACCCAGCGTCGGTTGCGGGCTTCGCCGGCACCCGACTCTGGCCGGGCGGGCCACGCTAGGCTAGCCGGCTTCGCCGGCGTCGTGTGTGGTGAGCCATGTGGGGTCAGAAACCCAACCCAACCTCGAGCCCGCTAGGATACACACAACCCAGCGTCGGTTGCGGGCTTCGCCCGCACCCGACTCTGGCCGGGCGGGCCACGCTAGGCTAGCCGGCTTCGCCGGCGTCGTGTGTGGTGAGCCATGTGGGGTCAGAAACCCAACCCAACCTCGAGCCCGCTAGGATACACACAACCCAGCGTCGGTTGCGGGCTTCGCCCGCACCCGACTCTGGCCGGGCGGGCCACGCTAGGCTAGCCGGCTTCGCCGGCGTCGTCTGTGGTGAGCCATGTAGGGTCAGAAACCCAACCCAACCTCGAGCCCGCTAGGATACACACAACCCAGCGTCGGTTGCGGGCTTCGCCGGCACCCGACTCTGGCCGGGCGGGCCACGCTAGGCTAGCCGGCTTCGCCGGCGTCGTGTGTGGTGAGCCATGTGGGGTCAGAAACCCAACCCAACCTCGAGCCCGCTAGGATACACACAACCCAGCGTCGGTTGCGGGCTTCGCCCGCACCCGACTCTGGCCGGGCGGGCCACGCTAGGCTAGCCGGCTTCGCCGGCGTCGTGTGTGGTGAGCCATGTGGGGTCAGAAACCCAACCCAACCTCGAGCCCGCTAGGATACACACAACCCAGCGTCGGTTGCGGGCTTCGCCGGCACCCGACTCTGGCCGGGCGGGCCACGCTAGGCTAGCCGGCTTCGCCGGCATCGTGTGTGGTGAGCCATGTGGGGTCAGAAACCCAACCCAACTTCGAGCCCGCTAGGATACACACAACCCAGCGTCGGTTGCGGGCTTCGCCGGCACCCGACTCTGGCCGGGCGGGCCACGCTAGGCTAGCCGGCTTCGCCGGCGTCGTGTGTGGTGAGCCATGTGGGGTCAGAAACCCAACCCAACCTCGAGCCCGCTAGGATACACACAACCCAGCGTCGGTTGCGGGCTTCGCCGGCACCCGACTCTGGCCGGGCGGGCCACGCTAGGCTAGCCGGCTTCGCCGGCGTCGTCTGTGGTGAGCCATGTAGGGTCAGAAACCCAACCCAACCTCGAGCCCGCTAGGATACACACAACCCAGCGTCGGTTGCGGGCTTCGCCGGCACCCGACTCTGGCCGGGCGGGCCACGCTAGGCTAGCCGGCTTCGCCGGCGTCGTGTGTGGTGAGCCATGTGGGGTCAGAAACCCAACCCAACCTCGAGCCCGCTAGGATACACACAACCCAGCGTCGGTTGCGGGCTTCGCCCGCACCCGACTCTGGCCGGGCGGGCCACGCTAGGCTAGCCGGCTTCGCCGGCGTCGTGTGTGGTGAGCCATGTGGGGTCAGAAACCCAACCCAACCTCGAGCCCGCTAGGATACACACAACCCAGCGTCGGTTGCGGGCTTCGCCGGCACCCGACTCTGGCCGGGCGGGCCACGCTAGGCTAGCCGGCTTCGCCGGCGTCGTCTGTGGTGAGCCATGTAGGGTCAGAAACCCAACCCAACCTCGAGCCCGCTAGGATACACACAACCCAGCGTCGGTTGCGGGCTTCGCCGGCACCCGACTCTGGCCGGGCGGGCCACGCTAGGCTAGCCGGCTTCGCCGGCGTCGTGTGTGGTGAGCCATGTGGGGTCAGAAACCCAACCCAACCTCGAGCCCGCTAGGATACACACAACCCAGCGTCGGTTGCGGGCTTCGCCCGCACCCGACTCTGGCCGGGCGGGCCACGCTAGGCTAGCCGGCTTCGCCGGCGTCGTGTGTGGTGAGCCATGTGGGGTCAGAAACCCAACCCAACCTCGAGCCCGCTAGGATACACACAACCCAGCGTCGGTTGCGGGCTTCGCCGGCACCCGACTCTGGCCGGGCGGGCCACGCTAGGCTAGCCGGCTTCGCCGGCATCGTGTGTGGTGAGCCATGTGGGGTCAGAAACCCAACCCAACTTCGAGCCCGCTAGGATACACACAACCCAGCGTCGGTTGCGGGCTTCGCCGGCACCCGACTCTGGCCGGGCGGGCCACGCTAGGCTAGCCGGCTTCGCCGGCGTCGTGTGTGGTGAGCCATGTGGGGTCAGAAACCCAACCCAACCTCGAGCCCGCTAGGAATGCTTCCTTACCCAGCGTCGGCTGCCGGCTTCTTTTAGGACAGATTCTTCAACAGATAATAGTAAAAATGTGCAAAAAAGAGCAGCCGGTTGTCATACTGCACAGTGGAAAAGGATTCAATTTATTATGGAGTCGTAGCTTCCCTGGTAGTGGGGTAGTGGTAAAAGTATGGCGGCAAACGTAGAGGTAAACTGAAACAAAAAACGGCTTATGTGAGGCAAAATAGCAAAAAATGCAGAACGGAGCAACCCGTTGCCATACTGAACAGTGGAAGAGGATTCAATTTCTGTGGTAGCAGCAACCCTGGTAGTGGGGTAGTGGTAAAAGTATGGCGGTAAAAATAGTGGAAGGTTGCACCACACAGGAGAGCTGGGGAGGAACACTGAGGTATGAGCACTAGACACTTATTGGGAAGAGACCTCTTTCGAAATCACCCTACGTCAGGCAGTCGATGGTAGTCGATGGTAAACAACAGTGGTGGTTGGGAAGAGACCTCTTTCGAAATCCCTCTACGTCAGCCAGTCGATGGCAGTCGATGTTAAACAACATTGGTGGACAACTGTCAAGCGTCTTCGTTTGGACAACTGGCAACCGCACCGCAAACTTGGGTGATTAAACCGGCTAGCTAGCCAGTGTACGAATTGCGGGTGGCTAACATCGGACAAAAAACCCTTCCTCTTTTATATATGGGGGGATAAATGGTGTTAGGCATTTCAGTCCAAGAATTCTATTCCGTTTCTTCTTCTAACACGAGAGGTGGCCAGTGGAAGATCAGAATCCCAGGGACAAAATGTAATGTAAGATTAGGTTTCTTTACTAATCGAGCAAGAACCGAGTTTTTGAAGCTCTCAAAGAGAAACGTTCTAACTAGCTCCCCTAGCTCCTTGAGGCAGTACAAAAACTCGTTGACGCTTCTTAGTTTATCCGTTTGATGACTTCAGATGGTTTTGTTCATTGTTGCTTTCCATGCTGTTTGTTAACCGTATTTGAATTGTTATCTGCGTGTTTCTCCACGTACAAGATAAACAATAAATAAATACATGGCCGAAAGTGATTCATTCGGATCCAATGTATACTGACTGTTCGTCACATAAAAGGCACCGTTTACATTTCCGCCATTTAGCATCAGTTCAAAATAAAAACAGTCGTTCGATAGAATCAATGACCCTTACTCGGAGCATTGAGGCAGAAGTATAAATGCGCCTTGTTCTTCTCCTAACTGTTGTAAAGCATTTAGGATAGTTACGGAGAAGAACAAGGGCGTAGCGCGAGAAATTTCCTATCAAACACTGAATTCACTGACCGCCATCAGTTCTGCATCAAAGGGATGAATGTGCGGAGCCGATCTAGGTACGGCCGCCAATCTGTACGATGCTTTGGATCCTGAAACGAAAATGAGTCGCTGCAATCACGGTAAACAAGCGAGCTGTTGCTCTGCTTAAGACATGTGAGTTGTGAGAAACTAATAACAGTTGGATGTGTAACAAGGCTCCCCCCCCCCCCCAATAATTCATTCTACTACGGCCATTAAATAGTGCACTACGCTTATGAGACTGACTAGAACTTCATCTTCCACTTCACATTTCACTGGTAGCTAAGCGATTACAAAAGCGCTTACCATTTGAAACCGACGGCAGGGTTCCCTCAGTCGACTCTGGTCCGGAGACTGTTTTAGCCGTATAGGATCGTCGCTCGGGCGCCGCAGGTTTCTCGAGTCTTTTCACCAACGAGTTCTCTATCAGCGCCTTGGCAGTGGGACTGATGGGTCTGCTAACCTTCACTGTTCTCTCATATGGATGCTCTCTTCGAGGAGCAACCCTCGGCCGAAGTGACATCTCATGTGCATCCCAGCTGACACCATTAGGGGCCTCTCCCACACTCTGCTGATTTTGAGGACGATCCGCACTACATTCGACTCTCGACCCCGCCTCGGCCGATGTGCAAGGAGCCTCATCCGATGGGTGTGACTGGGTCGTTTCGTCGATCTCAATCTCATAACACGCAGAAGGGGTAGGGCTAATTGAGCCCGAGTGCAGCGAGTCGTCCTCGGGACTGGTGAACTGGACATGTGCCGCGTCATCGGACATTGTAGCGGCGGAATCAGTCCTCTCCACTGAAGATCGGAGGGTTGCCCACGCTTCTCGAGGACGGACTGATGGCAGAACAACCTGAAATCGTGTTCAATAAGGCATGGAAATACCTTCATTTTCACTTCTAAACAAGTTGTGCAACATCCTTTCTAGAATGCTACCGTAATTTTAGCTCCCTTTGTTGATATTGATATTTATTACATGTTACAAGCACATGTGAGACTAATAAGGAGAAAAATTGGCTCCCTTAGCTCCCTTTGTTAAATGAATCAGGCATGTATGAAATTCAAACGCTGGAAGAAAGGATAAAAGAAGAGCGTCCAAATCTCAGAGTGACACTCTAAACCCGAATTCAACTACGTGGCGGGAAAGTTCCGTCAGATAGCAGAAATTTTGGAAAAACTTCATTACTTGATTTACACACAATTTCAATCCACAACGCCATCACATTTCCATCGACATCCTTCCCCCACTTTGGAAACAGATCACGACTTTCCTCCTTCCAGAATATAAGGGGCTGCGATTCAGAGCACCATCTCACTTAGGATTCCATTTGCGCCTGGTCATCAAACCGTCTGTCCGTCAGATGTCGCTCAGGAACCAAATGACGCGATATTCAGCGTAGCAAGACCCGGCGAAAGGACTGTGGACCATCCATCCAAGCGCATGCCATCTGCCATCTGTGCAACATGAGGACGAGCGATATCACGAAGAAACTATGCACTCCTTTAACCTTGTCGTTCCCACTGCACGAATTCACTCAACTTCAGCATCTGTGTAGCGAAGATGTTCACGGTAACACTGGTGTCGCTTCCAAGAAACTAGCATACCATGAGATTTCCACCAATCGCAGCATTAGTTACTTTTGGAAGAGCTCGGCTTTCGACTGCTCTGGAGGTGGTTGTCCTAGCCCGCTTGTGCCTTCCGGAGATGGTTGGTGTAGAAGCTCCAGGATTCGCCCACCGTGACGACAAGTTATTAATTCGAAAGCGGAGACGAGATCAATGACTCGCGATGATCGGTCCAGGTAATGGAGATCATGCGCACTCATATTGTGCCCGCCATAATCCGCCCCACTAGCGTGGAGACCATCGAAGACGATCACACGATGACACCGAAGAATCTTACTATAATGATAACTCGCGACTGGTCGTATGAAGTTTTTCTTTCAGAAGAAAACTATCATATCAGATATTTAACATGAGGGATAATAAAAGATAAAGAACGGCGTTAATCAATCCTCTTTCGAAATGCGCCGTGCATCCTAATTCTACGGTAAATCGCGTAGGCGATTTACATGCTTATTTGGCCTCTATATTGACTTGGGTTGCCAGCCGATGGACAGGTCAGTGTTTTATCCTTGTAGGCGAGAAACCCGAACCAAAAAAACCTGACTCAGGGTGTGCTCCGACGGCGCTAACACGTGCCCTTCAGTCCTTCACGATAGAGGGATGAATATTCTGTTCCTGCGTGCGAAACCGAACAAGGACGGGAGCGGTTGGAGAACATAGAATGGAGAGCACCTACCCAATCTTTGAGTTGCAATAGAAGCATTCTTGAAATCGTTAATGTTCTGATGGACTAGACTTATTTCTGGGACCACGAGGTCGGAAATGCGTTCTAGGGCGCCACAAACCAAGAAAAAGCACATTTACCTCGTCATGTTCGGAAATGCCACGTCTTCTCAAAACTGGAGGAGCTCCTCGACCAGATTGTGCCGGGGTATCCGCTTCGTTCGCCGATGATATTTCCACTAATATACCGTCTCTGAATATAAAGACGTCCTCGCTTCAATAGAGAAGACTAGGGAATATAAGAGCCCATTCTGGAGACGCGAATGACGCGGTGATTGTCTACTCAGTCGACTGATCGTACGAACAGTTCACACAAACTGCAAGACTGCTCCTCGTGTCACTCGCAAGCTAAGAACGGGCACACAGGACTACTGAAAGTGGACCGAATCTAATGGAACGAAAGTAGATACCGAAATGTATATCTCTTCTCTGCCAGTGGTGGAGTAGCGTTGACAGAGCACCGAGCGCTGAAATTTAGAATTCATACATCAACTGCTTCTATTCTGTGTTGAAGGGCAAGTTAACGCCACTACCCTAGTCAGGAGGGTGATCCTGTCAGTTGTTCTAGATACACACAAGCCTACAAGAGAATTTTGTGGAATGCTGTGTGTGATTTCCTAGCCAAGCAACATTTCGTTAGTTACAAAATGCTCGCTGAAGTATCACGGGGCAAACGCGGTATCTATTCGGCAGATTCGTGCGAGAAACGGACACGAGCCACCATTCTGCATCGAGACGACGTGAGAGTTCACCCCGTAATGTGCGCTGAAGACAGCGTCCGCATCCGCAGGTCCAGGCGCCGTCATGATGGATTGTTGGGGTCTGCTCTCTACATCTTGCTCAGCTAACAAGATCTGTAAGATCTTCCTCACACTTGTTCTCTTGTCCTTCTCGTCGTAATGTAACCTAGTCTCAGCTCATAACAGGCCACATAGAAGAGTTACAAAGCGATCACCCTCCAGTACCAAGATAGCACCAGTTCAATCTTTTTAATAAACCTACCGTTTATGCGACTGCACGGGGTGTGGTGTCCTGAAGAATACATAATAAGGGGAAGTAATATAGAAGCCCCAATGATTCATACTCACTCTGCCGCATAGATATCGGATTTGACGTCAAAACTAGCAGAGGTCGCCGATCCCTCAGCGAACCTTCCCTTCTGTAACTGTGCGGCTGGTTGTGATGAGCTGACGAGAGCGGCCGGTGCAGCCTACAAACAACAGTTGTGGGCACATGCCAAAGTTTATCTAGCAACACCTTCAGATTTCTTTGCTAGAAGGAACAAAGCACCGAGCAGCCTTTTTGAAAGCTTGAATCTTTCCCTCCAACCTTCCTAAATGGTTTCATTAATTTCGTTTCAGTCACTGTTACCTACTTTTGCCTTCCCAGACGCAAGCTCAAGGCACCGACGATCCCGGTGATTTCTTTTAGATTTTCTTAAGAATTCTCAAGTGTGGATACCAACACTTTGAATAAAGACAAAGTAAAAACCTACGAATTACCGTCTTATTGAAGATGAAAAGGATGAAACTTTAGCACCAGTACTCAAGGAACACATAGTCAGTTGCGTATCTTGATTCATTTCATTTAAACTGCACATAGAAGAGATGAGATAATGCGAGATTTCACAAAGCTGAAATGAACAGCACCAACCTCTGCCACATACCGGTCACCTCGCTTGTGGAAAGAACAATCGTACGGACTCTGAAATATTCAGTTGAAGAACAATTCTGAAGATTTCATTTTTATTTAAATCTGGAGAGAGCGGCTGTTGTAGGTGTTATGTGATCAGAACTTTCAGAAGCGATAACAACCAGCATCCTTCGCATTCCAGGCAATTACAGGGATAGAGATGTTTGAAATCACAGGACCTGGGTCCCGCCGGGCTCAAGAGATTTTATAGCAACCAAAGCCTTTGTAACAGGGAGAGGTGTAGTTTAGGGGATATTTGGAGGACGTATCTCACCTTTAAACAGCATTCGGTGGAGAACTTCCTTTGACATCTGAAATGCGCAAACCCGGTACAGGCCGGGCTATCACATCGACACCGAAAGTCGATCGTTCTCCGTTTCACCGATGCCAGCTCGCCACAGTATTCCGCTAAAACAGCGGCACATGAAAATACAATCATGCGGTAAGATCATGCCACAGATGTAAAAGGTATAAGCACGTGTTTCACTAAAATCACACAAATCGCCAGCTGGCAGATTACTCAACAGTAGTTTGTCAAAGAAGCGAAGTCTACTATCGCAAGATGACAGAAGAATTTTGGACACGATTCCGACCCGCCAACTCATGCATACTGTGATCCTTCAGCGGTGCGTCATGCGCTTTTTCGAATGCTCTCTGGAGGGGTGGCGATCAATTTTCTCATGGTGATGGATAAGTTGATTGAACGAGGTGGACTTAAACCGACACACCGTCGATGAGGGTGGCCTCTTCGTTCTCAGCCCCCGCCCCCTTCTGGGGGGGGGGGGGGGGTGGATCTGGTGTACTTTGTCGTGCATGTTGCTTCAGTTACTAAACAGCTACTTCAGCCATATACCAAGCTCTCCCAACCTGAGGTGCTCCAACAAATGTCGACAAAAGCGGGCCTAGTGAGGGTGCATAACTAGTCTATCGGTCTGGTGCTTCTCAGCTGATTTCAGATTACTGATGTTGCAACGGTAGGTACCAAGATGAAAAGGCACTTCATCAAAGTCAGGCCATCGTTTTAAACCGGACGACCAAGCATACTCGGTAGCTGTTCCTGCACTCACAGTCTTATAGAGAAGTTACAGGGTGCCCCTCCCCAAGTAGGGCTGCGTTAAAAAGCAACCTAACTCTCAAAACGAAGAAATCATGAGACTTCCGGTCTACGGAGACGGCTACCAATTATTTATTTATTTAAATGCACTCGAAAGTGCACTACAACGTCAACGAACACTTGGAACAAACAACTAGCCGTCAAATGCAACAGTAAAATGAATGTCCAACCACAATAAAAATGGAAACCTTACTACTTAACTAATTACCACGTGGCTATTTTTGGCAACTCCCGTAGCAATGCGCCTTTATTAAGTTACGTTTAGAACGTTAGAAACCGAAAAAGAAGTTACTCGTCGGAATATATAAAGCTGTCTTAAACCTATCCAGGCTTAAGCATAGTTCACGAAAGTTCTAACACATTTGCTTAAGCCGGGAGCGGCTGGTAGGGAGGCTATATGTAGTTACAGGATGTTTTGGCGCCTGGCGCAAGAGTTTTGATCGCAACAAAACATCCTGTAACAACAAGTTCACGAAAGCTTAGAGCGCATATCGATATTTCAAATGATAGTGTAGATATTAGGGAAAAAGTGTTTTCCGTGTTAACGAAGCAGCCGTTAGAGTGGAGAGGTCAGCCCAAGCAGCGCAACTAACAAAACTTATTCTGGGGCGGGCCGACAATGCAGGCGCCTCTTTGATCTGATACGAACCCCAGGCGTAAAACCCAGGCCCAAGTGACCAGTGGTAAAGCCAAGTCACTTGTTGACCTCTCCTTGCAGTAGGTGGAATAATAACTCAGGAAAATTATTGTTGAATGAAAAAAGTGTATCTGCGGAAGAAAAAAGTGTGCCGCAATATCGATAATATTGAAGACATTGTTACACAAATTCCGCGGGATGTCAAAAGAACACCAGGACGCCCACCTACGCGTTGGTCGGACTTCTTCGTGAAAGCCCTGAACGACCGATATGACGCTCTTCGTGTCCCTCGAGCGAGGAGGATCCATTGGACCACTCTGGCACGCGACAGGGACGAATGCAGACGCTGCTGGCGCCCGCTCGAGCAAGTCGATGATCAACGGGACGACAGGTGATACAGGTGAGGTGTTACACAAAGAGCCCGTTTAGACTTTTGCATGAGATAGCAAATAATATTAAGGACGCGATTACCAAAGTACCAATACCAATTAGAGGTTTTAGCTATTTATTCCGGTTACTATTATATATGGTGGGATCTTGTCTTGGTTTCAGCCACTACCTTCATGCAAGCCTTCCAACGACCAATACGAACGAATAATGGAAAGTTAATAAATTACTGATCAGGAATTCGACGCATGCCTTATTTCTCAGAAACGTCAGGTTGTTAGCACCGTAATGTTAGGAACTAGGTTTCCAAATGGTTGGTATAAAGCTGAAATAGTTCACTAACGTTCACGTACAAATGACAAGTAGATATCGCTCATACCTGGCACGGTCCGTAGTTTCGCAAGGTGTGCTGTTGAAGCCGTCACATCCCACGGCCCGAACCACGATGATGCGCAATCGTAAGCTAAATGGTAGATATAACACATATTTAACACAACTGTGTCTAAAATACTAACATCGGCGGAAGCAGGAAAATTACAGTACCCTTTCTAGAAAATTATCCCAGTAATTCTGGATAAAGCAACTCGACAAAAAAGTAAACGGCAGAACCCACACTACATCGTCCAGAAGAAAAACTCACTGTCATCCGCAGCGGGCCACTGTGTCTCGCTCATCGCGTCGATGTCATGTGGGTCGTCTTCCCAGTACAACACCTGCAGGGATCCACTTCTTTATTCAGATCAAACAATGCTGCAAAAAAGATTCCTCACCTTGTACATCGAATCCACCAGGTCGACGTCAATATCGACAATGATGCCACGGTAGTAGCGAGCGACGTGTGGTCTGTGCTTTGACGACCGGTTGTCGCAGTTGTAGTTCGGATTGCGCACCTTAAGCAGATGAACTACCAACTGAGCTCGTAGATTAAATGAACATTAAAGACTCACATAAACACGATCGAAGACCTGGTATAGAAAGCCCGTTCCAGGATTCACCAACTTCCCCTCTTCATTGTAAATTGGCACATACACCGGTAACGCCTGAGTCCTTATCTGGAACAGAAATCAGTGTCAACGGCATTCTCGAACAAAGCGGTATGGCGCAAGACTGCAGAGGGGCTCCGCCCTTTCCCCCTTCATAACTACCAGATAATCTGTTCAAGGCTTTTCACAACAGAAGTAAGGCACCAATACACATTCCGCATAAGCGTAGGAAGAAATCTAGGTTCACTTCAGATAGGGTAAAACCGGCAGTTATGCAAGACGTGCAGGAAGCAGTACACTCTCTAGACCTGCATCCACATTGCCTCAAGATCTAGTTGGTTCCCATTTATTGATGTGAAATAGAGATACAAGCCAAGTAAATACGATTCAGCTTGCCAACGGCAAAAGTTCGAAGTACCAGGCTGTCCAATAATTCTTGTCCGAAAATTTCACCATTTTTAATTTTGTTCAACTTTATTGAAAAACAAGTCTAATCAACAATATAATCACCACAGTTATCCACAACAGTGGCCCATCGATTGGGCAGGTCGCCGATGCCCTTCGCCCAGAACTCCGGGGGCTGCGACTCTAAGAAGTCCGCGATGATGAGAACAAATGGTAGTCGGACGGGGCGAGGTCCGGGGAATACGGCGGATGGGCAACTGTCTCCCAGCCGAGCATCGCCGACTTCTGCTGGGTCTCCTTCGCCACGTGGGGGCGAGCGTTGTCGTGGACCGAGGCCCGTCGGGGACGCTTTTCTCGGATGGCGGCGGCTAGTTTCTCGAGCTGATCGGTGTAGATGGAGGCGGTGACCGTCCTGCCTTGCGGGAGCAGCTCGAAGTACAGCATGCCCTTGGCGTCCCACCAGCAGCAGAGCATGATCTTCAGCGGGTGTTCCCTGTCCTCGAGGCTCGTGTCGCCGCTCTCGAAACGATTGAACCAGCGCCTGACTGTGCGTTGGGACACTGCATCCTCCTTGCACGCTCTGCAGATGTTGGCGACGGCGATGCCCGTGTCGTTGCCAAGCAGCCACTCGTAGTACACGAACGTACGAATTCGATCTTGGTTCATTTTAGCTTGTACTGGTAGCTAGACTCGGCGACTGCGCCTTATATACCCCTAGCGTGGAACTCTGGAGAACCTTCTAGAAGGTTTTTACACTTGCCTGTTATTATAACACTTCTAAGGAAAATTATAGAATTTTGAAAATTTTCGGACAGGAATTATTGGACAGCCTGGTAGAACGACATGATCCTTCATTTGTAAGTACAAAACATTCCCAACCTCAATTAGTGTCCAGCTTAAACCTCAGTTAAAAATAATAATGAGGTGAGAAATGCGCAGCTGCTTTTGGTCATATAAACTTAACAAGGTTTCGCTCGGTCTTCCTTCATTTTTTATCACTTTTGTTACTTTAGCAATTGCTAAGAAAGACAAACGGTGGTACAAATCTTGTTACATATCACCAATGATAGACTATCCTACCGAAAGAAGGAGGATTGATCTGACGTTATTGTAAGAGTGCTGACGAGGCTCCGATCTTTCGCTGAAATAGAGCCGAAATACATACCTTCTTTCGACTCTCCACAAGTGAATGCGCATACTGTTTCAGATCCTTTACAGAGTCTAATGTCCTGTCGTACTCACTGTCTCCATTGTCCTTAACAAACATGAAATTAGCAAGCTTGAATCAACTTAAACAGCCAACCGTGTATCTAGCACCCTTGTAGCGGCTTCGTAGATTCACATGTTGAAGAGATAGCTCTTTCACATGAGAGATTTCGAGATAAATTTCCGTCGAACCTCGAGCACCCTATATGTAGTCATAGTGAGAATAACTGGCTCTCTTATCGACTTCTTCAGGCAACCTGATCCCTCGAAGATTAGGTGTGTCGTTCCATTGCGATTGAACAATTCTGTTGATTAGCAAACTGTTTAGCGCTTCTATGATCTTTTGTGGTAGTACGCTCGTTCGTCATGAGCTACTTCTTCAAAACGTTTCGCAGCAACCTCTTTTTTTAATCCCATTCAATGCTGGTACTTGAAAAGTCGATGCCTCTTCACAAGCTGCGTCTTGGCCGCCTAGTACCAGTATTAGGAAATTCGGCACCATTTGTTGCTTCTGAATGCGACTTTAGCGATGTTGAAATAGATGTGAAACTGTTAGCACTCCTTGAAATCGGGTGATGACAAATAAATTAGTGATAACCGCGCAGTATAAACATCAATGAAATGACTGGCATACGCCATAGCTTCTAAATAATACCTAATCGTTAGTTACGGACAAGCTCAATGTATAGTGGCAGGTCGATGGCTTACCCATCCGAATGCGTTACCACGCGCTCGTTCACCTTATTAGGTGGTAAAGCGGTGCAGATCATCTAGAAACTGGAAAGCATTCGGTCTCTTTATTTTTCAGAAATGATCAACAGCATGGATTGATCACAAGCCGTTGTGGTTGCCCTGCATTAGACACAAAGCCGAAGCTATTTGGGAACCCAGTACTCGCTTCTCCATCATCATCAGGGCCATCCACGTCTTCCGTCCACTCACGGCAGACGTCGTTCCGCCATCGCCGAGGAGACCATAAAATGGCAGGCCAGGAAAACGCCTGGCGGTCTCCTTCCCCTAGGCGAGCTCGGGCGCCTCGCCCTTCTATCCTCTCAATGTAGGTCACCCTCCTGAATCTTGCCACGTAGACAGAATTGCAATTGTTTAAGGTGAGCCATGCCCTCTTTCGAATGTTCTTCTCTCTGTATATTCCGCATGCGTCTGTATGCAGGTAAACCCAATAAGGGCAGCGTGGTGTTCGATGTTTCCACTACGGGATCGTTCCTCCGGGATTTTCTCCAACACGCTAATGAGCTGAACCGCTAGTTTATTACTCCTTCAAGATCACATAGAGGGCATACGACGAGCCATTCGACCTTCGAGACGTCTGGTGCATTTTCGTTAATCTCGCCATGTCTGATGATACCGGGAGAATTCAATTTTCGATCACTGTTCCGTTTTGCACTCATGCCAAGCAAGCCCTTTGGAAAGGACCTCTTCGGGGTCCTTTTCAGCACTGACCTCTATTCTATCTTCACATCTAGAAAAACAAGGCGTTGTGCGTACCGTGTATGGCTGTGACGCCGACCCCGATTCATCCTTTTAATGTGCGAATAGCAGCATTTGGTTTCAATGCCAAAGTCTTAATTAGACGGTTCCTACAGAAGCGCTTTTTTGGCCATTCACCTAACGTTTGATTTCGACACATTTCCCCTTATCATTAGCTTTCTCTAAATAGTGATACACCTACGACTAAGACGCAATTTGTCAACTACAGTTTCTTTCATTTTCAGAGAGTCCACAAATTTCGGATGTGCAAGACACAATTTTCGTGCAGAAATTATCTCACAGCGGGAATTTAACCGATAGCGATCGACAGCAGCGATGCAATATGGTCAAGTCTACCCACCATGTATCTCCTTTTGCCTTTCTTCGCTGACTTCGAACGCGACTGTTCTACATCGTCTTCTTAACGAACAGAAATCACATTTAACACAAAGCTGCGGCTAAAAATCTGGCAAGGGAGGCTCACCACTTGCAGGAGGATTAACCCATGGTGGACACATCTCGTCCCTCCACGCATGACGATTGAACATAATCTACAGAATACTCACTATTAAGTAATAATTGGCAGACAGTGAAAGAAGTAAGGTGAGGCAAACTGAGCACCTCAAATGGAGTCCGTTCGGTGTCGAGAAATTTCGATGGCTGCTGGTTCTGCTCTATGACTGCAAACGGCAACGCCTCTACCCAACGGTTTGTGGCCAAGAGCTCAGTCTCTGCTCGGCGATACAGAGCACGCAGCAGATCACGAGTTAGGTTACCCTATAATTGATGTACTATAGCTGATGACGGAACCATTAATAATATCACCTGTTTAAGGTAAAACATCACTGAAGACCACGTCGTCCATGTATTTCTTTATGAAGAAATTGCTCAACTAGGAAGGTCATCGAACTTTACGTGGAGTTCTTCAAAGAGATCTATTGAAGGCTCCAGGCAACTGTCTGAGAACACTGTAATGGTTTTAAAATTTCCTGCGGATATCTGGGCAGGTCAAAAATTGTGAAGAGCCGCAGCAATTAACTGAGATCGGTAGTTCAAAAGCGGCGCCACGATAAAGTTTGGAACTTCAATTACAGGC
The DNA here is from genome assembly GCA_947396885.1 of Heligmosomoides polygyrus polygyrus. Classification (NCBI taxonomy): domain Eukaryota; kingdom Metazoa; phylum Nematoda; class Chromadorea; order Rhabditida; family Heligmosomidae; genus Heligmosomoides; species Heligmosomoides polygyrus. The sequence continues at coordinate 64,482,262 of OX377204.1, read as the reverse complement.
AGATCAATTCGACAATCTCTTAAAACGTACTAAAGACCGCAGTGTACTCTTAAGTTATTTATTCACAATAATAGCAGCGACTGAATGGCTGAGTGAATAGCGATGTGCGAAGGAGAGGGATCCCGGGTTCGATGGCCTATATGGATTGCCAGGTGGAGCCTTTGCATTCTTGTAAATGTAACAATACATTTACAAATTACAGTACAGACTTTATTATTTGGAGAACATTTTGGCTTCAGTACGTTTTGACAAAGGCTAGCTTTCGTTTGGAGATTAATTTTTGAGCATAAAGAGAACGTTCCAGGTGTCATTTGTGTACTATCGGTCTCATCGTAGCGCCACAGTTTTTGCTATTTTTGACCTCTCCGAATGCCCATGTGAAATTTGAAAACCATTTTGTGGTGCTTTTCAGACAGCCTCTACAAGAAATGCAATCAAGAGGAAGATAAATAACATGAGATTGAACCAGCATGGCTTTCTGAAGCCGCCGTTCACCTCTTGGGCACCTTTTCGGTTAGATTCGAACACCAGTCACAAAGTTATAGGCCTATACTGGTGAATCGTGGTCACACTTACACATAAAGAAAAGACCACAGATTAATCATACCCAAAGATCGATTCCTAAGCCACTACCTAGGTCAACTCCGCGTTCGCATTGTCTCTGAGGTGTTACGCAGAAGTAGAGTACACGGGTCATTCAAAAGGGTAGCTTAGAGCTGACGTTTATCTCTTTAAGGGAAAGCGTGCAGCGACAAAAATTGGAACATCGCTTACCCCAACACCCATATTCTTGATGGGAATTTTGAACAGCCTCTCGATATCTTGCATGACGTCCGATATGACCGAGGCATATTCGATCGAGAACGTCCTGTACACCTCTAAAATATACAGCATATACAGAATACAAGGAGCTGCAGGATGATTTCTTGCAAATGCAAATCCAAATCTCATTTGGTATTGGAAAAAGATAGCAGACCTAATTTAGCCATCACCGGGTCAGCTAACCAATGCTAGCCGCTCTGCGTAAGAAATCTTCCTCATAAAAAAAAAACAATTTACTCGTGATGGATCTTCAACCTCACAGACAACCTACCATTCTATAAAACCTAAACAGGATAACTTATGCCCAAACGGCGCTAAGAACTATGAGCCGCTGTTACACCTTCAAAAGAAAACACTGAAGTCTGACCAGGAGACTAGCTCAACGGTAGGTCGGAACGGTCCAAGTGTTGTATATGGACAGAATCGCCTCTCTCTGGGAAACAACAAAAATGCAAATATCTCGACCCCAATACAACCCTGTGCAGAGTTAGAGACGAGGGAAGTTGGGCCGTTGGCGGCGTTAGCCCTCCGCCTGCACGCGGAGGACGAGCTCAAGTTGGCTGGAAACAGCGATCACGGGATTACGTCGCCCCTCTACACACTGCGCCACCACCGCTTGCTCGTCATCGCTGTTTCTACCCAACTTGAGCCCGCACTTCGCGCACAGGTAGAGAGTGAACGCCGCCAACGGCCCAGCTTCGCTCGTCTCTAAATCTGCACAACGTTATATTGGGGTCAAGATATTTTGTTGTTCCCTGAGAGAGGCGATTCTGTCCATGTGCAACACTTAGCCGTTCCGAGCTACCGTTGAGATATTCTCCTGGTGAAGTCTTTGGGCCTAAATGAAACTATATAGTAAGTCCGTTATCCCCAAAGGACTCATTTAACTATAGACTCCTCTGGAAAAACAAAACCCTGAATTACCATCCATTTCCTGCCAAGCGAGCATATGCCAAATAATGTTCGAAATCCCGATTTGAGACAAGCTGGCTGCAGAGCTGTGAGAAAAAAAGCAATGATGCTCATCCACACTGCAGCGATTGATTGACGCCAACCTTCCTCCTTTTTCGGTCAGCTAAGGTAGCCTAATCAATTCCGAATCCACACGCTTTTCCTTTTTATCCCGTTTTTCGTTTTTGCATTCTAACGCTTCTGCCTAGCAAACTGCCTGATCTACTGCGCTTAAATCAGTTCACTCTTCAATACGACTTCTTCCGCTCCTATTTATACGCGCTCTTCGTAGATCAGTTACTCACCAGGAGGTCCGAAAGATCCAAAGATATCCATCACGTGACGAACAATGATAGCTAGGTCTGGGCTATCCGTCAACGCACGGGCAAAACAGTATCCGGAGTATAGATCCGTGAGGAAGAGTGCTTGGCTGTATGAGCGCTCGCCGTACATTGTTCCCTCCATTGCAATAATGTCGATCTGACAAGAAATCACATAGAATCACATTCCCTCAAGTCGAAGGCGATAACAGCAAACCTGAACGTATTGCATCGGTTTTCTTCCCACGGACCTAGGAGGTGCCGGGAATACCACGCGTGCTCCTTTCAACAGATCGTACTTCGAAACCTCTCGTATCTAAAGGAATTCGATGGTCAACGCGTGCGATGACAATGAACCATGAATGGCGTATCCTCGGCTAAGCAATCCAGCTCTGATTTGATATTTCTGACACAACACCTAGCATTGAGCAATTCCATATAGCACTTTCTGGCACAAAATCGATCGCAAGCAGCTTTACGACATTCGTATTAACCTTTCAGAGTGCTAGTTACGAGACAAATAACCCACGCACGTTATTTCACGCACGCCATTATCAAATTTGAAACTGATTCAGCGCAACTCACATGAGCTTTTGTGGCAATGCCTACATACTGGGCGTCAACGGCATTCAGTATTTCACACTGCGGACGCTCGCTAAGCGTAGCGTAGCACATTCGCCAAACCTGAGCAAGAGAATTGGTGGTGGAGGGGACATGAAGCATTCAACGCGCAAGATCTGCTAATTACCTCAGCGACTTCGCTTTTCCTGAGATATATTCTCCCAACGTCATCATTCGTTCGCAGCCGCAGCCCAGGGGGGCAGAAGAACTGTTCTTCGAGCCAGTCCTCAACCATTACCTCTCCACTGTCTCGCACATTCTCGATTGCCAAGCGAAGTGGTTCGTCATCGACCTGGAAGCAACCAGCTGGTTTCAACTAGTGTAATGTAAAAAGGTGGGGATAAATGGTGACCGACTACGTTTGCTTAAGTCACCAAGAGTCTATAATTAAAGATTCGCCTAATCTTATCTACATATGTACAATGTGTTTGTATTTCATCCTGCGTTCGTCGAAAAGGAACAGTTTGATAAAAAAAAGGGGGAAGAAAAACTGTGTTGTTCGTCGGTGTATGACATCAGGATAGTTGGCAGTTCGAGGTGATCAAGGTAAACGAATGGAAGTTGACTTTCTCGGTACTGGCGCATGTACTACTCAGCCGCAGATGAAGAGGATTAGGACAACTCTTAGTGTGATGAACAGAGGGGAGAAGGGCTTTTGTCTTTTTAGTCTGAAAATAACCTTGGCTTACCGGTCGATGGAAAATGAGTAGTGTGCTATGCTTCTCAAAGACAATTAATACAGTATTGTATCTCTAAGCGTCTCGCGTCGGATCTTGCCTCTTTTTTACTTACCTTAGGAACAGTATTGTGTAGTGTTAAATGGTCACTGAGAGGACAGTTCAATGAATGTTTTCGACTTTTTCAGGCCTTGACGAAAGCAAAGTCGCCGAGACCTAGGCCGAGCCAAAGTTGGTTACAATCTTTGCTACCAGCACAACAAGACAACATCGATCTGAAGATCGGTCCAATTTACCGTACGGCAAGGAGGGAAAGCTTTCTTGATCTGGACAATACCCGAGCTATGAACTTCGATTCGGGTGGCACACGACAGCCCCGCCTTTTCCGACTGCAGGCACGATGGGTAAGCTACTAAAGTGAAAAAAAGAAAAAGGTACCGAAGTTATAGACGAATGACAGTCCATAATGTCAACATTATGGCACAATTTTCTCAAGAAGCCAGCATAGAAAAGAAGCCGATGAAAAGAAGTCTTCAAGCTAATCCTTGGGTCTAATGTACCAGGAATGTTCCTTCAAAACTCACACTTTCAAGGGATCGCCTGTCTGCCAGCACCTCCGCTATTTGGTCGTAGATGTGGTCATCAAGCGGAACGAGCAAATTCAGGAACATTGCTGCAAATAAAACAGTAAGGAACAAGCGAATCAAAAGAGCGCTGCCGAGGAGACCACGATAACCGCTCACGTTTCGGTTTTGGAGGGAGTTTAGCGGATGCTGTCGACGGTTGACTCGCGTTTATAATGATAATGTCACCTTTCGAGTCTGCCGTGGTTCTCTCCTTCGGCTTGATTGCTCTAAAACAACAGCATTTATGAGAACATAGGAGGTTTCAGGTCACGTTTCACACAAGTTCAAAAATAGTTTCAACCTGGAGGAAGATCGCCGTGGTGTGTCCTGAGATGATGGGTCATCCTTAGTAGTGGAGCGTCGAACCTGCGATCCCTACAAGTACAAGCTTCCTTAATTTCTTTAATACATTTCCTAGGAAGTTATTAACATGACTGTGGACAGTCACGTAATGAACAGGATATTCAACTTGCACACCGTTGCCGCAGGAACAGATATGACCTAACAGCTATCTAAAATTGCTCAATCCGAGATTTCTATTTTGCATCACCCTCTAACAGAGTTGGTTAAAAGATACAGATATCAAGAGCAAGAACCAATATAAGGTCGGCATTTTTTGCACACCATGATGGCTCTCAGTTCCAGAAGTTTTTTTAAAGGAAAATCTTTATGCCAAGTTCACTAAAGCAGCACAAAAGGCGTATATCTCTAGGAAGTTTCATAATAGCTTACTTGTTTACTCGTGATTGTTCATGTTCTCTCCAGTTATCAGTATTTGGCTCATTCTATTCTTTATCATGCTTTCTATTGTTTTTGTTTTAACATTGCGTGATTGTTCACAAAATAAATAAATAAAATAAGCTTTATAGGCTTTCGTTAAACCCTACCGGTCTTGCAGTGAATCTAGCTGAAGGTGGAAGAGCTAGCAGTCGCTTGTCCTCCTCGGATAGAGTCCCTGGTAATTGTCTTTCCAGCTCGGCCACCAGAAGGTGTCGCAACTGGAATGAGAAAGCGAGAATGAAACCCATGCTGGTGCAAAGACAGTAAGTGGAATGATGACAATTATCCTACAGTTACAATAGCGAAAACTGAAAATTGAAGTGCAAGAGAAATTAAGAGCTGAGACGATAAAGGGGGGGGGGGGCGCAGTGTGGCATATTTAGTGTCTTTCACAAGTCAAACACCGCAAACTGACACCTGCAGTGCGAGCATCAATAAGGTATTAGCAATCTCCGGTCACCGCAGGCCCTTCAGAATAAACGAAAAATATCCAGTGTAAAACAGATCATGATCGGCCGGATTCGAACGCTCATGAAAAAACTACTCTCCCCAAGAATTTAAAATTGGAAATGAACCTTGCCGTCAGAAACACTATTCGCCATTTGATTTTCACACTATCTGTACAAACGGTTAGAGCGTTTGGTCTTAACTTAGTCATAGAAGCTATTTGAACGCTTATTTCACTCATACAATTAATTATGTACGGCGGCCGGTATGTGAATAAATGAATGTTTCATCCCTCCTCCCGCCCAGAGAACGTGGTACCAACCTGCCTAGCTCCAGGGTGAAGAAAGCTTGGCTGAATATGGGGAATCCAAATCGAGAACTTCAATTCGGAGTGCAAGCATTTCGTCTGACAGCGCTACCACATGCACAAAACATAGAAGACAGTCAAACAGAAGATAAAAAATAATAAGAGCATAGCAACGCCATTCTAACCAATAGGAAAATAGATCATCGGACCCATTTCAGGATGGCGAAGTAGAGCGTAGCAGCGAAGGACTTAGCTTAAGTTATGCAGGTGAACCTGAGCTTGACTCCAGAGTAAAGTACATGGGGGACAAGCATGTCACCATACAGGTAGGAACCAGGTTCCATGATTCTCCACTGTCTAGTGAACTTCTTTGCGCTTAAGCTATGCAGGTGAACCTGAGCTTGACTCCAGAGTAAAGTGCATGGGGACCGGCATGTCACCGTACAGGTAGGAACCAGGTTCCATGATTCTCCACTGTCTAGTGAACTTCTTTGCTCTTCCTGATAGATGTTATGATGCATCTTCCAGTCTCTACAATACGCTTTTTTGTTGTTGTTGATATACACCGTCCTACTACTGTGGAGCTTGAAGCTGAACTCAATGTTGAGATAGGCGTTGAGAAAAAAGCGCGGTAAACGAAGTAACAACTTATCTGAATGAATTCTCGACTGAGAAACACGGCAGCAAACATGACAAAACACTTTTAGGAAACAAGGAATACACAGAAAAAATATTTTAGAACTCGACAACATACCCGGATTTCTGGAGGGAAACCAACAAAAAGCTGCTGTATGTGAGCAAGTGACGAGCATATTGGGTTCGCCGTGTTCTTCTTGACAGCTATGACCTTCTCGATGCATTTGTCTCTGAATATGACCATACCGATCACGTGTCGAATAGAACAAATCAAAAGCGGAAGTGAGAAGCGCTGGAAATACCTCATGTTTGGAGAAAGAAACACCTTCGATGTACGCATATGCACCATCACCACTGGAAGCTCTCCCAATATCTCGTCATAGAAGTCGACTGCTGCCTGCAAGACTATTCTAGGAAACAGAGCAAAGAATAAGCAGGTCACTGGACTCACTCCGAAATCCCCCGATGCGCTCATGTTGTCCAGCAGCTTTCGCTCCTGTTTTGTGCCTGGCTGCTTCTCGTCGTGCAGCACTTCCTTGCAGAATTTGTCATACAATTCGTCAGTGATTTGGTCAAGCTGCAAGCAAGCAATCTTCGCTTGCACTGGTTGCCTAGCGATCCTTGTTGAAAAGAGAATGGATCTACCCTGACATAATTCTCCGGCATGGGATTTGGCGGAAAGCTTCGCTTCGGCATGCGAATATACGCTATAACAGAGGCGATTGTAGCAAAATTTGGGCTGAAAACTTAACAGAGCTTACTCTTCGGCACCGGCGCTGATGTGACTGTCTTTGCATGATGACTAGTTCCTTGAGAATCAGAGGTGGAATCCTAAAAAACGTGAAAACATCAAAACGACAGTTTTAGTTGTGAGGGTAGAAGTACGCACCTTTTATCGTTGGGTTTTTTAAGCTCATTGCACATCTATGAGGCTAACAAGGTCTATCGCAACGCACTTTAACCAAGATTTTAGTCATTGTAATGTTAAGAAAACTTAAATGATACTCAATGTTTACAACCTAATTAGCAAGATTAAGAGGTCTGGTCCTATACATGGCGTTCTCTTTGAACAAGTACAGGCTTTGCACAGCATCTAGCACCCCCAGCTATAGCAGGGTGTCTAGATGCCCCTTTGGATTATATAGCCAGCTGCGGTGGTCAGCCAATGGACGAGCCCTTCATCATTCACGTTTGCGTAGTCCTTTACTTTTGCTCTCAGAGTCTGTCAAGTTGCAGAAGCACGACGAACAGGAACAGCGTTCGCTTGGGTTAAAAATCGAAATCTCCGGCAGGGCCAGAAGCAGTTCCTGTTGATAGAAGCGGTCTTACCTACATGTCTATCGAATGATATATAGAAGACCACATGAAAAATGAGGCCTCATTAACATGTTGACGAGCAGAGCGATTTTCGCTCGTCTGTCAAGTGGGACCAAGTCCCTTACGACAGACGCGACATCCCATAATCCAAACGTCACCATAAGGGTTATTTGGGGTCCGAACACGAATCCGATGTTCCTTTCATCGAATACAGCCGAAGGCACCCATATCGACAACTAAGGTGGTCGGGTCAAAACCACCGACTTGACTCCAACTTCACTAGTGTGGCTGCTTAGGGTGTTGATTATAAGTAAGAAGACTGTCTTCCGTTCGTTTATTATCATTGATAACGTGCGTAAATTTCATGTGCCCTGCATGTGATAGCGTGATGGGATTGTACCGACACAACCACTGAGTGAGTAGATGAAGAAGTTCATAGGTAATTGTGTATATATATATGTATATATATGGGCATCGTAAGTCTGCCGAAGCTTCTCGATTACTGGTCCACCAGAGCAATTTTTAGCAACTGTGGCTGCTGCAATTATGAGAAGGAATTGCTTCGAAGCTCTGCTGAGTTGTCCACGTCTTGCGGGTAACAATAATGCAGACAAAACGTATAGGCTTTACAAGATCCAGGCAGTATGGAGAAGCTGAACCCTTTATTTCAGACGTTGCATAAGCCAGCAATTTATCTGCCTTGATTGCTTTCGAACAAGGCACATTTCATGTTCTAGTTCTGTTCATTGAAATTCGAGCTGTGTCATTCGAGCATTGTTGCAACTGTTTATTCAACTTTTCGAATGCGTTTGCGTGTTTATTTGTAATTTTTGATTACATTATGTTTGTATTGTTGATTAGGTATTATCACCCATAAAAATTTGTGCTGGACACCATTATAGAAATCAGAAATTTGATGTGAGTGTACTTTAATTATTACCTGCTATTTCGAGAATGAGATGACTGATCACCATTATATGTACCTGCCACAGCGCGCCGTATTTGGTGAGACCGACATCCGAATCACATAACCCCCCTAAGCGAAGTTTGAGCGAAGTCGGTGATTCTGACCCGACCAACCCAGCTGTCGATGTGGGTGGTCTCCGATGGTATCCGGTGAGACGGGCGTCGGAATCGTGTTCAGCATCCCCAAAACCCTCTTAGGCAAAGTTTGAGCCAAATCAGTGGTTTCGAAATAATTTTATTAGAGATGCGTCCCAAATTGGGACGCATTGTCCGATGCAACCGAAAAAGTGCGTCCTCATTTGGGATGTATTGCCGTCAACGTGTTAACGAAAACTAATCCTCTGACGGATATGACATGTTAACTGAACACACATCAAGCGAAGATATAATGGAAGGTAAATGGCGAGACAAACTGTGTGCTTTCAGACAATTAAGAGCTAGTCTTTGCGTGACGTGACGTGACGTGGGTTTGTCTCCTCAAATGATCGGGAACATTCCAGTGACGGTATGTTGAAGGAAAGGTTTTCGCCACCGGCGAAACAACTACTCTGCGCGCATCAGGAAAGATGTGAACGGAAACGGCCCATTTTTCGCCACCATGATGCTATGCGAAGTGCAGCAGAACGAGCCGGAAGTAATTTAAGCAAAAGCGGAAGAGCTCTAAATGATCCATCTATCGTAAAAATGATAAAGGACGGCTTTACACCGTCCTTTATGATTTTTATGATAGATGGATCATTTGGAAATGGTTCAGATTACATGCTATCAACAGACGTGCTGCCATCTAGGCTGCGCAGGCCAAATACATGGGACTGAACTGCTCAACGGATGGAAGCGCCTCAGCCAGATCAGTCCAATCTGATTGTGTGACATGGTTATCTCATTACGGTGTCACGGGCTTAAGCGCAATGCGATACTCCGTCAATTAAATGCAGAAACCAGGCAAAGCTGATTTTCAACCGATCACGGCTTCTCTCTTCCATATTCTCGCTCTCCCGCATATAAGTCGTAAACGGTGGCGACTGATTAGAACATGGATTAGTAGTTATGTGGTCCCGGCAGTTCGAAATTACAGCGGATAATTAGCACTAACCTTTTGCGGTTGCAAGTTTATTAATGAATTATTGGAGCTATCCTTGTGGTTTCATTTTCGATCACTATTTAGCCACAGTGTGCTATAGAAGGGCGGAGTCGAAGGAGTGGGAAGGCAGTCGCCTGCATCTGATTTGATGTTCTTAGTTCGGATCCCGCACAGGTTAACCACTCCCTCCAATCCCTGGATCGGCGAATTGGTACGACATGTCTGGAAAGCTTCAAACACAATTTGTCGATCGGCTAACAAGCTCAAATAGAATGCGTAGCGTCTCCCACGAAGAGTTGGCTAACTCCGTCCTTTCTCCTTCATCACGATGCAATGTGAGATAACTCTGTGCATACAAGAGTGTAGAAGAGACCGGTCCCGGTTATAGCGTTTTACGTTACGGGGAGGATTTTTCTCGGTCCTTTCAAACGCGTAAGTGCAAAAAGGTCAGCAGGGGAAACGTGGGGATTTTGTTTAAAGCTAACAGAGCCTGATAAATGATAGATCTGGGACCGGTAGAAGAAGTGCTTTCGATCACTGCCTATTATGTCGATCACAAGGTCATGGAGGTGTTGCATTGACGAGCTCTTCATTTAAAAACCGCTTCAACCTGAGCTCCATGTCATTAAGCCCATTTATAATCACACTCCAAATACCCTCCAGCCAATCTAGTGAAAGAAGGAAACCCCGAATTTGTGCCATTTCTTCCACACAACGTCGCCTCCTTGCCTGAATTTGCCCTAAAGACTTTCATGATTCAGCATCAACTGCATTTCATGGACAAACTTAGGGAATTCGATGTCGAGACAAAACATCTGCTCCCCCGCACTGGTTCACGGCCTTAACTGATTACGTCAATGGTCGTCTTTCCCAGTCAATTTGAGTCGCGTCAGACGGGGCTATAAAAGTACAAGGCCAGGGCAGTAGAACATAGTCCTCTCTATACCTGCCGCCACCGCATTTCCTAGCAATGTTATCTGGCTCGGCCCTCATGACCTCTGTTGCATACTGTAATTGGTAGAGGTAGAAGTATTTTCTAGTATAATTCGCTAATCTCCAAAGAAAGGCTAGCAGCTGATACTGGTTTTGCTACCATCCGCTCTGCATAAATAGCAGGAAGGCGAATGATAGGCAGCACTCAGGTCTATGCTTAATATCTGCCAAAATAATTATTGAAATAAATTGGAGGGCACCACTAGGGCGATAACAAAGCCCAGCAAGCAGAACCACACCACCCGTTCATCCTCTGTATCTCCAACTTCAAATAAAGTCTTATCAAGAGGAAAGACTTTAAGGAACGTCAAGAATCAGAAAAACTGACAGCTGTTCTCACCGGCTGCGACTGCGCATCGCTCTCCGTGGCGCTGGTGTTGACACTGTCTCCCGACGCCATCTAGCGGACACCTGCAAAAAAGCATCTCTCCACTCGAAGGGCCATCTCTATCGGGAATGCGGCACCGCGAAATGCCTCGACCGTCCAGAACGCGAGTACCGGAGGCCTCTGTGAGGTGAAAGGACATCCGTGCTGGAACGAACCCTCGGTGTGGATCAAAAGGTGGAAAAGCCCAGGAGAGCCGCGAAAACGCCCCAGCGCGTACGAGTTCGCCCGCATGCGGCCGGAGTCCAGACGGCCAGACACGACGGCCAGAGACGCAGGGGGCTTGGCGTTAGAGCAGAGAAGGTGGTGTGGGGTGGGGTCTACCCGCCGCTCTGGCGTTTTACCGGGCAGGGCTATGAGGCATGCTTTACGGGGCGGAGAGGATTCTTCGTATTCATTTTAGGCGCGAATCACAATGATCCGCACGTATAGAAAATACGAACGCAAGATTGCGAAGCAGTGGAGCTGAAATCAGCTATAGGAATTCCTCGTGGTCTTGAAGATGCTTGAGCTCAGACACAGATATGTTATCAGAAGCTTCGGGTCCGCCATAACCAGGAGGGGCCTTAAGGTTCCGGGGAAGTGGGAAAATTAGACCCAGCTTCTGCCCTTGGAACTCATGGATAAAAACGTGGGGCACTAGTTAAAAGTTCCGACTCCACCGACAAGACTTCGGTCGAAAAATTTTTTTCGCTGAAACTTCGTCTAGGGGGGTTATTTGGGGTGCTGATCACGAATCTGATATCCGTTTTTCACCATTCTGTCGGAGACCACCCATACCGTTAACAAGGGTGGTCCAGGCAGGGTCACCGATTTCGCTGAAACTTCGTCTACGGGGGTTATTTGGGGTGCTGAGCACGAATCTGACATCCGTTTTTGAAATCGCGGCCGATTACGGTAGCTAAAGGTAACTAAGGCTGCCGAGGTCATAATCATCGATTTTGCCCAAATTTCGCCTAGGGGGGTTATTTGGGGTGCCGATCATGAATCTGACATCCGTTTTTCGTTTTACGCCGGAGTTTGGACGAAATCGGTGACCGTTACATTAGTCACCCGTACCTTCCGTAACCTACCGTATTCCAGCGTAAAACGAAAAACGGATGCCAGATTCGTGATCAGCACCCCAAATAACCCCCCCCCCCTAGACGAAGTTTGGGCAAAATTGGTGACTATGACTTCGGCAGCTTTAGTTTAGTACTGTAGGTTACTGTAGGCACCCGTACCTACAGTAACCTACAGTACTCCAGCGTAAAACGAAAAACGGATGTAGATTCGTATTCTAAACGCCAAATAACCCCCTAGACGAAGTTTCAGCGAAATCGGTGACCCTGCCTGGACCACCCACGTTATCGGTATGGATGGTCTCCGACCGAATCGTGAAAAACGGATGTCAGATTCGTGATCAGCACCCCAAATAACCCCCCTAGACGTAGTTTCAGCGAAAAATTTTTTTCGGCCGAAGCCTTGTCGGTGGAGTCGGAACTTTTAACTAGTGCCAAACGTGGTCCTTCTCGTTTACTTCTATTATCGTTAGTGCAACATCAGAAACTCCATGATTTTACTGGAAGATCTCTTTATGAGAATTTTAAAGGTCTGATCAAGTCTGTCCACACCCGTCTCTTTCCTAGACAACTTCTGATAACATGTCTGTGTCTGAGCTCGAGCGTTTTCAAGACAAATTACTTAGCCCGTTTGCAATGTTGGTACATCCTAGGCCTCGTGTATAAAGGGCAATGAAGCATGTGTTCCTCAACGTGGCGACGTACGTTCCTCCACGTGGTCCCACTGGAAACTGCTTGCTGTGCGAGCTAATCTAATCACGGACACTCGATTGCAGGCGACAGGCTCTTGTGACCGTAGTCATCATCTCCGAAGGACTCAATATAGGTATTCAAAGTCGGCCAGTATTCGCTCCGCTTAGCTAAAACTCGATGGGAAGAGCACGATGTAGTCAGGGAAGCGGAGATGGTGCAGTTGCCGGCCGTCGACCTTCACTACCATATCTTCCCATTCTAGTTCGTTTTCGAGGGTAGCGCTAAAGATGTGCGCTGGTATGGTATCTTTGCCGAAATTTTCAACCTCTCTTCACGTTGACGACGAGGTCGTTGTAGATAAGTAAGGTCTTGGATGCGACTCCCCTGTAGAATTCCCTACACTTTGATGTAGTAATAATAAGTAGAAGCGTCCCGTCAGACCGGAATTTCGTTACCGCTTCAGCTTCGACAAGTTCGATTACCTCCTTCAGGTGGATCGGGGTCCCGCAGCAAGCAGCTGAGGAGAGTTCCGAGCTTCTTCGCTTTGTCGCGTGGGCCAAGTCGTCGAAAATTAGGTGGGTCGGTCACCCAATGCACTTCGCAGATATCCGCCGTCACCGACTGGGTTCCGCGGGATGTCAAAAGACCGCCAGTATGGCCGCCAATGCATTGGTAGAACTTCTTGGTGAGAGATTTGAACGAACCATGTGACGCTCTTCGTGTTCCTCAAGCGAATCTATAGGGAAACTCTGGTACTGGGACGAATGGAGACGTTGCTCGCGGCCGCTTGAGCAACTTGTTGACCGACGGGACGACAGGTGATGCAGGTGAATAGGAAAATGAGACGAAGTGGGGGTGAAACAATTCAACCGATCGACCTCGCGGAGGCAGACGAGAGGCTGATAAGTAACCCTAGGATGGATGCAGATTGAGTGAATGAGTCTTCCACCTTTTGTTACCACCTCAACGCCCTTCGACTGTCGCCGTCCGGGGTCAAGCATATAAACTTCAGCAAAGGAGACCTACTTTTGGGATACCGTCTTGCGCTCTTCCCTCCTATTGACTCTTCAAGGCATATTTATTTATTTATTTATTTATTTATTTATTTATTTATTACACGTAGTAATCCACGCAAAAAAAACACAACAACAGAAATCAACCTAAAACACAGAGAACACGAGTAGAAAATAGGATGCAATTAGTACAACACCATAATTGACAAACCAAACTGTTAAGGAACTTCCTGCAGATACCTGTCAATGAGGATTTTGCATTGCCCTATAGAATTTGGTAATCCTTTTTTCTTAGAGAATTTCAGGAATTCATTGCCAGCTCTATTTGTGAAAAAAGAAGATTTTATGTTGCTACTAGCCCTAGAAACTTGGATCTTCCACTGAGCGCCTCTTGTGTTGGAATGAGACATTGAATAGAATTCGTTAAGGGGAAGACCCACCATGCCTTTTACCATTTTATAAACCGTTACCAAATCGAACTTTCTTCGGCGACAAGCAAGAGTGCGTAAATTGAAGAATTTGTTCCTTTCAGACGCCGGAGGAATGCTGTTATAATCGCACCCATGCACTCCAGAGCTTTCTTGTAAAACTGTTTTGCACGGATTCCAATCTGGCGATTTCTCTCTTAGTAGTAGGACTATACACCGTAGTACCATGCTCTAGCATGGGCCTCACGTAGGCCTTGTATGCGGATAATAAATGTGCTATTGAACTAGTTTTCAGAGATTTAAATATGTTATGCACAACTCTTTCAGCTCTCTTAGCCGTATAATCACAGTGCTGACTGAAGGAAAGTTTAGTGTCTAGAATAAATCCTAGGTCACGTAAAGAAGGCGTACTAGTTAGTTGCTGTTCACCAAGACAATAACGGTTTCTGTTGTATTGCTGTCCAAGATGAAGCACTTTGGTTTTTTCACCTGATAAGAGGAGCTCCCACCTCCCTGACCAATCCGCAACAGCATCTATTGCAGACTGGAGGGCAGCGTGGTCATCCTCCTCAACGATGTTTCTGTATATTTTTATGTCATCAGCAAACATTTTACAGGTGACCCCAAGCTCTTCAACCAGAGAGGGAATCATGGAAGTGTAGATGATAAAAAGAACTGGTGAAAGAACACCTCCTTGTGGGACCCCACTGGTAGCTGGAATGGATTCGGAGTACGAATCGTTGACTCTAACCTGAAAGGATCTGTCGCTTATGAAGTTTTTTATCCACTTAATTATCCTTGGATGAACACCGATTTTTTCAAGCTGATAGGTCAGTTTATTTAATGGGACATTATCGAAAGCTTTCATAAAATCAAAATAAACGACATCCACGTTTATTTTTTATCAAGCGCAATTGTCCAATCATTTAACGCTGACAGCATTAATGTTTTCGTCGACCTACCGCTGCGAAAACCGTGCTGATCTTCGGGAATTAGAGAATTTGACCCAAGATAATTTACGAGAGCAGCCTTGAGTTTCCTTTCGAGAACTCTTGCAAAAACGGATGTGATACTGATGGGGCGATAATTGGTAACCAGATTGTAGGGCGCTTTCTTGGGTATCAGAGTAACGAACGCATGCTTCCAACGACCAGGAACCTCGCCTAGCCTGAAGCTAGCATTAAATGTGTGCTCCAACGGGTAAGAAATAGCTATGGCGATTTTCCGAGTAAAGTATGATGGTACTTTATCCGTGGTTTAACAAAAACTGACAAATGGCGTCAAGGTTAGCCTTATGAAATGATCTTCGGAGACGGAAAATGGGCTTATTTATGGAGCATTTAATACGAAAACAAATACATGAGTGATCACTAGATCCAATAGGCGGTAAGATTTCAATATCTTTAACAAGATGCAATGACTGGTAAGGATGAGGTCCAACAAGCTGACTTATCGAGTTGGCTTCGAAACGTTTTGATGGAGCTTGCATGATGAGCACATCTCTACAAAGAGTTTCGATGCGTTGTTTACACTAGAGGGATAACATTTGGACCAATCAATATCAGGTAAATTGAGTCTCCCATAATAACGCACTCTGCTTTGCAAGAGCATAGGTCGCTTATTGCCTTTATCAGTTGAATAGTGTTGCTAATAGAAGCACTAGGCATCCTGTAGACAGAAATTAATCTCAAAGTACTTTGGAGAAGCTTCAGATCACAACAAAGTAGTTCGAAGCCATCCACCAGTGATTCACTCCATATGGTTTCAAATACAATTGGAAGCCTAATGAGCATGAGTATACCACCACCTCTTTTACTAGTCCTTTCGCATCATATACATGAATATTAGCAACACAAGTCACCTAAGATTGGACCAGCATCAAGTGACTCATTTAGCCACGATTCTGTAAGAACTACTACATCGCAATTTAAGGTCTTTATAGAAAATCGAACTGGCAAAATGTTCTTTTGAATTGATCGCACATTACAGTAAAGACATTTAAGATCACTGACAGGCGTCCGAGGAGAGTCTAAAAGCTTATGTTATACTATACATATGTTATACTATATATATATATGTTATACTTCGGCGACGCCGTGTTGTCGTCGACGTCGACGACAGTGTCGAGCGGGTGCTGTGCAGTGCGTAGCAGCCATCGCAACACTGTCGCCGAAGTATAACATAGGTCTGAAGCACTCCACAGCATCTCGGGATCAGTATGCGCTTCGATGTCGACCGCGTGCGCTAGATGTTGCCGCCTCCTCAACAACTGCGCCACAATGGCTACACTGCATGTGCTCCCCAAACGGCGCGGAAATCCTGCACTTAACAATTCCATTCATGTGCTGCTTGTTCCTTGCTCCAAGCGGCTTTCGCTTCTCACCAATAATTTCCTCGCATCAGAGCAAGCTATAGTACGAAACGTGCCGCTCCCGAGGTCATGCGATCCCCTGTGTTACGGCAGACTATGCATTATGGGATACTGGA
The DNA here is from genome assembly GCA_947396885.1 of Heligmosomoides polygyrus polygyrus. Classification (NCBI taxonomy): domain Eukaryota; kingdom Metazoa; phylum Nematoda; class Chromadorea; order Rhabditida; family Heligmosomidae; genus Heligmosomoides; species Heligmosomoides polygyrus. The sequence goes on along the minus strand of OX377204.1, from coordinate 64,465,651 downwards.
ACCACAATCGTGCAACCGGTTGCTAAGAAGTTGCGTCTTGAGTTTCGATATGTCAACCAGCCTGACGAAATAGGATGCCCTTACAATTGGTGCTTCTAAGCGCGACCTCTCCCCCCCCCCCCGCTCCCACTTCCTGAGCGAATTCGATGCGACCCGCACCCCCTCCCGCCCTCAGTCTCCACTACTGTTTTGTTTCTTATGTGCTTATCGGTCTTGATTTTTCAACGCTTTATGTGACTGTTGTACTTAATATTACAGTGTCCCACACGGAATACATTATGGCCTTCCTTTCACAGTTATTCACATCGATTTTGAGCTCACCGAAGGTTATTTTTTTCGCGGGTTCATCTTTTATATTTTCTATTTTTACTTCATTATTCCCCCATCGGTTTCTGCCTTCAGACTACAACGGACCAGGAAATGATTGTGCTCGCGTGCCTGCTCTACGACTTTAAATTGAAGAAATCCTCTGCGGTATCGCAAGTTCCTTGGTAGCTGCAGATGGTTTCAACGTTTTTCCGCCGGCGACGAAAGTCTTGAGGACGAAGAGCACGGAAGACAGGCTCCTATCTTGGACAACGACTTTCACGAACTGCAGTCGAAGCTGATCCAACACGACCGACTCGGGAGACTGCAGTAGAGTTCTTCTCTTCAAATCCTACTCCAAATAGTACTGCTCCAAATCTAAATGCAAATCGAGTTCACACGTCCTCTACTAACTTGCTGCATGATAATGCGAGGCTTCATGTCGCTAGAGTCGTTCAGCAGAAAATTGAGGAATTTGGTTGGACCGTTTTGCTCATCTGCCGTACTGCCCTGACATTGCCCCACCCGACTGCCACATATTCCGCTCGACGCAGCACGCCTTTGTTGGCCGACTACGACGAAATTCGGATTTGGGTGACCATTTTCTTCGATTCGCGGCCAGCTCATTTCTTTAAATACGGGATCCCAATCTTTGCGTGTACGTTGGGGAAAGGTTGTTGATAATTGTGGAGAATATATTACCGAAGCAAGTTTGGTTAAAAAAATTTATTTAACTTTCCGGTCTGAAACGATATTCCGCAAAATTCGCTTCTTGGTGGAAAGCGATGATGAGGATCATGAGGTGGTCCAAGACGACGTTGATGCTGAGGACGATATCCTTGTACTACCAACTGACGACGATGATGGCTCAGAAAGTGAAGTAATAGAATCCGAAGCAGAAGATGAGGATAAGGAAGCTTGGAAGAGCGATTTTGAAGCCCCTAATCGGTGGAACGTTGCGACGGAATCCGGCCTTCATGATGATGTGTTCGACTGCGGTAGGCCGATCGATTATTATCGATTACTTTTCAATGACGAATTGTTAGTTGAAGCCATTATTTGACGAGAAGCTCAATAAATCAGTAACCGCAACCTGCCTTTGTGGACCACGCGTTTTACAGCAGTGTCTAGAGATGGAGCGCATATAACACAAAAAAGTTCCTCGGAAAGATCTGAATCCAACTCGAAAAATAAATTACGAGGCTGTGGCCTGACATCAGGCCACACGCTCGTCAACGTGTTAAAGACAGGATACATTCTTTGCGTCTACGTTGGCGAAAGGTTGTTGATAATTGTGGAGAATATATTACCGAATAAATTTTGGTTTTAATTGCTTTGTATGAAATTAAATCTCCGGTCCGAAGCGACATTCCGTGTGGGACACCCCGATAGGTTGTTCTTTTCAAGTGTGGATTCGACATAGCAGAGAATCAGCTCCGTTCGCGGAAGGTAGCATGCTATGACCACAAAATTGAGTACTGCAAAGTTATGAACGCCGGCTGCTCGAGTACATAGGCTTTCAAGACGTCTTCTGCCTATTTGGTCGATCCAGTGAGCACCGTTGTACATAGATGTACATTATAGGTTGTTGGCGCGTCACTCCTTTTTATTCCCGCGATTAGCTAAGTGATAAGTGAGCACTGGGTGCGGTTAAGTGTGAGGAAAGAGGAAGTGCCACGTGAAATCAATAGTTCGAGACAAATTTTGTGCAGATCCGTTTCCGCATTGTTCAGCGGCATGTCCAAATTCCATTTCGTCGGTGCCCAGAGATGCTTTCGTTCCCTATGTGTTGAGCCTCGACCGGTTGTTAGAGAGGTCACAATGTCTTGGACGAGTGTTACCTCTTGATGAAAACCTTGACCATAGGTCGAGCTTGTGGTGGTCAGAAATATTGTACTCTGTATTCTGAACAGATGCGTCAGTTCCGCATTGCTGCCGGTCAGTGATGGCAACCAATCTAAGCACCCAATAAACTACACGAACTAGCCTTTGACAAAAGAACGTTTATTATCTTAGCAACATCAGAAAATTTCACAACCGCAGTAACGATTCCAGAGGTCGTTGTAGTTCTAGAGACTAGTTTCTGAAACGTGTGGGACTCGAACACGTTCTCACTGCGTTTAATTTTATACTCAGCGTTTAACTACACTGCATACCATACTACATTTTCCAGTCCGGCATAAACCGAGAAAAGGGAAGCATCTTAGGGGAGATGCAGCTAGCATTCCCTTACTTTTCTCTACAATGTTCTTTGGTAACTGTCTTAAGTCTCCACTTAGCAGCAGAATCTGCGAACAGAGGCGACAAACACTCGCTACCAATACGAAGACAAATGCATGATTAGAACCCATTTCAGGCAACGGGGTGATGAACAACGTAGAATGAGACCCTTCTTTGAATTCGTTGTGACAACGGTTTCCTGAAAGACAGCGACTCCCTGACGATTATGTGCTCTGGCTAGCCACTGGACATGCTCTTCTTGAGTGGCTCGTCGGACTGATCCTATCTGCCACCGTTCTCTACAAGAACGTGTCCTGGTTTTTGCTTTTGGTGAAGCGCATCATCAGCGGATTGCAGGACAGTTGCTTCCACACCGTAGGGTTACACTTGGCGTAGATCAGAATACGGATCGCCGACGAGGTCATGTACAGCACGCTGACGAGGTCACCGAGAGTGGTGTAGAGCGTGGACGCATGGAACGCATCGTATTCTCTGAAAATAGAAATCGAAAACGTACTCAAGAAGTATTCCACATTCAGAGTTACGTTCTATTCGGGGTCATTCTATGCTTAGGAAGTAGTTTTCAGAAATGGAAAGGAAATAACTCGGCGTCTCTGATTGTTCTGGAGTGTGCTTATCCTTCATGTACTCCTAAAGGTTTTGATGTCTTAACAGACACCTGGACCAACTATAAAAACTACTGTATTTCGTCACATCTTTTAAAATGTCAAGACCAGTATAAAGGAACTGCAGGTCGCAGGGGAAAACTATGCTGAAGGGAGAAAACGAACAGCTAAGGGAGCAAGTCGAAACTTATTGCCCTGGTAGAGATATCTTAAACGCTCATCGCAACCTTCATTCGTGCAGAAAATTTCTGGCGGACTGAACTAAATATGTAAACACAGTGAATTTCCTGATCCCCATTTGTTCGAACATTAGGGGCTAGGCTGTGATGAGGTTCTTTAAAGGGATCTATTTCCTCGCGGCCTCCCACGCCAAAGGAAGTGAATGCAAAGGCCAAAAGTGAATGGCTAATAGCGCGTGATTATAAGTTCCCCCTCGCTGATTTTTGGCTCCTTTGGACAACATCATAGTTACTGCATCGGGTCCGTTACGATCTCTGTTCCAGTATAGCAATTACAGATTTCAAGAAAAATCGTTGAGGTCTTAGCGCGATCCTTATCGTCTCAAGGCTGCCTGAGGGCAGCTGCTGTGCTTCTAACGACGGAGCAGCTCTGCCTCCAAGTGCGTGACGTCGGGGCACTAAAACGTTATGAGTAATAGCTCCCTGCTCACTGTTTGAACTTAACGTCCTTATTTTTACAATTAATTTACGAGAAGTTTCTTAGGAAGGGGCAAGTAGTACACTTCTCGAGGAGAAAGAGCAAGTTGGGCTTGTGGCAAAAGAAATTTCTCGTTTACGAAGGAAAAGCACCTCGGTAAGCACGATACGCATTGTGGTGCTATCACTCCTATTTAACGTGCCTGAAGCATACGCATTTCCTGAGCTGAGCAGCTATTTATAACGGTAGTCTTCAAAACTGGCGAGCTACTTCCTCATTTACTCGCAGATAGCTTTACTTGTAGCCCAATCGACACCGTTATCTAACGAATGAACTTATTTTTCCTAATTTGTGATTGAATCAGTGTGACTTACTACAGTTATTCTCATTTGCGACCTTTTGTTGGTACAAGTTCCTTTTGGTTGGGCGTCTGAATGACTGCACAGCACAAAAAACACGAGATTGCAGTGCAAAGTGATATAGTGTTTCAATTTGTTGATTAGCGCGAGTTGACTGAAATAAATTGTACAAGACTGTTGTGTTCGCCATTACCTTGTTTTATGGGCGGACTTAATGTGCCGTTATAAATAGATGCATTTCGCGACGCAAGCGTTCTTACAACGATCGCACGATCGACATTGTATAGAAAAGAACGCGTACTGAAAACATGCTGGAATCTGCCATTTTAGTCATTCGTACGCACTTCTAGTGTAGGAAAAAATAATAAAGCATAAGAGATGGCTTTACTCAAACTCTGCTGGAATGCGCCACGCATTCTACTTCTGTCCTGGAGGAAAACTGAATGCGTATTTGGCCATACAATGAATTGTGGTGACCAGTCGATGAACAAGTCCGCGCTTTATCCTTCCCAGACAAGTCTGGTACCAATTCAGCGACACTCTTCTAAGCTAGCCTAAGACTTTTAAAATGAAAGTGAACTCTTCCAAATACAAATGACCTTTAGGCAAGCTAAACTGCAGACTCGCTAAAATGGCTAGCATAATTTTTTGCTCAAGGAAAATTTGGTATAACTTTTTTTGACTTTTCTTGTTCACCTGCCTCATGATGTGCAGCAGCTTTATAGAAATTTTATTTAAAAAATTATAAATTAAATATTGTTTTGAAGCACAACAAGGCAGCAACCATGTAGTACATTAAAAGACTGGATCACGCCATGCACCCGAAAAGCAAGACTCCATGTTTATTTGATTGATAGTGTACATACTGCTTACATGCAGCATCAAAGTGAGGTTATTTTTGCTTTTTTTACAACTGTTTGAGTTGCACCGCTCCGCTCGCGGGTGTAAAACTCAGTGCAAACAGAAATTTTGCTATCAATCAAATAAAAGCCGCGAAATTTCGGATAAGGGTGTGGAGCAATCTCTGTTTCGGCACTAAAAAAAGGCCGCCTTCCTGCTCTTTAGAACAAGTTTTTCATCATTGTTTTCCCTCAAAAAATGATTTTTAAAAATCTCAAACTATACGTTTTCTTACTGGAAAGTGAATTAAAAATTCAAAGAAAGTTATGCTATAATTTTCTTTAAAAAAATTATTCTAACCTTTTTGGAGAGCCTCTAGTTTAATGTAGAAGAAGCTCATTTTGACTTTGAAGAGTTCGCTTGCACAGTTCAAAACGTACCGTATCAGTGGTTAGGCTAGCTTAGAAGAGTGTCCAGTTCGACGTGAAATGGTATATGGTAAATAAATTAGGTGTGTGTGTGTGTGTGTGTGTGTGTGTGTGTGTGTGTGTGTGTGTGTGTGTGTGTGTGTGTGTGTGTGTGTGTGTGTGTGTGTGTGTGTGTGTGTGTGTGTGACTCAGATGCCATGTCTTGCCAATGGTAGTTGATGAACTGCACTCACTCGAAAAGTATGGACGCGTTTCCGAATTCCAGAAGTGTGAGCATTAGGTGAAGTGAATTCGACACCAGGTACGTTGTCACGATAGCGACCTGGAATGAGAGAATGACGGCTCTCTACGTTTGAATGAATCTGAAAAGGGAATTCCATTGCTAATTTGCTCTATTCATTCGGTCGCATACCATGTCATTTCGTACCGACCGTCACTCTTGTCAAGGCTACATCTCTACACCAACCCTCTCAAAAATATGTTGTGCAAACCATGGTGTAGACGGTGTGCCGGATTTGTGGCGACATTCGGTAGCGTCGTATTGACGAGAATATGGAAGATCGCATGCCGGGCTAAAGAAGTGGTTTTGCTGAAGTTGCTCTCATCGACTTCACGACAGGTGTTGAATACCTACCAGCGAGGCCATGCTTGTTCTTCGAATCCGACTGTTAAGCACGAACAGCCTCCTTATGATGACGATGTTTAACGACACTAGAGTGACAAAAGGCAGAAACGTCTGCAAAAAGGCGATCCCGTAGAGGTCGAAGGCAACGTAGATGTCGTTTGCCTGGAAAGCAAAGCTCAGTGCTCGCTGTAAAGTGAGTACTCCGAAGACAATTTGGCGGTTAGAACTGAATGATTCGGGGAGAAGAAGCAGCAGCTCATCGTCACAGCGGCTAGGCCTATGTAGCTAACAGCAATGACCGCGCGAGTCCCTTAGTGGAGCACTCTTTAGCAGCTGGGATAATTTCTGTAGACCGCGCGTGGAGCAGCGGAGACGCTAATCCTTGGGTAAACCCTGAATGGGTTATGGGACTGAATCGCAGGCGGACAGTTAGTTATTCCATTCACCGCTCATATTACAAAACCTGTTGGAAGTGCCTCCACTAGGCCTCGAAGGAATGGAATGCGTAGCAGACGCAGAAAAGGGCTAATGAGCTCCATAAAGCAAGCACAGTGAGAGTCAAATTCGTATTCAAGGTGCCCTATAACGCTATCGTTGGGGTGGCAGTTCGAATATGTGATGCATTTCTGCCCCTTCACATTATTTTTTGTCTAACAGAGGCGATTTCTGACGCAAAGTCAATAAGTCCTCGCAGAACTATGTATTTTACATTAGACATGTGCTATAAATGCACTTTTACCTCTAGTGGGCAACAGTGTAGATTATTATTATTATTATTATTATTATTATTATTATTATTATTATTATTATTATTATTAATGACATGCTCATGTGGGTTACAACAACAACAACTTCCATAGAACAATTTGCCCAAAGCCAATCAGAAATCCTGAACTGGGATGCGCGAAATTGAAATGTTGGAAATGGTTATAACAGAACACGAACACAAACAGCAACAGATGAATAAAACAGAATAGTGAACAGAATACACCTAGGCACATAAACAGGAACCCAGACAATGGCTCAAAAGAGGGATGCGTGGGTATCGTACCTTCCCTGAGCTTGTCATATAATGCACATATCTGACCTAAGTGAGGAATTTCAGCCAACAACAGAGCTTGGCTCAGCCGGAGTCACATCTGACACACTGAATTCGAGTGCTCGATGTCCTTAATAAACCTTACATTTTAATGCCAACAGTATGGTGAATGATTTTGTGAAAACGTAGCATGTCGTTCCTCTTCCTTCTGTATTCTAACCTCCTCAATCCGAAATTGTGATCCCTTGGATACTACTGGGTGTTTGATCGTAGCAAAAGACTAGCTCCCGCTTTGCAGATGCTTTAAATTCCCAACCTCAGAAGTCGACGTTTTCGAAACATCGGAATCGGAGGGCAATGTGTGCCCCAAGAGTCGAATCAGCGTGGTTCTCCCTTAGGTCCATTCGGGATTAATGTTCATGGAGGTCTGCGGAAATGTTTCAGCAACTTGAGCACATACTCCATTTATCTTGCGCTTTCCTGCTTTTTCTTGATGTTGTTGAGTGCTTATCACATTGTATGAAAACACATTGTTCTCTAGAAGGCACTCTTGGCACGTCCAGACCTCAAAGTACGAATACGAAATGAAGCAGAAAGAATTGTTGGAAGGGAATTGTCAAAATTTTAAAGCAAATCTAAGACCTCACTGTACAGCTGAAAAATATTATTATCTTTGAAAAGTGCAGAAGACTTGATCCCTTTTGAAATGTTCGAATGCTCACATTTGGTCTTCTTAAGTGGGGAGAACATGCCTCGTTCGAGTCTCGTCTTTCAAATCGTATCTCTGTGACATACACAGACAGAGCCGGTGCTTCATTTGGCTATTCTTTATTGAACAGGTTCATTTCTTGTCTATTTGTCTTGTCTCCATGTCTAATTTAGCCAAGACTGCAAAGCTTGCTTTTGGTAGCTTTCTTTTTATCCAGTTTTTAGTTCTTGCCAGTTTAATCAAAGGAACATGTTGGTGAACACCTCACCTTTAGTAAATTCTCGACAAAATCTCTAGATGGGAACTCGTAGACAAACTCGGCCAAGTTGATTAGTTGTGAACAATTCTAGTAGGGATGGGTGACACACCAACCATAAACTCTTTTATTGTGGTGAGCGCAACTGACGCTCCTGAATGCGGGTGGGCCATAATTGAAGGCCAGTGTCCCAATGATGACGATAACCTACTTGGCCACCGTGTCTTCGTCACAGTCGTCCCTTTTCCACTCAAGAGAGAAGACTGACGTTCTCTCATGTATAGTTGAAGCAGAAAGACTGAAACTCACCTTAGCCCAGGGCAGAATATCGACGGCGAGAGTCCGGAAGTAATCCGGACACTGTGGAAAACGGGACACGGTGAGTGCCGCCGCGGCTGGCGCTCGTATCGCCGTAGCCACCACCACCAGCAGGACGATGGACAGCGGACGAGCAGTTGAGTCGACGGCGGAGCGGCTGGAACGACAACTTCGATGGTGACACGGAAGGGCTCGGAAGTCTGCTTTTGGTGAGGGCTAGGGCAGGTCAGGTACATAAGGAAAGGTCGACGGCAAACCTCATTTTGGCCATCATCGCGGCGGATTAATGCCCAACCAAAAATAGACTATTTCGATAAAAAAGCAGGAGGATGCACTTCCTTCCACAGTTTTAAACCGGGAAGGAGGATCTTCGTGAGTTTTCAACATAGCTGAGGTGGTATATAGTGAAGGGAACAAGGAACATCTGGCTTCGTGTCCACCTGTTCGACTCCGCTGTTCTTGCACTAATATAAGGGATACAATGGTAAAGAATATGTTAGCCAATCCGTTTTGAGAATGTGCCACGCATTTTACTCTTACGTGATGTCGTGTAGGCAATTTTAAAGAGCATTTGGTCAGGCAAATAGCTTGCAGCAGTTAGCAGATTGCCAAATCAGTGTTTTATCCTTCACAGACATGCCTGGTACCAATTCAGTGACCCCAGAGGGGGTGGGGAGAAGGCTTGGTTGGGCTTTAGATGGGGGGATCCAAACCAAAGGCCTGAAATAGGATGCATGCGACAGCCGCGGCCTCGTCCGACTGCACTACCACGCGGCAAAGAATAGAATAGGTAGGATATAACTAAGCCATAGAATGCAGGAGTGGTTACAGACCAAAGAATCACACTTTCTGTAATACTAAGAGGCCGTTTCGGGACTACAAGGTTTGGCATAGATATTTGCAGTCTTCTCGGTCGAACTGTGCAGTGGAGAGCCAATCTTTCTGAACCATACATGAATGGGTATTTGGGGAAGACACCCTTCTTAGTAACTTATGGTTTCGAAAGTTCGAGGCTAGCTCTGCGGACCCGAAACTCTGGCATGTCAAAATTCTCCTCTAATTCATTCTATCGTGTTAAAGGCCAAGGGCTGGAAGTCAAAGCAAAAACAAACTACATGCAGAGTGTGGTAGTGCTACTGCTGTCATAAATCCACTCGGAACGCAATTTTAACCTACGTTCTGGATCCCTGGAAAGAATTTTCGCATGACAATGCTAGAGAAAATGAAGCTCTTGTGCGCCACGAGGGCTTCATTTTCTGACTAGTTTTCGGCAGCAACTTTGTGCCCAGATTCAAGCGTCAAGCTTCTATTAGGGAAAGCACGAACTGTTCCCCTCCGCTCGTTCGCTCGAACCATGGAGACCAATACGGAAACGGCATCGTGGGAAGGTGTCATTCAACGAAGGAAACGCGCATTTCCGCTTGTTATCTGGACCTGAAGCGCAAGAAGCGGAGAGATGGTGTTGTCGTCGGCAAAACAGGGCTGACGACAACACTGCGATGAACACTACTCGACGGGTAATTCGAGCAAAACTACTCGGAGAGCGATTACTCGGTACGCACCCACTCTCAGTAACCTTTACTGTATGTTCTAGATGATGATGGTAGAGAGCATTTATCAGTATTCGTCGCGAATTTTCGAAGAAGTACTTCCGGTTGACATTTGATTTCACATCACTTGCTCTACATAAATGGCAGGCAAATGATAGGCTGCGGAGCTATTCCTCTGTCACCGCTCCGGATTCTTCCGGTTCGATGAATTAGCACCACACTTGTACGGAAAGCCTAGATCACTGATATGTCCAGTTGTCAAACACGCTCCACGTCGGTCAGTAAACATGGTCGACCTATTGGAGTGGTGCAGAAATAATGACCGTTTTGAAGCAACTACTTTGAAATACTATAACTCGCTCAAAAGGAAAGCTTTTCAATCGAAGCAACCACCAAATCGATCAACACATCTCTGCGGACAAAATCTTTGTAAGAGATCTATTACATATAAAGAATATGTTAGATCTAGTTCAAATCGCATGAAAGTGACGGAGCTAACAGTAGTGTCCCCGTGCACGTGCAACATACTGCATTGTTCACTCGCTATGTGAGAAGCGGTAGTTTCACTCATCAAATCGCTTCATCAATTATCCTTTCCCGGGATTGCTTTGCAACAAGTTCAAAATCGAATCAGTTGAAAAAACCAATTCTTCAGCACCACTCGAAAAAGCCAAATCTCTTCTCATTGGTCAACCTCCAAAAGGTTGATTTGGTGAATCGTCGCCTTGCTAACAAATTTTCACGAGTGCCACCAATCCACTTCTTTGCCACAATTGTAGAGGCTTCTCGCTATTTTAGTCTAAAAGCAAACTGCAAAAAACCGTACAAAATTGCTTCGCTCTGAAGAAAAATCGAGTTCGAAATTACGCAACAAAAATGATGCGTACATATACATATTGCTGTTACAGGATGTTTTGTTGCGATCAAAACTCTTGTGCCAGGCGGGACTTGAACCCGCATCTTCTGCTTTCCGGGCAGCGATGTTCGCCTTACACCACCGGCGCTGTTTGACCGCACGTAACGTCCGCGATATCCTCGAGGTCTGTCAGCACCCACCCGTGATACGAGATGGGCCGGCCGCTGATATCAGCACGTGCGGTCAAACAGTGCCGGTGGTGTAAGGCGAACATCGCTGCCCGGAAAGCAGAAGATGCGGGTTCGAGTCCCGCCTGGCACAAGAGTTTTGATCGCAACAAAACATCCTGTAACAACATGTGCTCAGGCGTAAGCAATTGTGTTAAAACATTGTTGCATATACATATTGTCCACTCCGCGACCGCTTGCTTCTGAAGCATACATAAGCATAGGTGCTACGTATTGTCGTCAAGGTGCTGGGAGCGTATGATAACTGGAAGTTCATAGCAGGAGAGGCCGTTGAAGAGCAAGGTAAGGCTGTAAACGCTGAACGCTAGACGTTTCGTTGAATTTCGATTAAGGTGTCTTTGTACTGCATACTCACGGAAGCATAGAACCGTATCTGAGGCTCGGAAACAGAAAGGGGGGTGAACATCTAATACTCGTTTCGGAAAAAGAGAAGAGTGGGTTCCCTGTTGAGTTGTGTAACCTCCTTGTGTAACGATGTCAGAGAGTTATTACTACTACAAAACGCGGAGACCTCTTTTATATTAATTTTATTTACTGCAATCGCTACTGAACAGAACTAGCATCAACTCAATGAGATTACGATAAGACACTACATATAAGAGAATGGAAAGGAGAGGAAGGACGGGAAGAGAAGGAAGCAAGTGCTAGAGAGAAATATTGAGAGGAAACTACAAGAACAGGGAAGGAGTCGCCAAGGCGACTACAGTACCGGACATGCCGCTGCGTCCAACAAGCACAAGAGGCGCCTCCGGCGCCTATATGCGCCGCTTCTCATCTTTTGCGCCGCTTGTGCTTGTTGGACGCAGCGGCATGTCCGGTACTGTACGTCGGAACGGTCCGTTCCCAAACGATCCACCGACGAATTCTGGATCCACCACCGCTTCTTTTACATCGTGCACATTCCTCATCGAATCAATTGGAAAGGACAAGTTGTCTTTCCTTCGAATACTGACTTAAGTTGTCCGATCATGAGTGACACAGAGATAATTGCTCGCCAGTCCGCGCACTGATGATGTCGGGCCATCGTGTGCTCGGCCGGATTCCTGTGTGTTCTTTTACCGCTCCTTACAGCGCTGGATCGACACACTAGGGCCTGTTCATGGTCCGTGACGGGAGCAACTGCTAGCCCAAGCAAAGCATGTCAATTAACTACAACCGAGCGGTCGCCGAAAAAACAGTTAATAGTCGAGCGTTGTCGCTCCTGCTCTCGTCGTTGCTGTTGTTCCTGTCGATGCTGTCGCTCCAGCCGCCTGATCATAGATGTCATCGACGGGCTATACTGGCGCTTAGCGTCGGACCGCGAAATTTGCAATGGAAGAAGGTCCGAAGATCTCACGGCTGCTTGAGTTAATAAAATCTCATCCTATTCGATGGAAAACGTGGCTACCCAATTGTCAGAACGGTGGACTGTCCTATATTAACGCTTAGCACGTGACCTTGCTGAGAGTTAAACAAGAACATTTCACAATATAAACGCTTGGAAGACCGCCACGTTGCTGCAAATCACACATTCCTTCTTCTTCTTATTCTTCAGCGTTTGTCCCGCTTAGCAGCGGGGTCCGCTCTTCTGGTATGATGACGCCACTTCGCACGATCAAACGCTTGATCGGGGTGGATACCAGCTTCCTTTAAGTCCACGTGCAACGTATCAAGCCAGCGTTGCCTAGGTCGTCCTTTAGGCCGTTTTCCGGGCACATCTATGTTGAGGCCAATCTTCCGAACGGTGTCGCCGTTCGGAAGATTGGCCATTCAAATCAAATCAATTTCGCAAATCACACATTCCTCATCTGCATAATTCTGTGTAAAGGGCATTTTTAACTTTGTAAAAGGTTTTTACTCTTTCTGTTTTCTAATATAAACAATAGAAAATGGAGAAGAAACGATTTTATGATCAATAGCACAGTGAAAGTATGGAATGGAAAGGATAAAGGATAAAGGAATGCATTACTCAGCTTCGTGATGGGATGCACCACGCGTTCTACTTCTACGGGATGTTATGGAGGCTACTTGATTGCGTACATATTTAGCCTAAACAGTTACGGCCTAGTTTTTTCATAAATTCCGAACACCCACATTTTTTCTATCAGGTAGCGTGAAAAAATATCAAAATTTTCGAAATTCAACCGAATTTCCCTAAAATTTAATTTTACGTTCAAAATCGTGCTCCATTGCGACGGACGAGTCGTTCGTAGCAAACCGCCGTATACTCACAATTCCTCTAATTTTAAGTTTTTTTGAGAAACGGTTGGTTTCCTCGAGATCTAAACAAAAGTATACACAGCTTTACTCCCGAAAACGTGTATACAGCTTTGCTCCCCGAACACCCACCTCACTCGATAGGTTCGATCCTATATGCATTGTTCATGGCGCACTCCAAAGTCTCGCCAGGACAAAGTATAGCAATTCCCGAGCAGAGCGGCTGGGAATTTCTGATAACATCCTCAAAACGGGTCAAACGTCTCGAAAGCTTTTCATTTCCCAGTAAGGGAAGATAGAGGCGGAGTGAACATGCTTTCGCCCACTCGATTGGTAGACTCAGTCCTATCGCATTGTGCGGGAGCATCCCTGGCTTGACAGAGCACTGACGACGTACGTCATGCTTGAGATACTCCGACAACACGCAAGTCCTAGGAGATGAGCGGCTCCAATCGCAAACAGCCTGCCAGTAATTTTTTGGCCACCCGCAGCGAAAACGCGAGGTCTGGTAAAGCTGTACATTCGCTTCAGAAGTATGTATCCACTTAAAAATTTGCAAATATCTCGTTTTGCGTTCATTTCTTCAGGCTCGCACTAGCTCCATTAGATTCCTCGTAGTCGAAGGTAGGTAACTACTCGCTTTCAGAAATTCTTTTCATCTCACACGAGAATCAGATGTTTTTGAAGAAAATGTGTTGAAAATTGGCGCTTCAAAAGTATGTATCCACTTGTGAAAAAGAAATTTTTACCAAATTCGGAAGCCGATCGGACGACCATTATTTCTTATAACATCATGCATGGTATTGTTCATGCTACTGACAAGGTTTTGGATGATTTTGTCTTCGCTGATGTCCCATGTGTCTCGTGTGAGACTAAAAAAATTCTGAAAGCTAGTGGTTATCTATTTTTGACTGGAAGAAATCTAGTGGAGCTAGTGCGGGCCTACAGAAAAAAAAACACGAAGCGAGATATGGGTAAGTTTTGGAGTGGATACATATTTTTGAAACGCATTGTATATGCGTTTGTGTAGATATAGAGGTGATGAATCGAGCTGTGGCAATCGTTTCTCAAAAAAAACCTAAAATTAGAGGAATTGTGAGCATGATTTGCGACGGCGAACTCGTCTGTCTCAGTGGAGCACGATCTCGAAAGTAAAAATATAATTTAGGGAAATTCGGTTGAATTTTGAAAATTTTGACATTTTTACGCTATCTGATAGAGCTTGAGCTACTGAGCTAAAAAATTTGTTTGTTTTCTCAAATAGTTAACTTTGAAGGGAGTTATTTTGAAAGGCCACAAAATGCGGCCTTTTCGGGATTTGATCAAAAGCTACGACCGTAACTGTACAATCAATTGCGGTGGCCAGCCGTTGAACAACTCGGTGTTTTGTCCTTCGCAGACAGGTCTGATATCAGTTCAGCGACTCCGAAGGGATGGAAGACTTGGTTGGCCTGGGCGGGAAATCAGAGACAAAAACCTGATATCGGGTGCACGCGAAAGCCGGCACCTTCTCCAACTACGCTCCACGCGCTCAGCTAGCATGTCATAAAGGGTAATCCATTGGGATACCTTCTATATAAAACTTTGGAGAACATTTTTCGATGATAAATAACTGTCAAACGGAATTTACCGCAAGTTTCGGTCTCACTGATTTTTTGAGGCTGTAATCCAAAGAATGTAGTATCCGTGAGAACGTTGCTGTTGAAGCCGTTTAGCTCACGCTAATGGATGTGGGATAAAGATATCGCGCCCTGGCAACGGATGTCACAGCACACACATTTCCAATCTCAAGACGGGAGCTCAAGGCTTTCCCTTAAAATAATGGCTGCTCACTTCATAGGCTGGCTGGCGACATTGCGTTCATCCGCTGTTCAAACCACGAAACTTTTTCTTGTCTAACCTTCGTTCAAGGTCCTCGAAATATTATGACTATAGCGATCAGAAGTGCTGCTAGTTGTTGGTTGCTCAAAAGGAAAACAAACTTTCTGTTGACGATCCACGTGTACCGCTCGAATGTTCCCATGATCAGCATGTACGGAATGAGAAACTGGACAATTTTCGCAGTCGAAAACGCCACAATTATGTAGTCGTGATAGAACGAGAACAGTCCC
This sequence comes from Heligmosomoides polygyrus polygyrus, assembly GCA_947396885.1. NCBI lineage: Eukaryota > Metazoa > Nematoda > Chromadorea > Rhabditida > Heligmosomidae > Heligmosomoides > Heligmosomoides polygyrus. The sequence continues at coordinate 64,450,307 of OX377204.1, read as the reverse complement.
TGAAATGCAAGAAATTGGATCCCGAAATGGAAAAAGGTAGATACCACTGCACAGACCATCCCTCGTTGTTGTTATTCTGCCTTCATAAACACTTTATTTACATAGCTCTAATGCTATATTGTTACAAATGTGACATTGTGGAGTGTGAAGGCAGACATAATTTTTCCAGAATGGCCCTTCAAGGTGAGCGTGGGTCCTGCAGAACCCTGGCACTCTTTGGTTAGCACCTATAGTTAGGTCCATGCGGTTCCTCTGCTCCCGAAGCTTCGGCTAGCTGAATTCGTTTTCGTCGATTTAAACGACGTTCTACTGCATTATTGCGTGAAATCCTCTGTTTTCCTATGGCAATACAACCCGGCCTCGGAACTGGAACATTATTTTTCCTTTGGCTAAAGCTACCTTGAAGACTATCCGGTATACTGCGAGAGAGGTTCTCTCTGAGCCATCAATGCGAAAACACCGCACAACCCCGCTTAAGAAGGTGACTTCGGCAATTATTTATGACCCGTTACAAGTCAATCGGAGATTCATTTCCTCTTTGCACGGCCTTATAATCTTTGTTTCGCAGGCTTTTTTCAGGCCCTATACGCAGCCTTTTCTCAGGCTCTAAACTATGTATTCTACATTAGTGGGTATTGCAGTTAGAACGTAAAAGAATAGCTACCAGAAAAAATGCCATAGCAACGTATTCAATAGCGCTGAAGGAATAGCATAAAAATTATTACTCAAATGACAGAGAAGACATAGTGCAGAGTATCTGCTATTGCTATTGGTCCATTATTTCATAACTACGATGCACAACTGAATAATTTATGCATAAAAACTCACTGGTAGCTCAAGGTACATCATGTTTACGTCGACGACGAAGATCAGCACAAAGCAGAAGCATAAGAGAGCGTCCAAAAGCGCTAGGAATGCTGGAAAGTGCGACGGAGGACGAGTTGGGGACATCCGGAATAGAAACATCAGCAGCAGGTTCGAAAAGAAACCTGGAATGAGAAAATTGAAGCAAATGGGACACATATGTTTACAAGGAAGTGTATTCTACAGCACCTCGACTGGTCTTTTTGAAAGCGCCTCTGAAAAGAGTTCTTAAGAGCTATTCAAAACTGTATGCAGTTGTTAAGACTGGCAACATACGTTCCTGTTCTGATCTACAGCGACAATTAACCGTACATATAGAGCCGCTTACTTGAAATTGATCGCAAAGTATTTATTTAAGTGGTGTATTGAGCAATTATTGAAGAACGTTCTACGGTATATGATGCGGAACAGGGGTGTGCGTAGATGAAATTCAGATGCAACTCGAAATTTCGTAAAGAATATGGATTTATATTTATGCGTATGGATTTATAGTGTCAGCCCAAGCTGAGCAGTTTTTTGCAGACCATTTCCGCTCTTCAATTTTATTTTCCCTCCTGGACCTTTCAAATCAAACTCTACACGTGTTAAGAAAGTCGACAAAGTTGTTGATTTGAAAACTTCGCCTTAACCTATGCATGGTGTTTCAACAAAACGATTTCACCCTTTGCACGATCATTAAATTTCCAACCTTTGGCAGTTCTTTAGATGTGTGGAAATCTAGGGTTTAGCGGAAGCAAATAGTAGAAAGCCACTACAAGAACGAAGGAAATTAAAAAATCATTTCACCACTCAGCAACTCGTGGAAACCAGCAACTGCGCATGCAGTTAACAAACGTGTACTGACAAGGGAAGCCCATGAACTTCCCCAAAGATTCCCAACGAGACCTATATGGTCTTGTAGGGCATCGAACGGGGATCATAGAACTGTGCTTCGTTTTTGCTACGGTCCATTGGGTGGTCCGGAAATGGCAAAAAATGGTACCGCTTTAGAGCGGGTTGATAAGGCATAAGTGACACCAGGAATGACCCTTTTGGGAACTATTTAAGCTGCTGACCACGAATCTGTCACTTTTTTCTAAACTGTCACTTTGTCTGCAGTTCGTTCCATCAAAGGCTGAAGTCGAAGGTTAGAAAATAAGTCTGACAACATTGGAGAAGGAAGCGACCCCACTAACGTGGACAGCTCTACTCACCCATATCTACCGTAACCTGCCGTAATATATCGACATCTTAAAAACAGGTAACATATCCGTGATCAGCATCCCAAATAACCCCCGTGGGCGACGTTTGCTCGAATTTTTTTCGTGCTCTCCTCGACATCTGAAAGGCAGCAGTGCCGTTACTCTGCGTTCACCCCCCCCCCCCGTTACTCACACATATCCATCATAACCTGCTGTAATCTATCGTTTCACCCAAGTTTGTTGCCAAACTGGTGATCTGCATCTCAAATAGCCCTAGAGATGAATTTTGGACAAAGATTTTTCTCGACCTCTAGAGCAGAGGGAGTGAGTGCAAGTACTCCTATCAGCAATGCCCCCACCCATCTCCCGTAAGTGTGTAAGAGAATGGTGAGGAAGAAACACACAGCAAGGCGACTAAGCACGCGAATTGGATAAAATATGCAGTACTTGGGAACAGTTAGCTGAAATAGTGAAGGTTGCGAGAAGAATAAAAAGTCTATGAGGCAATCCGAAGAGCAATGAGCTTGTCTTCATGATGGGTCAAATCAATGCTTATCGATCTTGTTCATGAATGAGGGGACAGTGAGAAACACTTCCAAAAGGAATTGTGAACATAACAAAGAGGTCATATGGGGATGGCATCAAACGGAACCTTCCTCAGCGAGACAAGCACCGTGTAGTGGATGCGCGATATCGCTCCGCACAACAAAACCAGCTTCTTCTACATCTGACAACAGTTGAAAGCGGGTTAGGACGCGGGGAAGGTACCCTTCCGGTGCCAAAATGTAATCGCCATTTGCAAAAACACTGACGGCTCACCTAGGGACGCACAAATCCCACCCCCGGAATCGAACCCTCAACCTCCTCCCGCAATTCCGTCTCGCTATCCACTCGGCCATCCAGTCGCTCTCAAATGCCGTGGCGAATGAATCACTTGAAAGTACACTGCAGCTTAGCCTAGGACACGTAGGAAACTACTATAACCAAACTTTAGTTTGAGCTCCAAACCTTTTGTAAGTTAAGTTCAGATCACGACAGGGCCATTCCAGGTGTCACTTTTGCCTGATCAGCCCGCCCTGAAGCGGTACTATTTTTTGCTATTTTCGGACCACCCAGTGGCCCGTAGCAGAAACGAAGCACAGTCTTGTGATCCCCGTCCGATGCTCTACAAGACCATATAGGTCACGTTGAGAATCTTTGGGGGAAGTTCATGGGCCTCCCTTGTGAGATAAAGCATGGCGCAACTCTATCATGTGACGCTCCAAAAGGCTTTAGATTTATCATTAAGTTGTCGAAAAAGTATCCTGCAATAAATTTTTCAACCATTTTTCAACATTTTACAAAACCTGTTACGGCTGGCTTAGTGCCAGAGGATTATAGCTGGGATATTCTAGAATACAAAGCCATACTTTGCAAAATATTCTATGAATGTAAAGCAAAATAATGGTGGTCTCGACATGGCCCACGATTTCCGTGACTCGAACCGGTCATCGCGACTGGGCATCGCTCAGTATCTTCTCCTCCGCCGCCGTATTACGAACTTTCTGGGGAACACGGTCACGGGAGATGAGTTCAGTGTCCTCTACGTCAAGTGTTCCGGAATTTGCTCAAGGGACTACTTCTGTCTGAAGCAGTCGAAGTCCAACCTTGTCCACAAGAAGCCAATGCTATGTTGTTGGTGGGACGCCTACGGACTGCTCTACCACGAGTTCCTTGAAGCCGGCACCTTAGCTGCTGCGAACATTTACGCTGATTAACTGCAAAAGTTGGGTGAGGACACTCAGCTGATACGACCAGGACGGAAGAACGTTTATTTACATTCTGCACGACAATGCGTGGGCACATGTTGAAAAGATGTCCCGCCAAAAGTTTCAGAAAGTTAAGTTGAACTCGAAAAGATTGCGCAGGACACGGTGTCGTCTGTCATGGTGCCACATCAGAGGATTAAAAAACCACACTGAAACGAAGAATCAGATAATGGAGGAAGGAGAGTGGGCACGTCTTTCTTACGCGGACTGCGTCACGTCATTTGGACGTCAGTTGCCCGTAGATCGGTAATATTACGAAAATTTACGATCTACGACCCAAGTTGTCGTAAATCGTAAATCGTAAAAATTACCGAAAATCGCAGTAAATCGTGAAATCGAAAATCGTAATTACGCACACCTTCGGAGACATTTCGGTCGATATTGCAATGAGAAGTTCGCTCATCGAGCTGGTCTCCCGCTTGCTTTTCCATATCCAAGCTGAGCACCACTACTAATCTACAATTCCTCAGTCCCTTGTGGGAAGTTGTTTAGCTCGGAATCAACACTTTGACCAGCTTCTTCGCCTCATTTGCTACCCCAGAATTACTGATGCATCCATCAGACTTCGAAAAGGCCATTGGACCAGTCAGATTTCGAAAATCTCTATTATAAGCGAAAAGACTATAGAAAGAATCTCACCGAATACCGCAACAACGCCTGCCACCGAGATGTAAGCGAATCTCGCCGCTGTGACGCGTTCCGTATAACCACAGGTACCATCGGCTAGAGTAGCGCTGTCGAGCGTTGCATTGCCGTAAGCCATTACAGGCTTACTGTAATCAGAAATTGGTCGGATGATGTCGACCGGGAGCATTTCACGGCTACGACGTCGGCAGTGAATAACAAATAAACGACGCGGTTGGGAATATGACACTCGTGCCACGCCCAGTGCTGAGCAGATGAGACCCTAATTGAAGGACTATAAAAAGGAACGAGGGTGAGCAGAGTGAGAGTTGCGAATTGGGTTTTTTCTGAAATGACTGATGGGCCGAGATGTCAGATGCGCGGTGTCCCAGGACAGGAATAGCAATGAAATTGCGGAGGCCTCACTGGGCGACAATAAACGATGATAAACTGGATTGAAGTTCACGACATCATCAAGGAGAATTGCGGGATCAACAAGCAAATTAATTCCTACTTTGTTATGAAGCACAATGCTGTCGGACGGTAGCCAAGCAAATGAGTGGATTCTTGCCTCGTCAAATGTCTCCTGGCGCTCTATTGGGTTCATTCAAAAATAATATCGGATTCAAGCCTGCACATTCAATATGAATAATGTTCTTTCTGAAATAAGGATATCACATCAAGCATAAGCCACGAGATTTACATTTTATTAAGAATAGGGCGCTCAGAATAAAGCGTTTCACGTTCATAAAATATTACGTCTAAGTACGAAAGGCGATAATTCGCTGAAATGGGCTGCATCGTTCGTGCAACAATTGGCCAACGAATGTCGTTACAGAAAAATTGAGGAGACACTAGACGAGATAATATTTAGTTTTGGAGAGATTTGCGCAGCATGAGAGGAGCACGAGACGTTCCATGTCCGCTTCGTCTCTTCTGGTGAGTCGGTTTCCAAACGTATGTACGTACAGCCGCACATCTTCTACTGTCCTCCACAAACGGTTCAATAGTTTGGTGGAAGCTGGAAGATGGCAGTGGAAGCCTACGGGCAAACAGTAATCGCGACCAGCGCTGTAATTGAATATTTCTCGGAATTTCAGAATGTTCTAAGGAAAATTTCTGGCCAAATAGTGAGACAGTCGTTTTCCGCAAATTAGTTTTTAGAAGCTGTTCTGTTCGTGAGGTTGTTTGTTCATCCATGGGGGGGGGGTGCCTAAGGAAATCGCTCGCGTTTTGAGGCGACCCTGAGCACGGACACGAGCATTTGCGACAGGTCATCCTACGAACACCCTATGTCACATCACATGTTTGATGGTGATGTACACCATCAAACATGTGATGTATGTTTCGCGAAGTAACGTTACGGCATTCGAAGGAGTGCACTCGCGTAGCCTTGCGAGAGGGAAGGTATGCATCGGGGGTCTCTCGCAGGTAGCCTAGCGAGGGGCCCCCGATGCACAGTCAGCATGTGGGGGGGGGGGTGGGCTGTACTAGTGCAGCCACAACGTAAGCAAGCCCTGCGGAGTAGCGCAGAGTGTGGCTACGCCGTCGATCCGCTCCTGCGAATTGGCCGAGGCACTAGAGCGAAGGAAGATTGACTTCTGGGCGGTGCAGGTCAAGGGGTATAGAATGAAGCATAAAGCCGTTCTGTATGGCTGTTCCAGGACCTCCTGCCGTGTTCGCATAATCGCCTCCGAGACGCTATTGCTAGCGTGAAACGTCCCAGCGACTGCTGAATGAAGGTCGTTATCGTTGCAGAACAGAATATCATCTTTTCTCTGCGTATGCTCCACAAACTGGCTGCTCCGGGCGAGTAAAGAATTCGTTTTGAAACCTGCCTGACGAGAAAACATCAGAGATACCTCCACAAGACGCTCTCGATATCTTAATCTTACTCTAAGGGTAGCCTTACGTACACTACAATCTTGACACAGTCATTCACTCTTTTAATGAGTGAATTTTGTTGCTTTCAGTTTTCAAACTTCTCCGTGGTAAGCAAGCACTATACAAACATACTTTGTAGGTTTAGAAAGTGTTTGTAAAGTACGAGAAGCAAACAGAATCGTCGCTCGACCAGCGTAAGTGCTCTGTTTCTTTACAACCTACTTCAAGCATGAAAAGTGAAGCCAGTGCTAAGGAAGTGGGTCTTATTTTTATTTCTGAAGGCAGAGACTATACATACTATTGCTCTCGTCCCACTGTAGTTGCAGCCTGGATCTGCAGCTTTGTCGACGTCCGTTTCACAGTTGATTCCACCTTAGACTTTGATTACACACACTCTTCAGACATCTAGGGTACTTTGCACGAGACCCGTGTAAAGGGTGCAGCGTTTGAATCCGGACAAACTAACCTTTTTATTTTCAATCAGATTTATTATCACAAAAAACAAAAATAGGAAATTCTTTTAAGCTCAAAAAGGGAACCCGTTAAAAAGAGGGGTATCTCAAGACTAAAATTGCTCAATCCATCCTCTTTAAGCCGCAATAACCGCCTCGGTCCTTGGCCCGGAGCGCACGCATGCTGTCAAGAGCGCTGTCCGTATTTGTGAACGCTACTTCAACAGCGGTGCGAACTGATGTGATATTAGGGTGGCTCTTCTTGTTAGCAACCCTTTCGACTACGCTCCAAAAATAATACTCCAAGGGATTGAAGTCCCGCTGTTCGGGGGCCAGAGCTCCTTATCAAGTTTGTTAGAGCCAAGTTGTCCAAGTTATCGGACAGCCAGTTTTCGGGTAAATGGCTCGTGCACGCCGGTGCGCCGTTCTACTGGAAAAAGACATCCGGCCTCACTGAGGCCGCTACGGTTCCACTACAACCTGCAAAACTCGCAGATAAATTTCTTTGGTGACAGTTTTTTCTTTTTCAAAGAAAAGAATCAGCACCTGAGTGTTTTACTGCCGCAGCTCTTGACACGCGTTGTCTCGATTGGTTTTTTCTTGCCGGGCTTGCGGAACCTTCCCCAGACTCCTCATAAGCATTGCACCTGGCTACAACATCGGAAATGGTTGATCTCGAGTACCCGAAAAACCGTATTATTTCAGAGCTTTCTGGCTTTCAAGGACGGCGAAATCTGGTGGAATTACAGTATGACGGGGAATTTAAATCTAAATTTGTCCGAATTTAAGCCCCGCACACTGTAGAAAACAAGAATTCTTCGACTGTCTGAACTCTCTAAAAATGTTCACATCTGCATCACAAAAAACTTCGAAAACAGATAAATTGCGCTACTAACAGTGAAAGTGCTCTCTTGTTAAGAGGGATCTCGGGCTGCTTGTCGCAGGGCCACGTGGCGCGTCCCCGGGTGGTGGATAGGGGAATTAAACGCGAACCAAATGCGACCGTGTACTGCCCAGAGACGCAGGTGGGATGCAGTGGATGGACTCCTTGCTCCTGCTGTGTCGGGTCGACGCGTTCCTTGTGCGTGGGAGCGGCACGTTCATGCACAGTGTGCGTGGATGTGTTTGCGCCAGTGCGGATTGTAACTGTATCGGCTCGGCCAAAAGCTTGCACTCGGTAGACTGGGAGTACATCGTAAGGCGATTCGAAGCCGCCTCAACTCGTCCCGTCCCTTCGGGCAGTCTGGCTGGCTGCCCGGAGTTCTTCACCCGCACGACAGAGCCTGACTAGCTACCCGTGTTGTATTCCAGTCAAACACAGCAGCACTAAAGGGCCTCATTCCCCTGACCCCGAAAGAGCCCCATTTCTGCAGCGATGGGAAGGACGAGTACGGAGAGGCTTCTAAAATCTCAGGGCCTAACCAGGCTGCGCAAATTGAGAAGGACTAGGATGACGATCTGTACTTACAACGCCCGCACGCTTGCATCGGAAGCATCCGTCGAGGACCTGATGGTGCAAGCCAGGAAGATCAAGTACGACGTCATCGGACTGACCGAGACGAGAAGACACCACCCCCCACACGCCGCCTACGACTCCGGAGAAGAACTGTTCCTCGGAACATGCGACAGCAGGGGAGTAGGCGGCGTTGGTGTCCTCGTCAACACGCACTTGGCCATGAACATCGATTCGTACGAGTCTCTGACAAGCCGAATCGGACGTCTGCGACTGAAGCGATGTGGTTCCGTGCCAGCTTTGAATGTGTTCGTCGCGTATGCCCAACATCCGACTACGATGACGAAGAGATCGAAGCCTTTTACGTGGAGCTGGAGAAGTTCTATAAGGGAGATCACACCTTCTACAAGGTGATCGTCGGTGACTTCAACGCCAAGATCGGATCACGAAGGTCGCCGGAAGAACTTCACACCGGAACCCACGGTTTGGAGTGGAACGAGCAAGGTGAAAGGCTGTCTGAGTTTATCATGTCGACCAAGACCATCCATGGGAACTCGCACTTCCAGAAGCCTCCCTCCCTACGATGGACCTGGGAATCTCCCGGTGGCCAGTTCCACAACGAGATCGACCACATCATGTTCAACCGCAAGTATTGCCTGACCGACGTCTCCGTTGTCCCCAAGTTGGGCAACGTCGATGAGGAATACGACCGCTTCGTGCACCATCTCCACGATAGCGCTAAGGAAGCTGAGAGCTTGAAGACCACCAGGAGACGTCTGTCTCCGGAAACTCTCAAGCTGATACGCCAGCGTGGAGCAGCAGGAGCGTCAGGCAACTACCAGCTGACGTGCGAGCTTGCGAAGCTATGCAGAGAGGCGATAAAGGAGGATCTTGAGGAGAGAAGGGCGGAAGTGTTGGCTGAAGCTGCAGAGGCAGGGTTGAGCATCCGCAATGCCCGCCGAAACTTCGCCAACTTCAAGACCAAGATGACCGCTCTCCGACGTCCCAACGGAACCGTTACCTCTTCCAAAAGGACCATGGAGAAGGTCATCCACGACTTCTACTCCGATCTCTTCGATAGCCACGTCCACCTGCCCCCATGCCATCTTCCGCAGGATGGATACGTCGTTCCCTCTGTTCTCCCTTCCGAGATCCGACACGCCATCTCGTCGGTGAAGAAACGTACAGCACCCGGTCCCGACAGGGTCAGACCCGAACACCTGAAGTACCTCCCGCCAGCGCTCATCAACACCCTGGCGCGGCTCTTCACGCGCTACCTGTCGGAGTGCAAGGTTCCATCTCAGTGGAGAAGACCAGCAGGACCGTCTTGCTGTACAAGAAGGGAGACGTGCACGACATTGGCAACTATCGCCCGATCTGCCTGCAGTCCGTAGTCTACAAGCTGTTCACTCGAGTCATCCTGAATAGGATTAGTAGAACGCTGGACGAAGGACAGCCATGCGAACAAGCAGGATTTCGGAGAGGGTTCAGCACGATCGACCACATACACACCATTACGAAGCTCATCGAAGTGTCGCGAGAGTACAAGCTGCCGCTTTGCCTTACGTTCATCGACCTGAAGAAGGCATTCGACTCTGTCGAAACTGAAGCGGTCATCGAAGCCCTGCTCACTCAGGGCGTTCCTACTCAGTACATCAGAGTCCTTCGAGAGCTGTACAGTGGCGACCAAGATCTCACCATTCTACAACGACGTCGTTATCGACGTGAAGAGAGGGGTTCGACAAGGGGATACCATATCCCCGAAGCTCTTCAGCGCCACTCTCGAAAACGTCATGCGCGAACTAGAATGGGAAGACATGGGAATGAAGCTCGACGGCCGGTAACTACAGAACTACATCATCTTCGCTTCGCTGACGACATCGTGCTCATAACACCGAGCATCAGAAAGGCGGAGCGAATGCTGGCCGACTTCGATCGTGTATGTGGGAATGTTGGACTGCAGCTGAATGTTACGAAGACGATGTTCATGAGGAACGGATGGGTTTCTGATGCCCCATTCTCGCTCAACGGAACGAACATCTCCGAATGCTCCAGCTACGTGTATCTGGGTCTTCTTCTTCTTCAGCGTCTGTCCCGCTTCGTAGCGGGGTCCGCTATTCTGGTGTCATGACGCCACCTCTCCCGATCCAGCGCTAGATCAGGGTGGACACCAGCAACCTTCAAGTCCATATGTAACGTGTCAGACCAGCGCTGCTTCGGACGCCCTCTAGGCCGCTTTCCTACCACCTCGAACTTAAGGCCTATCTTGCGGACGCTGTCTTCTTCTCCGCGCAGAACGTGGCCGTACCATCGTAAGCGAGCTTCGCGCATCTTGTCCGCTATCGGCGCGACACCGAACTTCTGCCGAATGACATCGTTTCGGATGCGGTCCAGGCGCGTGACTCCAGCCGTCCAGCGCAGCATTTTCGTCTCCATGACGCTGAGGCGCGTTTCAACCTCCTTGGTCGCAGGCCAACACTCAGCACCGTACATCGCTACCGGCCGGACGACAGTTCTATATATTTTTGACTTCAAGCGCTCTGGCATCTTGCTATCGCAGAGCACGCCAGTCAACGAGCGCCACTTGGACCAAGCTGCACTCACGCGTGAGTTCACTTCAATCATCAGATTGCCATCGGATGCTACTGCTGATCCCAGGTACTTAAAAACCGAAGTGCGTGGGAGCTCGATGCCGTTAACCTTGACGGAGCTGGACTCATTAACGTCAGTCGTTAGATACTCGGTCTTCTTCACGTTCAATCTGAGTCCAAAACACTCCAAGCGATCACACCAAGCTTGCACCTCTCGCTCGAGTTCACCTTTATTTTCGGTAGCGAGCATTACGTCATCAGCATAAAGCAGTGTCCAGGGGACTGGCTTCTGAAGATCTCGTGTAATGGCGTCCATCACGACAACAAAACGGAGTGGGGAAAGCGCAGAACCCTGGTGTACCCCGACAGAGATGGGGAACTCCATCGAGATTCCGGCTGCAGCTTGAACTCTACTCTTTGGGCAAGAGTAGAGGATTCGCACCCACTCTATGAGCTCTTCAGGAACTCCATGTCGTCGCAGGGCGTACCATATCACTTCACGCGGTACGCGGTCAAAGGCCTTCTCCAAGTCGAGGAAGGCGATATGCACTGGCTTCTGTTTCTCGCGATGCTTCTCTAACAAGAGGCGGGCGGCATGTATGGCATCAATGGTGCCACAGCCAGCTACGAAACCGCACTGATTGCTAGAAAGCTGGACGATGTCACGAATTCGACCATCGACAATTCGCTCAAAGATCTTCATGCTGTGCGAGAGCAAGCGAATCGGACGGTAATTGGAGCAGTCTGCAGGACTGCCCTTCTTCTTCCAAATCGGAATCGTCGTGCTTTGGCGCCAACACTCAGGCACCTTCTTCTCCGCCACAACCTGGTTAAAGAACTTCGCCAACCACTCAGCAGGGTACCACAGGTTTGACTTCCACAGATCAGCTGCCACGTCGTCGGGCCCAGTCGCTTTGCCTGACCTCATCTTCCTCACAGCCGCTTCTGTCTCCTCCACGGTGATCTTGTGTACGGGACCGTGAACAGAAGCCACAGAAGGGATGGCCGGTGAGGAAATTCCATAGTGGAAACTTCCTCGAAGTAATCACGCCATCGCTTAAGCGCCTTTTTGCGGTCTGTCAGAAGATGGCCGCTCTCATCATTGATGCCAACGAACTTTTCAATATCCTCGGTTTGGCGATGGCGGCTCTTAGCAAGTCGGTATAGATACCGCTCATCATCGCGTGACTCGAGCTTCTCGTTGACATCTTCATGATGAGTGGTTTTTGCAACAGCCACGACCTTCTTTGCAGCTTTCTTCGCTTCTTGGTACTTCCGCCAGTTATCGGCTGTCTTGTCGCTGAGAAACACGTGATAGAGCGACTTCTTCTCTCGAACTTTTGCTTTCACATCATCTGTCCACAGCCACGCCTGCTTTTCGACCTTGCGTCGTCCAGGCACCGTGATGCCGAGCTCCAACCTTGCAGCTTCACGTATCGCGTCGGCAGCCTTCTTCCAAGTTTCGTCTACAGTTGTGACTGTCGGTAACCGCACGCGAGAAATCACAGCTGCTTCCTTCTCTCTCATTCGCCACCACTTGATTCTCGGTGCACCGCATCGCTCGACCTGCTTCTGCCTTGGAGGGGCAATCTTTAGGGTGCAGATCAGCGGTCGGTGCTGTGGGGCGACCGTCTCATACGGCACGACCTTCGCATCTGTGACAAGACTTCGGTCGCGATCCTTCACAAGGACGAAATCTATCTGAGACTTGGAGCTCCCACTATAGTATGAGATGAGGTGGGAGTCGCGTTTACGAAATACGGTGTTTACTATGGTGAGGTTATGCGATTCCGCATATTCAAGGATACGCTCACCATCGGCGTTACGCGTCCCGTAACCGAATCCACCATGACAGCTGTACCCGTCTTTCGTCGCGCCGATGTGCCCATTAAGGTCACCAGCGACTATGATGATATCTTTCGACGGCATCTCTGCTGTCTTCTCATCAAGCAGGCTCCAAAACTCATCCTTGGCTTGATCGGAGCAGCCAGTCTGCGGAGCATACGCAGAGAAGAAGTGATAGAGTCGTTCCTTAGCGGCAACAACGATCTTCATCAATCGATCGTCAAAGCGTTCGACGCTTACAATCGAGTCACGAAATCGTTCGGAGACGATGACTCCAACTCCACTGGTGGTCCTGGGACTTCCACATAGAACGGCCTTGAAGCCTCGTCCTATGTCCCTAGACTTGCGGCAGGACCACCTCGTCTCCTGCACCGCACAGAAATCAACTCTTCTACGCTCCAGTGCTTCAACCAACTCGCACGAGCGGCCCGTCAACGTACCCACATTCAGCGTTGCCACGCGGGTCCTGCTTACGTTACGGGACTTTCGGACTAGCTCAGTTGCCCCCCGATGCCGCCCTCGCATCAGGGACCCTCGCATACTTCTCACACTCGCCGGGCTCTGCGAGTGCACGTCGGCTCCCGCGGACGCCGTAGCACTATCTCGATACTCATGTAACGTCATCAACCATGTGATGTGACATGGGTCTTCGTAGGCCGGCCTGTCACAAGGGCCTGTCGCCTGCATTCGAGTGTCCGTGCTTAGCTTAGCTCGCAGAGCGAGCAGTTTCCAGTGGCACCACGTGGAGGAACGGACATCGCCACCTACGTGTAACTGGGTCGCGAAGTCAATATGGCCAACGACCTAGCGCCGGAGCTGAGCAGGAAGAAACGAGCGGCTTGGGGAGCTTTCAAAAGCGTCGAAGAAGTTGCGAAGAAGACGAAAAGCGTCCGACTCCGTGCCCACCTATTCGACTCCACTGTTCTTCCTGCCCTAACATACGCCTCAGAGACCTGGGCTATACGAAAGCAGGATGAACACGCGATCAGCGTCGCGCAGCGTGGAATCGAGAGGACGATGCTCGGAGTGACACGACTCACGCAAGTGAGAGAAGGCCTCCGGAGTTCCGAGCTTCGCCGACGTTCGAAGATCAGTGACGCTGTCGCGTGGGCCAAGTTGTCGAAAATTAGGTGGGCCGGCCACGTAATGCGCTTCGCAGACACCCGCTGGACGAGAGCCATCACCGACTGGATTCCGCGGGATGTCAAAAGTACACCAGGACGCCCATCAACGCGTTGGTCGGACTTCCTCGTTAAAGCCCTGAACGACCGATATGATGCTCTTCGTGTCCCTCGAGCGAAGAGGATCCACTGGAGCACTCTGGCACGCGACAGGGACGAATGGAGACGCTGCTGGCACCCGCTCGAGCAATTCGATGATCAACGGGACGACAGGTGATACAGGTGAAGAGTGAAAATTAGCAGTGGCATCATTGCAGGGTCGGACTAAAACTGAAACCGAGAGCAAGGATAGGAAGCCTTTCCAGGCCATCACTTAGAAGGGCAACTGTTTACGTGTCGGAAGCTGATTTTGTGCTCGCAGCTTGAGCACCTCTGTTGCTATAAGCGAACGAGCTGAACGTTCACTTTCTGTCACTCATTCTTGATCCAGTGCTTGTAGCATCTGTAAACTAGTGCTATTCAAAGGCCTTTCAAACAGTTCACGTCGTATCAAAGTGTTTCGTTAAGTTGAAGCGCTTTCTTTGTCAATCGGTGAAACTAGGTGAAAGCTAGGAACGAAAAGCAATTCAGAATGCGAACTTCTCAGACAAGCCTGGTGTCAATTCACCGACCTTGGGGTAACGAGACCCAAACCAGGAATCTCGATTCAGAGTGCATCCAATCCTCCAGCAATCGTGCTGCAACGCGCCCGGTCGCTACGTTGTAATGTGCCATTCAACCTTCTGATGAAGTAGGTTAAATACTTTTGCGCCACAGATTTATCGTCAGCGCTGAGCAAAACTTGGCGCCTGAGAGTCTGTAAGGAGTGGAGGTATGACGAACCTAATTCGGTGGATTTTCATCTCCTATTCAGCATGTGGACGTGGATACCGCAAAGGGAGGTGTGTGTATCCCAGATAAGGATGCTCTTCTGCTGTTCTTCGCATCCCAGCAGGCCAACCAAGCCTTCTATCCCTACAGGGCATACATGAATTGGTTCCAAACTTATGACCTCCATAGAAAGAATAAACACTGAATGTGTTTACTCTGTGGCGTGTTTATTGCCTGACCACCGCAAGTCCTTCAGGCTGATGAATTTGAGAAAGGCGCTCAAATGACCTCCACGACACTCCGTAGAACTACAATAGAATGCGTGGCGCGTACACAAGCAGATTGATTAATGCTGGCCTTTACCCGTTAAGCCTTCACTTAGCACATTGATACTCTCAGTCCTAATTTCTCACTTACATTCGCATAAACGTTTTGTGCTGAATGACTGCAATGTGTATTTCGCTTCACTGTGATGTGAACCAGGGATGAGCGGATAATGGAAAACCGGATAACGCATAACGGATAATTTTGCCCGAAAATGGCCGGATAACGGAAGAACGGATAACGAACAAACAACAAAAATTAAAACTCGTTTTAAATTGCACTAATTTCAACAACAGATCAGGGCTTAAAGCACTGTTAATTTATAAGCCATTTCTAGACTTTTGTTTTAGACGTGTTTTTCAAACGATTTGCAGTCACTGCATTAACGACGCTATATGGGGTTTTCTGCCCATCCATAGGAAGACAAACGCATAGCAACATACCCGCCTTTCACCTGTTTCCAAGGGGTCGGGTGGATTGTCTTATCAGCCTTTCTCTGCGCTTAACTCTTTTTGTCAATTAGAGCAGTTGAAAGATAGAATAGTCCTTGGAAGAGCAATTCTTCCGATGTCTCTGGAAACAAGAAGGCAGGAGACATCCAGCGAAACAAACTTCACATAACGACTTTGTCCTACACATGCTATGAGCCGTCATTGTTGTTGCTGCTCGACAGCATCCTAAGATTCAAGGTACTTCAACGTGGAATTATCTGGGATGGATAAAATACTAACTTTTGGGTAGTAAATGCAGGCAATGTGCACGGCAAACACACACTCAAAGAGTTATGGCATGCAGACCTTCTGGATCTGAGAAAGAATATCCGACCCATCCCTTCTGGAGCAGAGGAAGAGTACCCGACCCAGCCCCAAAACGAAGGTGTTCTCCATGTTACAGATAAGTTTCACAAAAAACTTACAAACTAAAACAAATCTACAGTCTTCAGCACCCACGATGATAAGTTTGTTTAGTAGTTTATTGCTCCTCTAAAATTTCTAATGGAGGAGTTGCTTACCCTATGTATTTGGATTAATCCTATTTCTTTAGCTAGTATTCATTGCTGTACTGCAGTATTTTTCGATAATTCACGACAGCATATGGCTAAAAAGCTACCATTACAATGCAATCACACCGCCTGCAATCGAATCGAACATATTGCAATCGTGCAACCACAAATGGTACGATGGAAAGATCGGCGGTAAAAAATTCCTCCCAAGATGCGGCTCTCCACTTTTGACAATTGCTAGTAGCAGTTTGTATGCCTTCTTGGTCAGCACAAAACTTGAGATGAATGAACAATGCTGTGCTAAGTAGGCCTCACATAAGTATGGTACAGGCTTAGCGCGCCTTCTGGAAGGCTGGAAGTTAGATACCTTTAAAACTATGTAGCCAGATTCCAAGAGAGGAAACTTCAATTAACCCTTCTATATTTGAATACTACTGTTGTTTCTGACGACCACTCTTAGGATCGTGAAGGATCCTGTACATAGTCCACCCATCACCCCGTCCAAAGCTAAGATTCAGCTAATTTGTTGTTCGTTATCCGCCCCAAAATCACCGGATAACGAACAGCAAAACGGATAGGCCAAAACTCCCCGGAAACCGGATAACGGATAACGGTTAATCCGCTCATCCCTGATGCGAACTGAGGTGACCAGATATTATACAACCTATTGCGATTCAGATTGAAGTCCAGCAGCGACTCTGGAAAAACGGAAGGCTTGATTTACGCGAACCGACTCCAAAATTGGTTCGACATGCACGGCAAGAACGGCGCCTTCAGACAACTGCGTCAGAATCAACACTGTGCTCCACATTTCCAGCGGAAATGCTTTCGGAGCTCTTCGAATGAAGTTGTTGCAAAAGGAGGAGGGAATGTTGTCGACGTCAAAACAAGCGTGTGGAGTTTTGCCAGATCCATGAGTAGTCTACTGTCATTGACACCTGTCACTTAAGCACAGGAAAACACCATGTGATAACTGAGCACAAGGTGAAAAATAATCGCCCAAAAAGTACTAAAACACCATCTGCATCTACCTCAGCATAATTGCTGCCATTCCTTGCGCTTATTACCTCCCATTCCAAGGTCCGAGGAGATCTAGCACCACCATGACGAGATTTTCACCATTCGTTGCGGTCGAAATGGAAAGCCACGGCGAGCGATAAGCAGTTCCGCTAAAGCCGCAAAAAGGGCTCACAGAATGCTCATGGCATTTTGTATCAGCGCCGATGGTTGTAGGTGTCACTCTGAAGGGCACGTGGTCGTCGACCTTCATCTCCATGTCTTGGCTAGCATCTTTCTTACGTTGCTTTTTGGCCAACCTTGCCTGGTAAATAGGTGTCAACCGAAATTCGAAGTTCGATGACTTGCAATTGTTATATATGCGCTTTTCTTGGCGTTCCTTTTGAATGCGAACGGTTGTTATATTTGTCAATGGTGAAGTGAAAACTAAAAGTGATGAGTTACGAACAGCCGTCTCGTAGCTAGCTGCGGACGTTTTGGGATTGCGGCTGTAACACCAGTTAGTTGTGGTCTAATAGTATGTATTGTCACGAAAAATATGTCTTCTTTAGGCAATTCAAAAGCAACCTCTGTTCAATGTTATTATCCCGGCGAAAAATAAAAGAACAACAAAAAGTAAAGTTTGCGCTTACAGGCCACGCCTTCTGTTGGCACGGATATCACTACTTTTTACAATAGAATGGGTATAGTATCCGTGGAGGTTAGCTACACACATATTTTCATGCTCCCTACGGTTTTCCGGTTGTATGTTTTACTTGGAATGAAATATAGTGATAGTGAAAGCAGAACAACGAAGAGTCAAAGTTCGACGTCAACGATTCACTCCATCTTTCTTCAAGTTGCGTCACCCACAATAAAATTTATTTCATATCGTGGAAGGGGTTCGCCGCTACGATTGGGGCACGATTCACGGAAGTGAGAGAAGGCCTCCAGAGTCTCAAGCTCCGGCCACGTTCGAGGATTAGAGACGGTGTCTTTCGCATGGGCCAAGTCATCGAAGATAGGTGGACCGGTCATTGCGTTTCGCAGACCCCCGCTGGAGGAGAGTTGACACCGACTGGACTCGCGGAATTTCAAAAGAACACATGGACGCCCGCGAACGCCTTCATCGGATTTCTTCTGGAAATACCTGAAAGGACGATATAACGATTTCCATCCCCATCGAGCGTCGCAGATCCATCGGAGCACTCTAGCACGTGGCAGGGACGAACGGAGACGTTGCTGGCACCCGCTTTAGCAACTCGGTGATCAACGGGACGGCAGTTGATACAGATGAGGAGACAGAAGAGTGCATACATAGCTGACAAATTAAAGCTTTGAGGCGGTCATCCAGCCTTTTATTTGTTCCAGATACGGCGGCACCACTATAGTGTCCGTGTAAGGACAAAAGTTTTGGCTGGCTTGGACTCTGAGCGAAAGATGATTCGTTGTGCGGTTCGGGATCAAGGCTCGTGTAGGCTGCACTACCAGTGGACACAGTAGATATTGCATTGTTATTCCTATATCCACACAGCAAACCCAAGGTAGTTGACGATTTCACTGTTGACACGATATACTAACAGACAACAGTCCGAGCTCAGGAGGGAACAATAACGCATCGGCTGATTCCAGAAGCGCCGCTCAAATGGAACACCTTCGTAGGTTAACTGCGCTCCTAATGTATCAGCAAAGACATGGATAAGTGACTTAGAATACCACGCAAAGGAACGACTCCGGATAATGCCGATACTTAACGCAATCAGTTATAGCAGGCTAATGTTCACGTTTATTGCCCGCCATAAATTTTATTATACCCGTTCGCGTTGCCGATTTACTTCATTTATAAAAAGATTTCCTGAACAATGCGAGAAGAACTCGAGAAATTGTCCAATTACACACCTTTCGAAATCATATGTGAAACTAAAGGAGGAACGTGAAGAACGGAAGCCGTTGAAAGATCTGTGTCTTGACAACTCTCTGCAGTGGTGTGGGCCTCTTCTAACAAAGCGACCTCGCCCACCTCTATGCACAGGATATCAGCTCAGTTCAGACGTGCTTTTTAAAATATAATATTAAAATAGTTAATGCTCTTCAGTTAATGCTCAACGGTAAAGCATGAAAAAATAAAGGATAAAAGCAGGATTAAGCAGCAACCATTTTTCTAGACCTTACTTTCCAGAACTTTGAGTTCAAGCGGTGAAATAGACCATCTACAATTGCATATAAATCTCTGAGTCAGAACTAGCTCTGAAGAGAACACAAAAATAATGCAGTACTTTTTCTATCGTTCGTAAACGGCATTTCTTGCCAAAGACACTCCCAATTTTTCTGGCAAAGGGAAGCCGTAGATTATGCGACGATGAGAGAAGCATCACCTGCTTCCAGAGAATACGCGCATCATTTGGAGACCAAGGTTTCATTCAAGTCATGTGCCTTTACTCCTTCTCAAATTTTAAACCGCTTCAATCAAGAAACTCCCTTCTTAATCGAAAATAAAGTGCCTACTCATATTTCAATGCCTTCTCCTTAGCTAATTGCTGCTAAAAGTTTTATATGTACATATAAATGGGGAGACAGCAGTGTCGCTTCTGATCAAATTTCAGCCAAGACGGACGCAATAACTGGTTCAATCTTCAACTTCAGAACTTCATGAAGTTGATGTTTGCACTACCAGTCAAGTGAACATTTCCATATAATGAAAAAGCGCATGGCGCGACTACAGCAGCAAATACAGTGTGGTACAGTCTTGGCAACGCTGCCTACTGAACGGATCGCAGTGCTTTGGTCTATGTATTCAGTTAAATCATACAAAGGTGGCACAGGTTTTATAGATGCCTTGTGCACAGTGCAGAGATGTAGGACTGGTAGGTTCCTCGAAATTGTCGAGGGGTTAAGAATGCACAATTCTGATTGAGTTTCTATGTCCAGTACGACGGTAGCGCTCTAAGTAATTCCATGCAAAGCTCTCTCTCCTATGAACTGTGACGCTACAGCAGAACACCAGCCTAGAGGCATTGTTGAGGAAGTAATACGCGAAACGCTTTCCAAGTAACGGAACGCACCAAGCGCGATCGGTGAAGAAGGTCAACTGAAAGATATTAGAATTCGACAGGAGTATCCAGAGTCTCTGCGTTTCAGTTCAATCCTATCCTCTAACGCACTCTTTAATAGGTAGTGTAGCCACTAACGGAACGATTAAAAGCACCGTTGACGAGAATCAATCTGGTTTCAGAGAACCAGATTGATTCTCGTCTCAAATATTTCTAGTGTTATAAAACGATTTTTTGGTGTTACGTTACTAATAATAAGCAGCTGTTTTATGCAGATTGGCTGTGTACTAGAAATGGGTGGAGCTAAGGAAGGCATTTAATAACACAAGCCTTCAGGGCGATCAGATTTCTTAACGGACGAGTGTTTCCAGCAATTTCTAGTACAGAGCCATTTTGCATAAAACCGCTGTTTATTGTCATATTTTTGTTTTATTACCATATTACTATTAGGAAAGTTCAAAAGCTTCAAACAATCGGTTTAAAACACTAAAAATATTTGAGACGAGAATCGATCTGGTTCTTTCTGAAACCAACGGTGCTTTTCGTTCCGTTAGTGGCTACACTACCTATTTACGAATAAGTGAATGGATAGGACTGAATAATAGTCAATGGATAGGATTGCCTTAGATTGCAAAAGCACGGCCACATCGAGTTTTGGAGAGCAGGAAATTCTCTGGGGCCAATAAAATCAATGAGATAATAATAGCAATAAAGCTTTTGCATGTCTCCAAGTGGGCGGCTTCGGTTTCTTCGCGGAACTTGTTGCTTCGATAACTATGTTCCGATAAATCTTACTCATAACCACTTGCTGATAGAGACAATATGTTTACTCCTAGCCGTAGCACCAATGAAATGGACATTATTCCCTTTGCAGCAAATTGCAACAGTCTTAACGCTGAAGCTGATTTTCATCCTGCAAAGCTGTGCAAGATCGGTTGAGGCCTTGATGAAGCGTCACTGAAAGCGAAGCACCACGACCTGCAATCCCCGAAAATTTCAGAACTCCAGTAAAGGTCAGAATCCGCAGACAGCGCAAAACTCCTGGGATTTGATAAGGAAGGAGTTTCCGCTGCAGCATGCCAAGTGGGTTCACTCAAGCAATCATTCCAATGCCGCGAGTGAAGCGGCTGTGCCGACATGCTAAAGGTGTGTAAAAAGGACCATTATTCAAGAATTATTGCAGGAAACTTTAAGGTGAACGGAACCTAGTTGCCGCTGCCGTAGCTGAAACATAGGCGAAAGGGTAAAGGACGGCGTTATTCAATCCTATTTGGGATGCGCCACGCATTCTACTTCTACGGGATGTCGTGGAGGCGTGTTGAATGCGTATTTGGCCGTACAATGATTTGCGATGGCCAGCCGATGTACAAATCAGTGCTTTATCCTTCCCAGACAAGTCTGGTACCAATTCACCGACCCCGGGGGGTGGAAGGCTTGGTTGGCCTGCGCGGAAAATCCGAACCAGGAACCTGGTATCGGGTGCAGGTGACAGCCAGCGGCTCCTCCGACTGTGCTCCACGCGCCCCAACTGAAACATAAAAGCATATAATCGCACAATGAAAAGTTATTTCATGTTTAATCTCTTGTGCTTCCTTGGCTGGTGTCACGTGAATGGATCGCAGCGATGCCATTCGGCAGAAGTTCGGTGTCGCACCAATGGCTGACAAAATGCTCAGCTCGGCCACGTTCTGCGTCGAAAAGAAGACGGCTTCCAAAAGATAGGTTTTAACCTCGAGGTAATAGGAAGGCGGCCTAGAGGGCGCCCGAAGCAGCGCTGATCTGATGCGTTACTTATAGACATAAAGGTTGCTGGCGTCCACCCTGATCTAGCGCTGGATCGGAAAAGGTGGCGTCATGAGGTCAGAAAAGCGGATCTTCCTACGAAGCGGGAAAGACGATGAAAAACAAGAGGAAGAAAAAGAATACGAAGAATGTCTCGTGCTTCCTTAAGATTGGTGGAAGATCCCGATTTCTTTGGTTATCCTTTACCTTGGACTACCCGTTAGACCCTCGCCGACAGTGTCGGACAATGCTGACTGGCGCTTATTTGCCGCTAAACTTCAAATTCAGACGACGATGCCATGTGTAAACTCAAAAATTTTCCTGGAACATTTGGTTCCGTTTCTATTACTCAGGGTTGGATAATCAAAAGGTGATACAGTCGCCTTGTTCATGGACTGGCTACTGCAAGTCGTTGCATGGCCTATTACTCATTCAAACAGCCCCAAGGATATCCCGTAGTAGTAGAATGTCATCCCGAAAAGGATTGACTAATGCCGACTACTGTCCTGATTTTATTTTGGGTTTTGGTTGGGTTTTTCATTTGAAGATGATAAACGAAAATAATTACGGGTGCGACGGAGAGGTGACGAAGTGTAGTGTCGCGAAGGCGTTAGAGGAATGGTATGCTGCTTTCGAGAGTTGCATACCGCTTTCGCTTCATATTTGCACTTCTCAAAGCAAGCGGAGACTCCTCAAAACAAGCAAAACGTCTTCCAAATGAAGGCGCATCATCTAGAGGAAGCCAGAAACTCTCAAATAAAATTTCTCAAATTTCTCAAACAAAATGAAAATAAATTTTTGTCTCAAAAAAATTTACTCGACCTTATCAGAAGTTCTGTCTGTTGGACTTGCGCACTATTCAACAGTGCAGCAACGTAAAGCATGTATTTCTCTCTGCGCAGCATCGAAAAAATTGTAAAATTTAAAGCAATCCGTTCAGTTTTTGGGGCAAACGATTCACAAAATTTCAAGAAGGGTCATAGCAAATTTTCCTTGAACAAATTTTTTGACCTTCTTGGAGGATGTCAAGTTAAATTCTAACAAGCACCTTTTGGTTTGGGTCATGTTTAGTTCGATTTCAATTTTGTTCGTTTTTTTAAAATTTGAAATGCTTCGAGAGATTTTCTCTCAGGCGTCATCGTTTTAAGCGGGATTTTTTCACAAGCAAGGAGAGGCGTTGGATGTCTTTCTACGAGCCACTGAGTGATCGAAATTTCGAGGTCTCGCTGGTGAGAAAAGACACAGCCGAGTGGTTGCGAGGATGAAAATCAACGGGCGAACGGCTAGCAGAACCCGCTAGAGGCACGGCAGCGCGCCTCCCATCCATACCCGCCCCCTTTCAGACGGCTAATGTCGAACGGAACTCCTACATCACTTCAGATCGGTCTCGTGCACCGCCAGACTACCTTCGCATAGAAGATTTGCGAACGAATCCAGAGTTGAGAGCACGAGAGTCCCAAAAGACTCGTAAAAGACACGTGTGCCTGCTGGGGTGTAGTCTGATACCTTGGTTGTGCGTCTGCGAGTTTTCCCTAACCTTTCCACAGTTGCTCCGCAGAGCGTGTGCATTCGATATTTGCAGTCTCGAATGGCATAAAGCTGTCAACCAGTACAGGCGAAATATTTCCATCTGTGTGTTCTCAGAAGAGAGAATCTGTGACGCATTTGAAGATCCGTGTCCACTCAATATCTGATCCGTGGCTAGAATTACAGCCAGTCCTGATTTTTGACGTATAGTGATGAACTCTCCGCATCATAGAATCATTTTAGATAAGTCTCATGAAACTCGTTAACGAAGAAAATCGCATCATTGTGGAAACGCTCATTTTAAAGTGTGACGTGGTTGCTAAGAAACTTGGCGATAGAGCAGATATGTATAAATACATTTCGTAACAAATTGTGAAGAAGAATTCTGGTAATTCGTGAGGAGCTTATGTGCTCCGATGTTTTAATGTGGAGACATGCATGTAAGAGATGACGGAAATTTAAAAACAATAAGACTTGAAAATGAATGAGTGGGACATATCATCTTTATAGGACGCTACAGCAGTCAGAACAAGTTTTTAGTTTCTAGGAGCGTTCCAGAATCACTTCAGAACTCACTTCTACATTTCGTATTCTCTGCACTAAGGGCCAACGGTAAGATGTCCTTTAGTAAAGCTAGTAGGGTGTACTGGGCGGAGTTCTATTTCTTCGAACCTTTCCACGCTCACAGAGTTTCTTCGGCAAACTAACTACATTATCGAATATTTGCGCATCTCAAGCTGCACTGTCGTTGGTTTTGAGACGACAGCCAAAAAGCGGCTAAAAATAAGCAGAAGAGTAACGCGAGAAAAACAAAGGGAAAACTCCAGCGTGTGGTTGTATCCCGCAGCGGACATTCCCAAGACACACGCCGCTTCTTCCGAAGAAAGCATAAGTGGAGAAATTTTAGAGGGATTGCCTTCCGCAACGCAAATGCGGATTTGGTCAAAGAAGTGGAAGGCATAGTCCAACAAGGACGAAAATGCTAGGCGCTGAAATAGGCATCAGCTATTATCACTGTACGAAATCACTTCTGAGTTATAGGTGTTGAGCAAAAGGACACAACGACTGCAAAACACGGAGTGATCAGTGATTTCTAGAGCTCAATGTCACATGAGAAGGTAAGCCTTATAGGGATACTTCTCAGTGATTCTGAAAAAGTGAGATTGTAACGGTGTCTGATCGGTTGTGGTAAAACGCGAAAAAGACCTTACGATTGCATTCAATATGCAGGCTGACAAGATTAACAGTGTAGAGCGCTTGCTTGGATGGGTTTAAATGAACAGAAGTGAATTTAGAGAAGACAGAAAATGAGATCCATCAGGATCCAGTCACTTTTTTTGTTGGCTGGGAGGGCAATATGGCACGCCTTTATGACTGCAGAGTGTCCGAAAGGGGGTTATAGTGCTTGGACGACGCTGAACTTACCGCCGTGTTAGTTGCAACAAAATACAACAAAATAGAAACTCTTCGAAAAGGTCGAAATTTTTTGCCCAAGGAAAAATTTAGCGTAACTTTCTTTGAAGTTTTAATTTATCTATACGCAACAAGTGAACATATTGTATAAAGATTTCAAAAAATTTTACTTTTTGAGGAAAAGTAATGATTTAAAGCTTGTTTTAAAGAGCAGAAAGGCTGAAATTTTTTAGTTCCAAAAAAGAGATTGTGTCATCCCTCGTCCCAGGATTTGCGATTTTTATTGATTGCAAAATTTCTGTTTGCATGCGAGTTTTACATCTGTAAACGGTACAACAAATATAATAGTAAAAAACACACACTCTTATTTAGATGCTTTATGTAGGCAGCATTTACACTATCAATCAAGTAAGAATCGCGACGCGCTTTTCGAGTCAATCGCAGCTTTTAATGCCTTCTGCGATCTACATGATGCTTGCTGCGGTTTAGTACAAATTTTAATTTATCGTTTTTTCTTGAAAATATAATTTTTGTAAGACACTATTATTACGCCTATTTAGCCAGGTAAACTAAAAAAGCTTCAAATAAAGTTACACTACAGTTACAACATAGTTTCAAAACAATTGATAACTTGACAATTCTTGATCAAACAATTATCCTAGTCATTTTCTAGAGTCTGTAGTTTAGCCCGTAGGAAGCTTATTTTGATTTAAAAGACGTCCACTTTGGTTTGAGAAGCATTAAGTTTGTTTAAGTGAGTGTCCAATTTGGTTTGGAAGGTGACCCATTTAATTATTAAAGTCAATTCGACGTGAAAATGGCACATAATACTTCTAACTGAATTTGCAACTGATCACGTTTTGTAATCTAGGAATATGGTTCTCATTAGACATAATGGGTGACTCCAAATTTTCCCCAAATATTGAGATTGTTTGAGTGAAGGACCTACATCCTGACGTAATGGTAAATTACTTCTCAGTTTAAAGATTTGCCAGGAAACATTAGTTTTGATGAGGTCTTACAAATAAACGGGTAGTTTAAATTGTCGCCAGAAGTAAGGTCTCGGCCAGGAATTACTAAAAATTCACGACTTCCTACATTCCGAAGCTTCACACAAATGGTATTTGCGCTTCTCATACTCTAGGCAGCTGCGACGGTGCACAGCGAGGTGACCATTGATACATATAACACCAAGAGGTGTCGCATTTTGCCTTCGAAAACAAATGCCAGTTTTTTACAGCGGGTTAATAGGTGAGACGTTTCATAACCATCAATTATGGGAGTAATTCTGGGCAGCCTCTGATGTATGCAGGTTTCTCGTACTTGTTACACGACCGGCTCCACTCACATCTAGACCTTTATAATTCACTTCCCTCAAAGTCGATGTTGCTCAAACACCGAGCATCAGCCAGGCGGAGTGAATGCTGACCGACTTCGATCGCATATGTGGGAACGTTGGACTGCAGCTGAATCTCACGAAGACGATGTTCATGAGGTCGGACGAGTTTCTGATGCCCCATATTCTCGCTCAACAGAGCGAACATCGCCGAATGCTCCAGCTACGGGTGTCATCTGGGTCGCGATGTCAATATGGCCAACGAGCCAGAGCTGAGCAGGAGGAAACGAGCGGCTTGTGGAGCTTTCAAGAGGGTCGAGGAAGTCGCGAAGAAGACGAAGAACGTCCGACTCCGTGCCCACCTATTCGACTCTACCGTCCTGCCCTAACATACACCTCAGAGAGCTGGGCTATACGAAAGCAGGATGAACACGCGATCAGCGTCGCGCAGCGTGGAATCGAGAGGACGATGCTCGGAGTGACACGACTCACGCAAGTGGGAGAAGGCCTCCGGAATTCCGAGCTTCGCCGACGTTCGATGATCAGAGACGCTGTCGCGTGGGCCAAATTGTCGGTTAGGTGGGCCGGTCACGTAATGCGCTTCGCAGACACCCGCTGGCCGAGAGCCATCACCGGCTGGATTTCTACTGGAAGGACACCAGGCCCACCAACGCGTTGGTCGGAGTTCTTCGTGAAGGCCCTGGACGACCGCTATGACGCTCTTCGTGTCCCTCGAGCGAGGAGGATCCATTGGAGTACTCTGGCACGTCAGTTACTGTATTCCTATCGAAGTCGTGTTCGCTGCAAAGCATTTTGTTCTAAGTCTTCACTGCAGGTTGGTCACCAACAGTTGCATGCTTCAATAAGAGACGGAAGTGATGGGGATTGAAACCTAGGTTTAGTGCTGCGGAAACTGAATGTGTAGTTCAGTAGAAAGTTAACCGAGAAGAGGGAACCACAAGCTCCTTTAGCCCTAGTTTATACTTGTGCCGCCACGCGCCGCGCATCATGATTGTCGTAGACATCGATTTATCGCGCTGCGCGGTCGACTATCTATAGGCCCATGCACACTTCTGCGACAGCGCGGCGCGACCATGATAAAGCATAGGGGCGCGACGGCCGCGGCGCGACACTGCGACACGTGCCGCAGGGAGGGGGCATGCACACTCTTGCGGCTGTCGCGGCGGCTATCGCCGGCGATGCCGCGCTGAGTGCCGCAAGCTGGAATGGTTCAAAACATTCCTGGCGACGCGACATGCACGGGGACGTCGGTCCCGTTGCCTATAACGATGCTCTAACTCGAACGCGCCGCGACCGCCGGATTTCGCGGAGGTAGCCGTCGCCCCACTTGTCGCGCCGCGGTGTCGCAGAAGTGTGCATGGGCCTTATCCAGACCATAATGCCGCGCCGCGCAGCGACTCTAGCATAAACTAGGGCTTACTGAACAGCAGCAACTATGCCGGACTCTGCAGTACAACATGACATCTGTCTCGATCCGAAATTTCGTGCACGTTGGAGCTTGATTAATTAGAGAACTCTGTTGCTGGCCACCGGGTAACACAGTGTTTTCGGGAGGAACAAGAGCAGCACTAATTGCCTTGCTGGAAGAACAAACCATCAAGGCTGCCTCCTTACATCTTTAGGCTTACAAAGCTGCAAACGTATGCAGTGTTCCACGCATAACTCTTTGTGCATGATATATAAGAGAACCATTATCACCATTCTAATTAATGACGCGCTGCTTTGTACCCGTCCTCAAGTTTTCAGATTTTGCTTTCCTCTCTACCATTTAAGCCGGAAAAGCTGTCTACAGTCCTACGAATAACACGAATAACAACTTTTGACTGCAAGTAGTATGTTGTAGAAGTACGCATGAGGCGATCTAGATGTCGGATTACACCCATGCCAACCAAACCCAAAGCTGATCGGGGAGAAACATTGGCAAGGCTGAAAATCTTTGGAACCAATACTATTTGAAGTCGACTGTTTTTGCAACTCTAGGCTGGTGCTCTGGCAGTTGCAGGAGTAGACAAGGCGAACCTGAGAATTTATTCCTCCAAGAGTCATTACATAACACGATTTATAATTTACATTTTCTCAACTTCCTTCAATTTGAAAAGAATGGAAGGAGACGAAGAGCTGATAAATCACCCTTAAGGGGGCCAACGAAGAAAATGAGAATTCACCCTATATTCTTCTACTTCCACGAGAACCATCCACCTTCTATTCACTCACATTTCTCTTTATCCAACTGTAATCCACCCACCTTCCCTCCTCTCCACGGGGTTGTTTTACTTATCAGCGCCTAGTTATCTCTAAGTTTTCAAATAAAGAAAAACACAAAATAAAATGATCTTTAGTTGAGTAATTCGTCCGACGTCTCTTGTCTTTTGCCTACTATGAAGAATGCGGTTTCCAAAAACATGGCTGAATAAGGTCTTTACGATATCCAGACGGATAGAAGTAGAATATCTGGCCCATCCTTGGAATGGAATATTTCCCTAAAACAGAGAAGCTCTGCTAGCAAACTCACAAATCAGAGGGAAACTGCATGTTCTGCAAAACTTGCAAAAAAATTGGTACCAGAGCTGGCTGGGAAGAATAAATCGCTGATTTGTCCATTGGCTGCCGACCGCAAGTAATTGCATAGACCAAATACGCATTCAGATTGTCTCCACGACATCCCGTAGAGGTGGTATGCATGGCGCATCCCAAAAGGGATTGATTAAAGCTGTTCTTTATTTTATCCTTTCACGGTAGACATGGGTGAGGAAGGGTGTTTCGGGCAGGATCAATGCCAAAAAATGGAGGTCTCTAAGAGAAGTTTGAGCGAAATCGATGACTTTGACCCCACCACCCTTTGCTTACTGTAAGCCACCGAACCCAACCTAAATTTTGAAAACGAACTCATATAAGTGATTAATATCTTAAATAAGCTCTCAAGACTATGACTGGTAAAAAATGGCACCGGCTTTAGCTGATCGTGGCGGATCTTGTTTGGAAGTGCAAGAATGGTGCGTTAATGGGGGGGGGGGGGAGGGGGAGGCGAGCCATAAACCGCTCCCTTACGACGCAGCCCCCCGTCTCCTTCACCACCACTGCTCGAACGTCAGCAGATTACTTCGCTCCAACAAAGCAGAGTTAAAATGATCCACAACCCTTCTCCCAGTTGTCCGTCGCAGATGTAGCATCTCGTGATGTATATTCTATACCAAAGTGCCACTGCACTGCGACGTAGCATCCTTCCTGAGAGGACGACTTGCCCAGAACACATCCAACACTCATGTTGCACATCCCACGCCTTCATGACTCGCAAACACCGCCGCAAAAATTCGTAAAGGAAAGCTGCCGAATAATGTGTGGTGCAAAATATTCGGCAAATCGTTCCAAACCAACCAATAATTTTCCAAGCGTCAACGTCTTCTTCTTTGAGCGATCACACAGGTGAGATGATAGCAACACTTCCTACAAAGATCGAAGAATATTTGGCGGCCTTAGAAAAGGCAACGCTCTGAACTTGAAGTGAACACAAAGTCCAATACCGTGAAGGAATGGGGAGGGCATTCTTAAGAGTAACCCGATTTCTGAGAGAAGGAGATCAAACCTCCTTATGAAGTTTGAGCTTCATGAACGTTTGAACACGAAGGTACTTCTCACAATCCATGCAATCGGTCACGTTGAAACATTTCGCTAACGTCCGGTCCCGAAACCTGTGCGTGGCAGCATGATGTGAACCATTATGTTAGTCGGACATCCCCGAGACATCCTTGGGGGAGGTGCCACTCTCAGTGTCACACGCTCCAGGACGATTCACCAAACTACTCTGGCTAGGGAAGGGGCAAGTGGAAGAGGCGTTGCACCAGAAAATCGAGCAATGGGATGACAGGTGGTAGAGGAAGCACGAAAGTTTTTCGTTGCTTACGCAGCAGGTGGTTCGTTCCTTTCGTGCCAGGTTTTCCTGAATTGGCGTGGTCCCCGTATTTACGCCCTGAAGTGGCTAAATGGGTAAGCCATAAAATTGTGAGGGCATTCTGAAGGACATTTTCAGAGCAGAAGCGCTTGTAGAACCGGAGGCACTCAATAGTTTCTAGATGTAGTCGTCTGAAAGGCAGCTCCCGGTAGTCCGCCTAGAGACACCAAATTATATGCGCAGGGGAAAAAGCCAATGACTTGAATTAATGCGAGTTGCTTGCAGGACAGTGTTATCGTTTTCGCTTTTTGAATCTCTGGATACGCTGCAGCGGCCAGCAGCTCGAAAAGAGGTGTCATCGAGACGACGTCGTCGAGCTTGCATCGTCTCTTGAACAACCCCAGCTCTCAGATGCTTTCTTCTTCTAGGTGTTCGATACCTTGTCGCCTGGGCTGCTTATGCATAGCAGCTGGGATACTACACTTCAACGAAGAGCAGGTGATGCAGCACCAATGGTGTCTGCCGACGAAACTCTGGCAGCGTACTTTCGAAGGTTGTGGTTGCTGCATTGATCCTGTGGGATCGAAGTGTGCATTCTAGTCTTGAATGCCGCCATTTCACTACTCTTCACCTCTTCGAATTAATGTCTCCACAGGACACCAAACGCAGAGCAGACGTTGAAATTGTAGCGCTTAGTTTGTTCACGCGAGAACGGTCATACACATCTGCATGACTCATGCAGTGGTTATCAGCTGCCTGAACACTTCTCGTTGCTAGACAAGCTGAAAACGAGCAAAACTTATAAAAGACCTTGGAGTAATCGTATAGGAAGCGACTAGTAGTAGGCTGGTCACGAGGACAATTCTTCGAAGTCGGTTTTGACATTCGTAATCGTGTTCCAGCGCAAATAAGAGGTCCACAGCACAACGAGACGTAGAGGTGCTTGATGGGCTGGAATTCGGCTTTGCAGAGGTCATAGTGAACTTCTTGTCACGAAACAAAGCAGATCTGGACTTTCGATGAGAACATGGATAGAACATGGATGTATAAGAACGTTCCCGCTGTTGTGCGATTGATATTCTGGTGGCAGAACACCACATCTGCGCAGTGTTTGGTGAGCAGCTCCTCAGAGTTTGAACTATTAGTGTTGGAAGTAACAGCACCCTCGCGATGGGTGAGAATCCTACTTGTTGAAGTTAAAAACTACCAGGATTCTCATGAGGTAGCTGATCAAACGTTGACGCTTCCTCCTCACTCTCTAATTGCTATTGCAAGCTTCAGAAGAGCTCGAAGTGCTCCAATCAGAATATGTTCCTTACAGTTATACGATTAGGAGCATTTGCAGCGAAGAATGACGAAATAACTGACAAGGTTAAAGGCCTTTAAACCTTGGCCGAAAATCGTGACTGCGAAACGCGACCTTCAAAGACTCATTGTGAGTGCTTTTCAGCACTTTCACTGAAACGAAATACCTTGCCATGTATATCAAGCGTTTGATTCAGGTTTAACAGATTGCTATGGAGTATGTATGTTGCAGTAAAGTCTCTAGAAATCGGTGAAAGCTCTGAAGGTTGCGTGTCGCACTCACGATTTTCGGCCATGGTTTAAAGGCGTTTAAAGCGGAATGCACAAACGGGAAGTGGCGGGAACATTTTTCGTTAAAGGAATGCACATATTTTTCGACATGGTGTATGACAGCTCAAGTGTTTCGAGATAGTGCTACGGCGTCCGCGGGAGCCGACGCGCACTCGCAGAGCCCGGCGAGTGTGAGAAGTATGCGAGGGTCCCTGATGCGAGGACGGCATCGGGGGGCAACTGAGCTAGTCCGAAAGTCCCGTAACGTAAGCAGGACCCGCGTGGCAACGCTGAATGTGGGTACGTTGACGGGCCGCTCGTGCGAGTTGGTTGAAGCACTGGAGCGTAGAAGAGTTGATTTCTGTGCGGTGCAGGAGACGAGGTGGTCCTGCCGCAAGTCAAGGGACATAGGACGTGGCTTCAAGGCCGTTCTATGTGGAAGTCCCAGGACCACCAGTGGTGTCGGAATAATCGTCTCCGAACGATTTCGTGACTCGATTGTAAGCGTCGAGCGCTTTGACGATCGATTGATGAAGATCGTTGTCGCCGCGAAGGAGCGACTTTATCACTTCTTCTCTGCGTATGCTCCGCAGACTGGCTGCTCGGATCAAGCCAAGGAAGAGTTTTGGAGCCTGCTTGATGAGAAGACAGCAGAGGTACCGTCGAAAGATGTCATCATAGTCGCTGGTGACCTCAACGGGCACGTCGGCGCGACGAAAGACGGGTACGGCTGTCATGGTGGGTTCGGTTACGGATCGCGTAACGCAGATGGTGAGCGTATCCTTGAATATGCGGAATCGCACAACCTCACCATAGTGAACACCGTATTTCGCAAACGCGATTCCCACCTCATCTCGTTCTATAGCGGGAACACCAGGACTCAGATAGACTTTGTGCTTGTGAAGGATCGAGACCGAAGTCTTGTCACAGACGCGAAGGTCGTGCCGTATGAGTCGGTCGCCCCACAGCATCGACCTCTGATCTGTACTTTAAAGATCGCCCCTCCGAGGCTGAAGCAGGTCGAGCGATGCGGTGCACCAAGAATCAAGTGGTGGCGAATGAAAGAGAAGGAAGCAGCTGTGATTTCTCGCGTGCGGTTACCGACAGTGACAACTGTCGACGAAACTTGGGGGAAGGCCACCGACGCGATTCGTCACGCTGCACGGTCGGAGCTCGGCATCACGAAGCCTGGACGACGGAAGGTCGACAAGCAGGCCTGGCTGTGGACAGATGACGTGAAAGCCAAAGTTCGAGAGAAGAAGACGCTATATCACGTGTTTCTCGGCGAAAAGACGGCCGATAACTGGCGGAAGTACCAAGAAGCGAAGAAAGCTGCAAAGAAGGCCGTGGCTGTTGCAAAAGCCACTCATTATGGAGATGTCAACGAGAAGCTCGAGTCGCGCGATGGTGAGCGGTATCTGTACCGACTCGCAAAGAATCGCCATCGCCAGACCGAGGACATCGAGAAGTTCTTCGGCATCAATGATGAAAACGGCCGTCTTCTTATGGACCGCAAGAAGGCATTGAAGCGATGGCGCGATTACTTTGAGGAAATCTCTACAGTAGAATTTCCTCATCCAGCCATCCCCTCAACGGCTCCAACCCACGGCCCCGTTCAGAAGATCACCGTGGAGGAGATTGAAGCGGCTTTGAAGAAGATGAGGCCAGGCAAAGCGACTGGGCCCGACGACGTGGCAGCTGATTTGTGGAAGTCCAAGTACTGGTACCCTGCTGAGTGGTTGGCGAAGTTCTTTAATCAGGTTGTGGCGGAGAGAAAAGTGCCTGAGTGTTGGCGCCAAAGTACGACGATCCCGATTTGGAAGAAGAAGGGCAGTCCTGCAGACTGCTCCAATTACCGTCCGATTCGCTTGCTTTCGCACAGCATGAAGATCTTTGAGCGAATTGTCGTTGGACGAATTCGGGACATCGTCCAGCTGTCCAGCAATCAGTGCGGCTTCGTGGCTGGCTGTGGCACCATTGATGCCATACACGCCGCCCGCCTCCTGATAGAGAAGCATCGCGAGAAACAGAAGGCAGTGCATATCGCCTTCCTCGACCTGGAGAAGGCCTTTGACCGCGTACCGCGTGAAGTGATATGGTACGCCTTGCGACATCATGGAGTTCCCGAAGAGCTCATAGAGTGGGTGCGAATTCTCTACTCTTGTCCAAAGAGTCGAGTGCAAGCTGCAGCTGGAACCTCGATGGAGTTTCCCATCCCTGTTGGAGTACACCAGGGTTCTGCGCTTTCCCCACTCCTCTTTGTTGTCGTCATGGATGCCATCACACGAGATCTTCAGAAGCCCGTCCCTTGGACGTTGCTTTATGCCGATGACGTGATGCTCGCTAGCGAAGATAAAGGAGAACTCGAGCGAGAGGTGCAAGCTTGGTGTGATCGCTTGGAGCGGTTTGGACTCAGATTGAACGTGAAGAAGACCGAGTATTTAACGACGGACGTTACCGAGTCCAGCTCCATCAAGGTTAACGGCATCGAGCTTCCACGCACTGCGGTCTTTAAGTACCTGGGATCAGCAGTCGCGTCTGACGGCAAACTGATGGTCGAAGTGAATTCACGCGTGAGTGCAGCTTGGTCCAAGTGGCGCTCGTTGACTGGGGTGCTCTGCGATAGGAAGATACCGGAGCGCTTTAAGTCAAAGATCTACAGGGCAGTCATCCGGCCAGTAGCGATGTACGGCGCTGAGTGTTGGCCTGCGACCAAGGAAGTTGAAACGCGCCTCAGCGTCATGGAGACGAAGATGCTGCGCTGGACGGCAGGAGTCACGCGCATGGACCGCATCCGAAACGATGCTATTCGGCAGAAGTTCGGTGTCGCGCCGATAACTGACAAGATGCGCGAAGCTCGCTTACGATGGTACGGCCACGTTCTGCGTGGAAAGGAAGATAGCGTCCGCAAGATAGGCCTTAAGTTCGAGGTGGTAGGAAAGCGGCCTAGAGGGCGCCCGAAGCAGCGCTGGGCTGATACGTTGCATACGGACTTGAAAGCGGCTGGCGTTCACCCTGATCTAGCGCTGGATCGGGAAAGGTGGCGTCATGACACCAGAATAGCGGACCCCGCTACGAAGCGGGACAGACGCTGAAGAAGAAGAAGAAGAATGCACATATTTTTCGACACAAAACTTTATGCTCGAAACTCTGAAGGAACGCCACCTTAAACAGGGAATCCGTCAAAAGGATCCTCGAAACCTAATATCCTATGCCGAAATCTCCAGCTGCCGGCCCTCGTGCTTTTCTGAGAAACCTTAGTCGTAGTTGAAAGGGCATATGCAAATACAAGATGCAAAGACATTCAGAAGTCACCATCTTCTATTATTACTATGCAAGACGCATGTTCATTCTGAGCACCGCAGAGCTGTTGTGTAGATGTGTGCGGAAGGTTTTGAGATTGGTTGACTTTGTTTAAAAAGTAATCACCCAAAAGAGTCGAGAGCTCAAAACTCACAAGTCTGCAGCCACTACCTTTCTCCAACGATCAATTCAAGTAAAACAGGGACCACATCTTTCTACTTCCTACACTTGTTAGAAATTTCCTATGAGATTAACACTCAACACTTTGTCACGGTTGTCTGTGGCGCAAGTTTACTCTCCTACCTCTTCACGTATCAAAAGGCAACGTCGTAGTCGTTCTAAGTCGTTTGTCCCGGCAACCACATCTAAAAAGAATTGCCCGGTTAGATAGAGCATTTTTTGCTCTTTCAATGTACTTGTATCACGGGTTGGAACATTTCACAGTCATGCCAAAACAGCGTCAGTTATTGAGGAACACCTGCCCTAGCTAGAGCTTCTTATAAAGGATGAAGGACAGCGTTGCTCAATCCTTTTTTGGATGCACCACGTATTCTACTTCTAGGGACGTAGAGGAGACGATTTGAACGCATATTTGGTTACAAAATGACCAGCGGTAGCTAACCGTAAAATAAACCAGCGCTTTATCCTTCCTAGATAAGTCTGGTACCCACCCAGAAGGGGGAGCAGTGTTGGTTAGCCTGGGCGTGAAAACCGAAACAAGAACCTGGTATTGGTGCACGCGACTGCTCGCACCTCGTGCGACTACGCTACATGAGCCCAATTTCAATTAACTAAGTTTGAGAGTTTTCCGTGACCGTTGCTCTCAGAAGAAGAACATCTACTTAGAATAATAGTGTGGAGCAAATTAATCGACGGCATAGACTCAATAGGGCTTCTGAGCGGAGTGCGGTAATGACACCGAATCGTGACGACCCAAGCCCTAAGGCTCATTTGCCGATACACCTGCTTGGTATGAGGGTGGATCTTTTATCGACAGTAATATCGACAACTGTACAAAAGTCTACTTTGAGGTAACTCTTCTTGGGGGGGGGGGAGGGGAAGGAGAGAAGCTGGGAAAGGAACACGTTATCGCAGTGAAAACGCTTTCGCATACACATTCTAACGAATGATGTGGAAGTTCTGACACAGGCCTAGATGGGAGTCCATCCCTTATCTCCCTTCAACCGGAGGCTTTTCCTAAGGGCATCAACCTATAATACCCCCCTCCCCCTATATCGTGGACAATCGACGCTTCGCGACAGGTTTCTCCATCGCAAACCGTCGCAGCTCCGTAACAAAAGATATTTCTTTCTATGGAGGATTTCTCGATAGAAATTCTCGAATCTCAACTTTTTTGAATACTGACATAGTTGCAAAGCAGGTTTCTTTGGAAGACCGTTAGTTGTTTTTCGACCCCTACAAAACTGCCGATGGCTTCTCCATGACTCACTTGATATTGATATTTATTACATGTTACCAGCACATGTGCAACTAATAAGGAGAAAAATTGCGTAACACAGAACCATGGAAGAAAACTGAACAGCAACAGCATTAACTATGGCATTATAATCCTAAGTCAGTTACCTCAGCAACAACCGATAGTTCATGCCCATCAAGATAGTACGCTGGCCGGTCAGGATAGGGCCCCAGGTGCATTACCTTGGTTTTGTTTTGAGAGATGGGAAGTTCCCAAGTATTGGACCAAGTTAAGAGGGCATCAAGAGCTTTCTGCATCTGCTCACGAGAAGAGGGCCTTGAGATACTGGTAAAAATCTTTACATCGTCTGCAAACATTCTACACGATACCCCAAAAGGTTTGATCGCTGCCGGGATATCAGAGGTGTATATGCTGAAAAGAATGGGTGCCAGTACACTGCCTTGAGGTACTCCACTGGGAGCAGGATACACTTTGGAATAAACCCCGTTAACAACTACTTGAAAAGACCTGTCTTTAAGATACGCCTGAATCCAGCTAATGATTCTAGGGTGTATACCTGCAATTTGGAGTTTGACGAGTAACTTGCTGTGGGACACCCTGTCAAACGTAGTTGTTTTTCGACCCCTACAAAACTGCCGATGGCTTCTCCATGACTCATTTCACCAGTTCATATTCAGAAAACTTCGGAATCTTTTGTTTTCGCCTCACAAAGTTGTCGGATCTTGTTGGCAGTGAGCAAAGTAAAATTTGGTTGAACTGAATGCATCTTATGGGTTGTATGAAAACACGTTTTAGTCAAAGTTAGTGGCTCAACTTTTGCTAAGCAGCTTATGCTACTGGATGACAAACTAATGACGCATACGAAGCAGAAGGCACTCTTTGAAACAATATAAAAATTGGTTTCACAACTCAACTAATACTCAAAATTTTCAGCCAAAATTTCCTACATTCTTTCTGGTGCACTGTGTTCTTTCCTGGAGTTGGTAGTCACGTAACTTAATAATAAAAAACGTTGAAGAACCGTAATTATTTCTGTATACTGTACGTCTACCTGGCTTTGAAATTTTGGCGGTAGGATAATGTAATTCTTTCTAGAGCATGAACTGTGTTATTTCAATGAGAACCTGTTATTTTGATTGTTTTCCATCGTTTCTGCTTTTCATTGCCCTCGAATCGAAAAATGACTCAAACAGGATTTCCATGCTTGTTGAGAGCTCACGGATGACATAGAAATTGTTCAGATCCAGAAGGGTCGAGATTTTTGACATTTCTGAGCAGAGCACTCAACCTGACCCATGTCCAGCATTGTGCAATTATTAAAATGTGAGCTCCTGGCAAGGATAATGGGCTATCTGTTACTACCGGTCGTACAATACAGCAACACCTCTATTTCAATCGTCGCAGGGCAAACCATTCCAGCCCAAAGAAATACATGCAAAGCGGCCTTGCAAAAAAGAGGAACGATCACTCTTTCCAGTAACCCCCGTCTAGGATGAAATGTTTGCAAACCACTCATCGTAACCAATGCAAAAAGAGATGGCGCAAAACCAAGAAAGAATTGGACATGATTTGAAGAGAGCAAGGAAAGAAATTTCAAAAGTTTCCAGATTCACCAGAAAAAATATGCAGCTTAAGCTGAAAATCACTGATCTGTCCTAGTGGGTGGGAGATGAGTATTAATCCCTAACCCTTTGACAACGACAACTGCGTGTAAAGCAAACTGGTTCACAAAGATCTGTTTACATTTGTTTCTCTTTTCCACCGGTGCCTCTCTTCGTCAGGATAGATCCAAATCACCCAATAATATATTGAATGGTCTTCTGCACCCCTTAACATTTTTTAATGTATAGTCGCGCTACGCGTCAGGTAGTTCTTACGATTCACGTTTTGCGATTTACGTTCGTTTTTTCGCAATTACGATTATGAACTTTCAGATTTCGTTTACGCACACCCTACTCCAGACCCTCCCCGAACCGAGGTGTTGGACCATGAGCCACTGGCCGGTGAAGTCGCTTTTGGTCGCGCCTGCGGCGACGAATCCTGTAGAATTGTTGACAAATATGGTCTTCGTAAACCGAAATCAATGCCACGACAGAAGGCGCCATTGCGTGCAGCGGTAGTTCTGGGACTGAACGCGACTAAACGCGCAAGAGAAGAAGGACAAGAACAAGGTGGAGAACAAGTAGAAGGGATGCGAGCGAGACCATTATAGACCTGATCTGTTCTATTCGTTAAAGAATTCTGATGACGACTCATCGTCAGATCTATAGAAGCATTTTTCGGCTGTTATAATTCAGTGAGGTTCATTGTACCCAACTCCTGCATACCACTCCACAGCGAGCATCGTGCAGCTATATCAGGCGCAGCGATTTCAATAGCTCGCCTTTCGGCGGTAGCGCGTGTAAAGTGCTGACGGTTTCTGTCTCACGTCCATTTTTCATCGCAAGTGACGACGCATTTCAAAAATAGCTCTCTCTTACTCCGAAGGGACAGCGTGCTCTCTGTACACGGCACGTCATCTTACGCTTTGTTCGCCAGCGATTTTTTGCGGAATGCGAATGACAACTCCCCTACCTATTCTGGGCAGACTGAGGTGATGCAGAACAGATCAGATGAAAGCTTCCAAGGAGCAAGGTGTCGAACACTCTGCATCAGGTGCGCCTTTCATTCAAACTATCCATGTGCTTGCTGGCCATAATTCATAAGGATAATGAATAAGAACGGCGTCACGCAATCCCTTTTGAATGCGCCACGCATTCAACCTGTACGTGATGTCTTGGAGACGATCAATGCATATTTGGCCAAACAATGACTTGCGGTGGGAAGCCGATGGACAATTAGGCGGTATATCCTTCTCAGACATGTCTGGTTCACCGATCCCAGACGGAGGGAAGGCCTGGACAGGCAATACGAACCAAGAACCTGGTATCGTGTGCACGCGACAGCCGGCACATCCTCCGACTGCGCTACACGCGCGTGCGTAGGGATTCAGAAGATGCTCTGAAGACGTCGTTCAACTTACGTAGGGATTCCGAGAAAGGGCGACCAATAAAAGAGGACCCACAAAGGGGGACCATTAGAGGGGGAGCGTGAATAAGGGGGACCAGCATTTTCCATCAACATCGTCCATTGTGTGTCGGACTTCTGAAGACGGCTTACAGAAGTCGTGGCATGTGTGTCAGAGTGCAGAAGGAGTGTCATAGACGTCGTGGCAACGTACTGACACGTGAATCGGTACTCAGTGCCTCACGTGCGTGCTTAACTCTCACTCCGTTTCTTTGCCAGCACCAAGGAAAGGAAGTACATATTTCGGAAGGGGGGGGGGAAGGTGGGGAGAGTGACCACGGGATTCCGAGGAGTATTATTGCCTTCGGACAGTAAGCGGTGTCGACCAATACCGATTAATTTTAATTATGATTTTGCTGATTAAGCACCGGATTGGAACTCTCATTACCTGTCTCTCGACACGTAGCGAACGGGCGCTTCGGAGAATAATTCGCGTGCATGTGATGGAGGGTGGATGAGCTTCATATGCGCAGTGAAAGTTCTGCCTTACATACCATGTCCCACTGTACTAATCTATATAGTAAAACCAGTTTTTTTCTACTGTATGAAGGCCTAAAGAAGAAAGAGGAAGATTGGGGTTGTTCTATTCTCGGGGTTTGGGCCGCCAAGTTCTCGGGGTTTGGCGGCCACATGGCCGCTGAACGTCTGGTTATATACATCTAGCTAAGGATGTTAACGTTATCAGCTGCGGGGAGTGCTGTTCGCAACGTTTTTTTCGTGATTTCGTTGTCACAGACATGAGGCAGTAAATCAGCTGCTTGAAAACGGAATCCGATGCAAAGTGCTCTCACCAAGGGCGAACAGTAGCTGTGCTCATCGCATAACTATAAGCATACCGGTTCAGCATAGAGCTAATATTTGGCTGATGTCAATCATGTTTTGCGAAGAGCCTACCACACCGCATCATATAGTTGATCGGAAAATTGTTTCGAATGGAAGAACATCTACGATAACTTGAGTACCCGTTTTGTCTTACCATAACGGGAAATAGGATTGTGTCAAATAAGGGGGACATGCTTCGTTGGATAGTTGCTCGTAGTATCTGCTTCCGATTTACAGTACGTAACGAGGACATCCCTTCACGTGCTTTTATTTTCTCCAGAAAGTGCAATGCCGATGGCAAAGACACACGCCGACCCAGTGTGTTTTAATTAAACCGGGAGTTCGTGGAAGTACTTTATAGATTCTGCCAGTAA
The DNA here is from genome assembly GCA_947396885.1 of Heligmosomoides polygyrus polygyrus. Lineage (NCBI taxonomy): Eukaryota > Metazoa > Nematoda > Chromadorea > Rhabditida > Heligmosomidae > Heligmosomoides > Heligmosomoides polygyrus. Next base: position 64,409,695 of record OX377204.1, on the reverse strand, counting down.
TTAAGCACCGTCTTGAGCTCGATCGACTACACTCCTCGTGAATGGATGAGTTCTCATCTGGGGAAGTTACTCAATGACACCTCAGCCTCCCTTATGCTTTCACTTTTTGGAATTCTTTATCAAAGTGGAAGAAATGTGCTGGATTAAGTAAGCGCAATAGAAGCTCCAAAACGGTTGGAACGACTTCCATATGCAATTGAAAAAGAGGGTGCCAGACTGGTCTGGTATATCTTAAGGACATGTGTGTCAAACACGTTGACCTTATTAAGGTGTCCTACTATTTACACGTCAAACCCAATGATATAACGCTAAGACAGAGGTGTTGGAACCTCCAACCTAGGTCCCCTAATCGCTGAAACGTAAGCAAGAAAAAAATGAGAATTGAAATTTAAAAATGAAAATTTTGTCCATGAAAAGATTGGAACAGGGCCAAGGACGACTTTCATATTGTCGCTAGAATCGATGATAAACGAACTTGTACGAAACAAGAACTTGGTGTGGATTGTGGGTTGTTAAAACAGCCACATCTGCGCCGATTGTTTCAAAGGTTGTGAGTGAATGAATAGCACAAATTTCCTTAAGCAGGAGTGAGCCTTATGATTCGTTTCGAGAAACGAACCGGTTAATAATCAGTTTTTGGAGCAAAGCCCATGAGCGTAGTCTAACCGTAAGTGCCTAAGCAATGTCTATTCTAGCCCATGATAATTGCATCTCCTCATCATAGTTAATATTTATAGGTTTTTAAGATTAACACCTTACATAACGACGTAGTTGGATTTCTAACAGCGGTTATACAAAGGAACTATGGAAATGTACTAAAATGGAAAAAACGAAATTCAGAAGAGAGCGAAGGAGATATCGGATCAATCCTAATCGGGGGGGGGGGGCTTATATTAATTTGCGTCTCCATTCCCTCCCTTGGTTTCTACGAGAGATTCAGCTGGTATCCCACGACGAGAGGATTTTGATTTAAATTTACTGGATATGTTTGAGCCTTGATGAGATGATCTGCGCATTTTAGGGTTGGCTCCTCCCGACTAGGATAGATCCTCCAGTGACGATAACGAAGTTATTAAGGAACAGCATTTCTACATTTAAATAAATCTCAAAGACTCTGAATGGCCCTCAGCTTTGTCCTATCATCCAGAAGCTGTCACAGCTCGTCGTAGATAAGTCGGCAGTTCAGAAAACCTAAACGATACAGATCATTTCGGAAACTGTAAATATCGGAGGACGTTCTCAAATTCTCTGCATGAGTTCGACTAATATTAGAAAAATGCAGAAAAATTAGGGTGTAGCAGCAGCTCACTTCTTCATAGAGGAGGATAGAGATAGACGAGTAGTACATAGACTGGGACGAAATGGCAGCTTTTCTGCGTCGGAATGAGAATCGTTTTTGCCAGCACCAAGATTTAGCGGCGGCCAGCATTACTCCACTTCTTCCGCTTCTTACTCCGCTTCTTCCGCTACAAACCACCATTCTTATCGATACACTGGCCGGCCAAGGGACGAATTGTCGAGTAGCGCACTTTCCACTCCAACTAGTGCTGACTCTCCGGTCACATAGTGTGGTGCTTTTCCACTTAACCCCTGGAGAGTTTAAGCGGCGATTGATTTCGTGAAGCAGAGCTCCGCTCCTGGTGGTAGGCGGGCCCATGTATTTGAAAGCAGCAGATCTCGATAGTTCGACTCCGCCCACAGTGATAGAGTACCCGCCGCTGTCGTCGTTCGTCAGATGCTCCTCCTTCCTAACGTTCAGGGTAAGCAGAATGTAGCGAGTCGGTTACTTCAGGCCTGCGCTCGGCCTCGCAGATCAGTTCGATTTCCGACTCATTCATAACATCGTGTAGAGCAAAAACAGATAACGGAACTAGGATATAGGTTGCTGAAGACCTCTCCTGACGAGGATAAACAGATGCGCGGTAGCACGGAGCCTTGATGAACACCATCATGATGAACATGGTAGGGGATGGGAAAAGAGGGTGCGGGGGGCGAAGAAGAACTTGCCAACAGAAGAACAAGGGAGCGAAGAAGAACCTGCCAACAGAAGAACAAGCAGGGCAAACTTGAGTCGGTTAGGACCTAACTACATATAAACTACACAGTGTCCGCAGATTTCTATGTATGCCATTTCTACGTATACCATTTTATCCTTTTTCGTAGGCCATTTCCATCAAGTTGGACACTCTTCTAAGCAAGATTGGCGCTTTTCAAATCAAACTAAAAATCTTCAATCGTGATCGCCACGAAATTTACTCCTCTCCGTGTGCTCTCTCATCAGAAAACGTTTCGTTTTTGTTTCGGAAACGAGCCCTTTTTGCTTTTCATGAGCTACGTGGCGCATTTCTCTATTACCAGAAATCATGTACCTGTCACATTGGGAGTAAATACAACTGATGTAGTAGACTTCGACAACGTCCATCTGAAAACCGCCTCACTTGCCATTCCTGAGCCCTCCGCAGATCCCTCTGCGGAACCCTCAACCCACTGATTGACGTCTTCGGGCGTTTCTGCAAAGTTTACAGTTCTCGAGTAAGGCTAGTCGCGGTAGTGGAGCTCACAAAACAACTTGCCTGACACACGCTGAGGAGCCTTTAATCGCAAGTACTTCTCAGCTAGCACTCTGTTGATGTCGTCCTCCGACAGGCTTGTTGCTAAAGTAGGTGAAAAACGGCAGTTTGCTTCAGGAAGCGCGCACACTCTCAAAAAACGCGATCAAGAACCTCACCGTTGAAAAGATCGGCTTCGTTTCCTTCTTCAAATGTCTCGTTTGCGTAAACCATATTTACTGAAAAGTATGTTTGACAAAATGTATTGTGCTGGATATCCATATCTTCTTAACCATTCACCAAGTCCACTAAACAAGGGAACAACATCCGAAAAGGTCTCAAAATCTGAATACGATTTGCACGGATATGTCAAGTTGAAGGGTTCACAAAAACTCATGAAGATTCTAGCAGGTGAGAGAAAGCTGCAGAGGTCAATGGAAACGTGGGAAACGATCGCTACAGCAAGTCGGCGGACAAGTAGACTCACAGGGGAAGCCTATGAACTTCTCCCAAACCTTCTCTTCGAGACCTATATGGTCTTGTAGGGCATCGGACAAGGATCACAGAACTGTGATTCGTTTTCCTACGGCCACTGGGTGGTCCAAAAACGGCAAAAAATGGTACCACGTCAGGACGGGTTGATAAGGCATCAGTGACAAATGGAATGATCCTGTCGTGTTCAGAACTTAACCTATGAAAGATTTGGAGCTCAAAATTAAAATTCTATTATAGTCATATGAAAATTTACGACGTTTCCAGACGAAGCTGCAGGGTACATTCAGGTGATCTATTCACATCCATGGTGACAGCGACTGCATGGCCGAAATGCAGACTTGCGGGAGTGGGGTCCAGGATTCGATTCCGGAGGGTGGTCTGATCACAACTCTGCAAAGGAAGAGTACATTTTGGCTTCGGTAGGGTACCGCCTTCGCTTCCTAACCCCGCTTTCAACCTGTTGTGAGATTTGGAAGAAGCTGGTTTTCTTATGTGGAGTGATCTATTAAACAACGCTTGTCTCACTGAGGAAGGCTCCGTTAGATGCTATCCCCATATGACATCTTTGGAATGTTCTCATTCAGTTTTGGAAGTGCTTCTCGCTGTCACCTCATTTGCTAACACGATCGAGAAGTTTTGATTGAACCTATCATCAAGACGTGCTTATCGTTCTTCGGGTTTCTTTACAGTTTGCTTTTTATGCCTTTTGCAACATTCACAAATTCTGCTGACTTTTACCAAGTACGCACATTTTACCTCGTGTGATTCGTCGTCTTGCTGTGTGCTTCTTCCTCCCCACTCTCGTATACACTGACGGGAGAGAGGTCGGGGCGTTGCAGATAGGAGCACTTGCACTCACTCCCTCTACTCCAGAGGTCCAAAAAAAATTTCGTCCAACTTCATGTATAGGGTTATCTGGGATGCAGAGCACCAACCTGGCAACCCCTTTCGTTGAAACGATGGGTGGCAGAAGGTTTCGATGGGTATGTGTAAGTGAAGCAGTGCCAAAGTAACCGGCACTGCAGCTTTTCACGACTCAATGCTCGAGGAAAAGTCGAAAAAAAACTTCCGCCCAAACATCGCCCAGAGGTGTTATTTAGGGTGCTGATCACGGATATAATATCTATTTTTGAAATATCGGTGGACAACGTAGGTTGCGGGAGATGTGGGTGACTACAGGGTGCATAAAAAGAATTGACACCCTAAACGTAAGCGTTAGAGAAGACAACAGATTATAAAATTTAACAACTTTATATACAAAATGTCAACAATGATCTAGCGAACAGAACAGCATCACTTGTATTTTATACGGGCTTGTTTGTTGCGAATTCAGGGGCGAAGACTACGAGGAAACGCATCGACGGTCCGCCACAAGTAGTCCACGTCGATCTCGTTCCATGCTTTGACCAGATCATCCTTCACTGATTTCATACTTTTGTGGGGAGTAGCGCAAGCCTTGTTCTCCAAAAACTTCTCATATAGAGTAATTCAACGGATTCAAATCCGGTCTATACAGAATCCATTGCTCTGCCGAAAAGGAGTCCTTCAAGTTGGCGTGCCACCAGTCCGGAACAATCCTCGACTCTACGCAGGAGTGTAATCTTGCTGGAAGACATACGGCCTACTCTCGCGGTGGAATTCGAGCCAATGAACCAGTCGCTTCTTTATGACATCAATACAGATAGTTCTTCTTATTTATCTTCACTTCTGTACCTACGAACACGAGAGGCGCTTGTGATGAGTGCACAAACCATGGTACTGGCTGGGTGCGCATTCCTTGCAGCGAGCCTCCGCCAGAATTAGCACTTTGGAGGTCCTTGAAAAGAACGTAACACTTTTACATGTTGAAAGTACATAAGTATCAAGTCGCTGAAGGTCAAAGCATGGAACGAAATCGACGTAGACTACTTGCGGCGCACCGTCGATGCCAAAACCTCGTCGTCTTCTAAATGCATTCGCAGCAAAGAAGCCCATAGAAATACAGGTGATGCTATTCTGTTCGCCAGATCATTTTTGACATTTTGAGTTAAATTTTATAGTGTGTTGTCTTCTTTAACGGTTACATTTAGTGTGTCAGTACGTTTTACGCACGCTGTAAAGCTGTCTACGTTAATAGAATCGCTTTCTTCTCCAGTGTAGTCTGCTTCAATGTTATTTTTCAATCTTCAACTTTAAAATGCAAGGTAGTGCAAGAAAAGCGAAAATTTATAAAAAGATGGCAGATTCGTGGTCAGCGGCTTAAATAATTCCCATATGCGAAGGCAGGGGAAATCGGTGGTCCTGAGCTCGTCACCCTTATTCAAATCTACCCAATAATGCGGTACCCTAACGAAGCCAAAATGTACTCATCCCTTGTAAAAGTGTGAACAGGCCACCTAGCAAATCTCGAGATCCGGAATGGAACCCTCGATCCCTCGACCCGACCTGCAAACCTTTTATAGGTTAAGTTCTGAGCACGACAGGGCCATTCCAGGTGTCACTTATGCCTTATCAGCCCGCCCTGAAGTGGGCCATTTTTGGGCCACCCAGTGGCCCGCACCAGAAACGAAACACGGTAGTGTTATCCTCGACCGATACTTCACAAGACCACATAGGTTCCTTGAGAACCTTTGGGGAAGTTCACGGGCTTCCCTTGTCAGGGGAAGTCGACTATACCCAGTGGCAGGGAAAAACGACTTCCTCACTTCATTTCTGCTATACTCAGTGATCCCCACCCTTTGTACGCTTTTCTCTTACTGTAAAATAAACGTACTGAGACGCTCCAGATCCGAGTCGGCATCTATCGCACTGGAAGTGTCCACATCCTCATCCTGAATTAACGATTGAGCTTATTGCTGTCACAACGATGTTTTGTTGCGATCAAAACCTCGATACCAGCCACTTGAGGCTTAAAGAAACTGATTTGGATTGTTTCTATCAAGACCATCAGCTTAACTGGTTCCATGCTGATATCAGCGGCCAGCTCATCCCCCTGCTGATCGGTCCCACGAGGTGTGGATGTTGCGTTCGATCAAAGGCGCCGGTGGTGTAAAGGCGTAGAGCATTCCCGCCCGGTCAGAGGGAGGAGTTCGAGTCCCGCCTGGCGCTAGAGTTTTGATCGCAACAAAACATCGTTGCGACAGCTTATCGCTATTTAGCATATTCCTTTGCAACTTGTGAAGCACTGCTCAATTTAGGCACCTGACTCTACCTCATCTGTTGTACCGTAGGTCCTTAGCAAATCCTCGTGCAGTTTTGGGTCGATTCGAAATCGTAAAAGCCTCGAAGCCCTAAGTGACACCTACTGAAACTCAAAATAACACCGTATGCAAACGATTGAATCTCCTACGAGTACAGAAATTTGCAAGAAGATGGTGATGTAGCACTGAGCGCTAGGAAAAACGGCGAAAACCTCCGATGTCCTTCCACTACAGGTCGCATTAGGGTTTCCTAAAAGCATGGAATTCATTGCTGTATAGGTATTATACTTCACGTCACTGATTGCGACACGTAGAAATAGATCTCATGAAGCAGGCAACTCCGTTAAAGGAAAGATTCAGGAAGCATGGCGTTGAGACGGTCCTTTTTCATTATATTCACATGAAACTGGTTCCAAAAAGAAGCAAAGCTGTGTCATTGAGAGGACGCAAATTCTGAGCTAAGGATTACCGCTCAAGCAACGGCCATCTGACGATTACTTGGAGTTAGTCTATTCTCGGAGTTTATCCTGTGAGAGCATCAATAGGGTTTTAGTAAGCATGCAGAATTCAAGTCCTACTTACCAAAACGCATCTCGTGAATGCTGAACAAAGAACATAAGCATTGTTTGCTGAAAAGTCACCGTACCACTATAAGAGCTCCCACGTCTTTGCATCTCGTGTTATATTTTGTTCGAAGACAACCCAGTGCGCACTCCACGTACCTAAACTTCACTTCTGTTTCCTCGCACTTCGAGAGGTAATATGGCATAACGAACTCACGTACAAGCCTCGTGCGCTATTTCTAGGAAGTTTTGGTAAGAGCTCGAATCTAGAATGCATGACTACGCTGCATAGCATCTCTATGGTCAAAGTTCTTCTGTTTACCAACACAGCACAGGGGAAGGCATGAGGATGTCAGTGTCCACCAAAATTCAAACATCCGGTAGTACTACCCCACCGCTTATTGTATTATTAAATATTAATGCAGAGACTAAACCTTTTAAGGCTTCTTTTCTAAAGTAGCATTTGCTCAACGGTAAATACTATTTAAGGGGCCCATCTGGCCGGAGGAGCCCTCGACTGCTGTCTAAATCCCCTTTACGTTGTCTCCCCTTCCAGGAAATCCAAGCCACTGACGGAACAATAGCACATGAAATTGGAATGCGTGGAGCGTCTCGAAGAGTTTAGTTTATTCCTCATTCTCAGATCTAGTACAGAGTGAAGAATTCGTGTATGGTCCTCACCGGCCAACCACACTCTTACTTTTTAGAGATGAGAGAAATTACATCACCAACCTGCACGTGGGTTATTTAGATTGTTCAACAGACCTGAAAAGCATGAAGCACATTACTAAGGATCACTTGGTTGCAACAGCGAACAGGTGCCTGCTAAGAGAAGAAACACACGAACTTTATTCTAACCGATTTCTTTTTTTAAACACTTGGGGGACCATCCCCGATCACTGGTGAATCACACGCACCAAAAAAGGCACTTGTAATCAGGCAGCGCTTCCAGCCTTCTGCCCATGGCGCGAGTGCGGCCTTGCCTGCGATTGGAAAAGCCTACCTAGTTCATTTCCGGTTTTGGGATCGACTCCAAGATGAGACTGCCCGGGGTCCAGGGGAACGGGTCTCTCGCCGAACGCAGGAGCGAACTCTCCTGAGCGCAGACCACTCAGCAGTTCACCTGTGAGATGTCAATAAGATCCAGAAGAAAAGCTCCAAAGCCTTACAACATGTCCTGTTATTAGTTTTGCATTGCGCAAACAAGGGTAACATAGAAGTCCTGGACCAGAGTCAAGCTTGAGGCTCGAGAATCGAGGGGGGGGGGGGTGTGGGGTGGGTCGTACGGTAATCTCGCCATGAGGGTGGGGTCGCAATCTCTCTCGGTTCTGGCAGAGGAGTGTCTCGTATTTTTCCGCTTTTTAGCTGAGGCTTGTCTTCCTTCATAAGTTGTTCTTTCCGGGTGTGGCTTTGACTGAGATTCGCGCGCAACTCCGCCCACTGAAGGAGACGTGCTATGAGTACAGAATCCTTCAAAGTTTTGAACGCTGATTGTTCTCCAGTTGAAAATACAGATTTTCTGCCTGCATTTTTCGAAATACTCACAACGGCTCAAGCTCAGCTGATTTTTCGAGGATGTCATAGACACGAGACATTGCTCTGCAAAATTTCGAGTGTTAATTGCTAATAGTGGCTTAGATGTATTCCCTACAAGGGTTTTTTTTAAAGTGCTCTTCGAATCGATGACGGAGTCGCAACCGAAGGATGAACTTGTCACGGAAATACATAATTTTGCCGCCAGAACGAGACATCGCCAGAAAATGGAATTGTTCCACATAAAACTTCGAGCACTGATAATCCAGCAGTGAAAAACCAATCCCTTCAGCCCTGATCTTCGATTAGCGGGTCGTATTCGAAATCGCCATTTTTCATGAAAATAAAATCGCCTTCTACCTGAAGGAAAAAACCAAAAAATGAAATTTTGCCCCTATGATATAATATCAAATCTTTTCAATGCACAGTAAAAAACTTTTTTTCTGAAATGATCTCCTGCATGATCAGTGGTCTCGATTTTGTATCCTTTGCCGGAGAAAAAACGTTTCGCAAAAATCAGGCCAACGGAATCACATAGAAGCTATCACTTAAGAAACTCCTTACCTAGAGCGTAGAGTGCTCAATTCTTTTATTAGGCTGTCGCAAAATTAATCGCCGAAACTAGCCGCTTTTTTCAAACTGCTATAACTCACCTTAACCACAGTTTTATTTTTCTTCTTCTTCAGCGTTTGTCCCGCTTCGTGGCGGGGTCCGCTCTTCTGGTGTCGTGACGCCACCTTTCTCGATCCTGTGCTTCATCAGGGTGGACGCCAGTTACTTTCATGTCCGTGTGTAACGTATCGGACCAACGCTGCTTCGGGCGTTCTCTAGGCCGCTTTCCAGATACTTCCAACTCAAGGCCTATCTTGCGGATGCTGTCTTCCTTTCCACGCAGAACGTGACCGTACCATCGCAAGCGAGCTTCGCGAATCTTGTCCGCTATCGGCGCAACACCAAACATCTGCCGAATGACATCATTTCGGATGCGGTCCATGCGCGTGACTCCAGCAGTCCAGCGCAGCGTAACAACAGTTTTATTAATCGAACTAAAAACCACCAGAATTTATTCTTGCCAACGAAGAGGCAATGAACCTGATCCTTTACAATGAAAACTGAGATCACAGGAATAAACGAAATCAAGGAGGGCACATTCAACATCGGCCAAATTAGTGAATCGTTTCTGACGCAAATCAGAATCAAGAGCTCAGAAAAAGTGATAATCAATGGGAGACTGGTCGGGAGAATATGGTGGGTGAGGGAGAACTTCGATACCTGAATGGGTCTAATTTCACAGAGTGAATTGTGAGATGTGTGGCCTTGCGTTGTTGTCCTGCAACAGGAGCGGCGCGCCTCTATTCACCACTACCGGCCACAATTTCTGCGTCATGCATTACACCTTTACAACACTACCACAAAGTAAGCACAACTTTTTCAGGGTGAAGGTCGGGTTCAGGAAACGGTGTTGGAGCGGCATCCTTATCTACCCAGGAAGGACGTATTTTTTATCTACAGTTGTAATACGGCTTACAAAAGGCTTATTTTTAAAGCGAATTAGCAGGTTGGAGCAGGTGTCGAAACGTGCCAGACACTGCTCAACGGTTACCTCATGAGGCACCCACTTCGGCATCTTCTTCATCTTGCCGATTCTCGCCAAATGTCTTGCTACCGTACTATGATGCACGCCTAGGTCCACTGCTAACGTACGTGTATTCGTCTCCGGATTTGCTTCGACGGCTCTCCTCAAAACTTCATTGTCAAGCGACGACCTGCGCCGCGACCCGGTTTTTCCTCGAGATCAAAATCGCCAGAAGCGAATTTTTCGAAGCAGAATCTCACCATTCGTTCGCATGGACAGTCCGTCCCAAAAGCGCTGCTAAGGTCACGGTATGGCTCTGCCGCAGAATGTCCCAATATAAATTCGTGGAGCATGATGACTGGATAGTCGCGTCGATTCATGATTCTACGGAGCCCTGGAAAAGGTCGGCTAGAAAAACAAGAGCGACATCCACACATGTTTTTTAAAAGAGCGGGAAAATACCTACCGAACGGTATGTGAGGACGTCCCTGAGACGGAATGATTTAGGGTTGAAAAAAAAACTATTTCTATATATCGCGAAACGGAGAATAATTTTGCGACAGCCTAATACAACTGACAACTTCCCGAACGAGAGAACCTTAAAATAAAATTGCACCACACACAATTTCAAGCGCTGATTATTACACAGTAAAAAACAAGCTTATCTGCTGCGAACTTCGATATGATTAGGTAGGGAAGGTTCGATTTGAGGTCCTCGAACCCCATGCTTAATCCTGGCCCTGGTGTATGCCCTTACTGCGATTGTTGTAAGACTAGATGAGTAATTCACTTGTTATTCTCATAATAACATAAGTTCTAAGCTTAGAAGGATCTACTATGAGTAGCTCGAAAAAATAGAGATGTAATCGCTACCGAACTGCTTGGCTATACCCGTTCGTGCCAGTATGGTTACTAGATGGTTGTCCTTGGAGCATTCCTCCTCGCAAGCTGTAAACAGTGAAACACATTTATAAGTAGGCCTGCTCCAGGTAAGATGTCTCACAGTTGGGGATTATGGCTGCGTTTACCATTTCCAACATCCCTCTTCTTGAAAACTCATCCCTATGAACTATTCTCATTATGCAGATTCTGATATACACCTGTGGAACACCACGTTGAGAACCATTATATAACTCAGTTTTTTAGAACGTTGAGGCTGGCAATCAAAACTAACAGGAATGACAATGAGAGTGCGCAGGAGAACGGCCAGATAAACGAAACTGACAATTGGTAATTATTAGGTGGCTACACATCGCTTGTGGGACAACCAAATAAAAGATGTTGGATGACATGCTGTTGTTATACAATCTGCGTTTGTGAGAAGTGCTACCGATTCGGCCACAAAAAAGTCAGTGTTTTTAAACAAGTATAATGCTGCAAAATATTGCACGGAAGGGTTCAGACCTACAACGGTGCAGTCGTGAAAAAAGTTTAAGGATAAATCGATGATGTTGTCCCATCCGTCCTGTTACAATGACTTCAGGAATTACCTAAATAAAAGATGTTGGATGACAAGGGAGAAGATGAGAAAAAAGGGACACAGTTTCAGTTGTGACGAGAACGGAATGAATGCACAATTTGATGTCCATACCTATACTTCCTAGGCATACCCACTCTGCTACCGTACAGAGATCTAGCTGTTAGAAAACGCTGTCACATGCCATAATATCTGTCTTCAGGGGACTAACTCCCCCATATCGTGTACGTAAACAAAGTTTTCGAAGATTCAGGTCGTGACTACAGACTACTGTGTTCTGCTGCGATTCTCCACTCATCTAAAGCTGTTCTAGTTTACTTGTGTACTAAAGCCTTAGCCTCACAGAAGTAAAATCCTGAGAACAAACACCAGATAAGCTAAAATGTTCCACTTCTGCAAATGAAAACCAACCGGCTTTGACTTGATGTGCTTCGCGATCGATGCATTCGATGTTGGCTTTGAACGCTAAAAACGTAGATATTAGTGGGCACCAGCAAAAGGTAACGTTTGCTCCCGTATGAGCGACTAGCAAGTTTACCTTTTCCCTGCTCAATGCACATGTAATGGAACCCACTGCTCAAAACGTCAAACAGATCGCCGCTCTCTCCGCATCGCTCACGCTCTTCAGCGACGCACTTTCTCGCCTTCTTGTAGGAGCTGAAATCTCATAATAATTATACCGCTACCTCTCCAGAAACTTATCGAAAGAATGAGTAATCAAATGATTCGTGTTTTAAACCTATTCGTGTTTCGAAAATTGGAGTATACGAATAAAACGAACCGCATCGTTCGGTTCGATAATATCTGTGGAATCCCTTATTCATAACAACAACACCTAGTCTAAACAGTAGCAAATCCAATGGTATCTTTTGCCAAAGACAAATTAAAAAGATTAAGAGATTGGCTAAAATGCTTATAAGCAATAAAAGTTTATAACTAAATATTCAAAACCCTCAAAAACAAGCAGAGAAACCGTTGGAAATGAACGGAAAAATCGGGTCTATCCTAATTGGAGGAGACATGCAGTGATTTGGGCGGAGTGGCGTTCTCCCCCCCCCCCACCCTTTAAAAAGAGGGGTTGCAAGGCGCCCGTTGTGGAGAGATGCTCGGTGCGCGCCGACATGTCGCGTCCTGGCTGCGCGTGTGGACAACAGAGCGTGGGAATACTAATCGGAACCGTTTCTTGGGAGACTACAGGCAAAGAAGTGTCTGGGGACATTTAGCCACTAGTCTTTCAGACAGAGACAGGAAACAGGATGTGGCTATGGGGTAAGAATGACCTTCTGTGGACACCACGAGGAATAGGAATGCAATCTGATGAATTCACCAAAATACTTCTCCTACTAGGAGAAAGCTTGAACTGAGCTGTCTCATCTATCTCAGATCTCAGACCGTTCAAAGAAACAAAAGCCCTGGCTGTCAAGTTGGTTTCATGTTAATTCAATGTAATGCTAAGCAATAAAGTTCTGAAATGAAATTGAAATGAAACCAAGAAACTACTGCACTAGTGTAAATCTCACTTGAGAGTTGTTCACTCTCATCTCCTTGGTATTCCAGTCTTCCTCTGTGCTGTTAGCACAGAGGGACGCGTGTGTGTTTCAGTGATTCGCAGAAGGTTTATCTCCTAGCGGAGCGGCAGCCGCTCACCCCAATCTCAGACAACCGAGTGCCCGACAAGGGGCGGGAGCCCTTGTCGGGCACTCGGTTGAGAGCCATGCGGCGTCGCTGACGCGACACTCCCGCCGGCACAAAGTAAAAATTAATACAAACATCAAAGCATACATGACTATAACCCAATTCTATGACTATAACTCAACACTTTGAAAATCAGTTTCAGTTTCAGTATCACCACTGTTTTACAGTTTCAGTATCACCACTGTCTTGTCGTCGTTCATGTTCGCTGCCATTCAGGCTCGCTTGGCGGAGGTCGACGTCGTGCGATCCCGTGACGGCGCGTTGTAGATGGACATCGCTTGAAGTTGTGCTGTCTTGTGGTGGCGTGGTGCAGGCGGATATCGCGTAATGGACGGAGACGGCGTACCGTCGATGGCCAAGCAGTGGGCGAAATAAGCTCAAGCGAAGTCAGACGAAATGCAGGCGACGACGGCGGGGTTAGGGACGACAGGACCCGGCGATGTCAGTGGTGCGAATACAGCGACGGCGGCGGAACTAGAGACTGCGAAGCAAGGCGATGGCAGATACCTTCCGCCGAGCTTCCAGCGTATGCAGCCGCAAATATTTCTTCCTTATAGATGCATTAGAAATTTTTGAATAAAGAAAACCGCCAATTCTCACAAGAAGCGTTCGTGCGTAATTATTCTGAACCTTTTCAATAGCATGTATATTTTTCTTTGTGCTAGGGCAAAAGACCGTAGAACTGGATTCTACTACAGGACGAATATAGGTTTTGTATGCTTTAACTAGGGCAGATTTATTTCTAACTGAAAATGCTTTGATAATTTTAAAAGTTCTTTTCTTGGCCAACTTACACCTCCAAAAGATATGACCGGAAAAATCGAGGTTATGGTTGTAGCAAAAGCCAAGATCCCTAATCATATCTACCTGTCTGATTGCCATTTCATCAATCGTGTATGCATGCGGTGGGAAACCAGAACCCGATCGCATTGAGGCAGTCTTATGGGGGCAAGAGGAAGTTGCCATTTATTAGACCAATCAACCAATGAGTCTATAGCATTTTGTAACCCATTTATATCTTGTTGCTCACGAAGAACTCTATATATTTTTTATAACATTCGCATGAATTTTTACAGTTACTCCAACGCGCTGAAATATGTCTGGTATATCTAAAATAAAAATGTTAAATATGGGCGATAAAACTCCACCCTGCGGAACGCCGCAGTGCATATGGCAAATTTTTGAAAAAGTATCCCCCAATCTAACCTGAAGTGTTCTGCCTGTGAGATAATGCTCAATCCATTTGGGGAGAAGAGGTTGAAACTTCAGCAGTCTTAACTTATACAGTAATTCACTGTGAGACACTCTGTCAAAGGCGTTTGTAAAGTCAACATATTATGGCGTCACAACAGCGCTTACTATCGAGCGCTTCTTTCCAATCATTCAAGCATTCGTTTAGGTTGGTTTTAATCAAATGTCCTGGAATAAATTCATGCTGGCAATCTGATAATACATTATTTATAGCCAGATGATGCATTATGCAATCTTTGATAACTTTTTCAAATGCCCTGCAAAATATGGACGTAATTTATTTATTTATTTTCAGGATTTGAGGCAGGTTGCTTTTTTAAAATTGGGGTAATATACAAATGCTTCCAGCGAAGTGGAACCTCACTGTACATTAACGATTGATTGAAAGTGAGAGGACCACTAATAACACCCGCTACTTTTTGAATGAACAGAAAAGGAATCGGTCGGAAGTGAACGAGGATGATTTAGGCCATTTTGCTAACAGATTGTACACTTGCTGCGAATCGGACCAAGGAAACTGTTCCATAGTAGTATGACAAGTTGTAGTGCACCCAAGCGGCATAGTTCCGTTATCTGTAACAAAAAAAAAACTCTGAAAATAATCTGCTAGCATATTAGCCTTATCTAAAGGAATAGTGGCTGCAACTCCTTTGTGTCGCAGACAAGGAACATGAGATCTTTCTCTAATATTGGAACGGAGGTATTTGTAAAACCTATTAGTGTTTCCCGACTCAATCATCTTTCTTTCTAAGGCGGCATTGTATTTCCTAAGTTATTTCAGAAACTTCTGCGAGAAAGCATTATACTCTGACCAGTCACGGAACAACGCCTAGCGACTAAAAACAAGCAATCGCAGCGGTCAAGCATATTTTGTAAATACTTCGGTAAATGTATCGATTTTGAGGAAGATACTAGCTTACAAGGAACACAATACTCTAAAGCATCATGAAGAACGGCGAGTAGAGTTTCGTATTTCTCATTTCTCCTTGAATCAAATAACTCTATCCAACGTACCTCGGCCAAATTGGCACACACGTTATTAAAATCACAGAACGAAAAACCTTTCGAAAGATAGGCGTTGTTAACCCTATGGAACAACATAAATTAAAGGAAAAACTGCAACGATCACTGTTGCCAACAGGTGGGAGAATGGCCAACTCATCTATTAAATTTTTGCCACTTGTGAACACAAGATCAAGAGTACCACCACCTCTAGTGTTGCATTTTACATGCTGGGTAAGGTCATGACAAAACATAAGTTCTTCCAAAACCGAAATAGGTGTTGAAGTGGTGACCTTATCACCTATGTTGTTACCAATTTCAGGCATGTTAAAGTCACCAACAATTACTGAATTTAACTCACATGCAACCAGTTCACTCAAGGCTTTTAAAAGTTGTTCAGTTGTGCACAATAGACAAAGAAAGCCTCGATTGAACCAGTAGTGAAACGCCTCCTCCAGATCTTTTAGGACGGTCACAACGGACTATATCATACTCATGAGACAAATCACCCAGTAAAGCTGATATTGTATTTGAGCCACTTAACCAAGGCTCTGAGAAAGCGTAGATATCGTAAGCTTTCCCCAACACCATTTTAATACACCCCGAGTTTTTCGATAGGGACCTGACATTTGCGTAAAAACATGGTATCGAAGATTGGCTATACCTACGAAAGCTCTTCAGTTTCTCTTTCCTGATTCATTTGTCTCAAAACAGGTCCGGGCTTCTGTGTTCCCACCACCTTGGCTAGCCCGCTGGGGTGAACATCAGAAGCCCTCCTAGAACTAACACTGAGTAGCTTACGCTCCTCCTTTCTTCGATTTCTCTCCCCAAGTGTGAAGAGGAAATCCCTTTAGAGGGGAAATCCCGAAGACGGGGAGCTTGAAGTACAGCAAAACGACGGAAAACGGGAGACGGTAGTAAACTTTCAGTAATCTGCTCCTGCCCTGGTTGAGCTTATCTAATCGATAAACAGCCACTGGTTTGCACTCGACTCCGAGAAAATCCATAATATTACATACGAATTGGAAATCATGGGACACACGCTCTCTAACATAAGCTGTAACATGAGCACTTAATTCCGAGACACCACCGCGCGCTCATGAATCGCGCGTAAGTGGGGTGGGGGTAAATCTTGTACTTACCCGCCGGTAAATCGTTCATGAATCCGGCCCCTGTATGGTCTTGTAGGGCATCGGATCACAGAACTAGGATACGTTTTTGCTAAATACCAATGGGTGGTTCAAAAATGATATCGCTTCAGGGCAGGCTGATAAGGCAAAAGTGACACCAGTGGCCGTATTTATGAACGTTCCCGGGAACGTTCAAGGCTTCCCGCGGGAGTGACCGTGGCGGGAAGCAAAAGTTCGTATTCATTAACATGCCGGGAAGCGACGGGAGTCTCCCGCGCCGATAACGGGAGGCTCCCGGCCTACCCGCAGGCGGTAGGAACGCCGGGAAGCCGTCAAGAAGTGCTATGAGCAATTGCGCACAACGCTCACAGCATTTATCACGTGTGTCTCGACCGTGAGTGGCCGGTCCGTACCGATCGTCTCGACTCTAATCGCTCAGTCGCCTTTCGAGCGATTCTTCCGGCCTACTACTAGCTTATGTTCAACTGCCGTGGTCGTCTGTGTCGGTTATCTCTTATACTGACGATGAGTCACTATGGATGGTTCCTTACTGAATTCGTCAGCTCCATCGACTGAAAGGGCCAACATGGGAAGAGATGTCGATCCGCTACCAATCGATCTTCGTGAGCAGGGGGAAAATCGGGGGTAAGTGTCGAGGTATATGCTACCCCGTCGGCGCGTCGGGGAACATTTACCTCCAAGACGAGGGTTTTGCTCCGCGGCCAATTTCTGATCCAGTGCAACCCTCCGCTGGTCCGCTGCCAGCTCTGAATGGCCGCCAGGCGCATAATCAATGCTCGATAGGGGGCGCCTAGTTGACATGCCTGCGCCGTCTTTCGCCGGACCTATGGTGAGTTGTTTGACCTTTTGTTTTTCTCTATTAGTCTTGAATTCTATGGTTTTTGGGCTCGGTGGACCATGGGGGCCCGCAATGCCACCTATTGTTATGTGATTTGCTCCCTTTAGTGGCATTATGGGTCGGCTTGGGCCGCCATAAGCCCAGTCCACCACGCAAGTCGTAAATTACGATTTGCGTGGATGGGCTATGCCCGTCCGCCACCTCAGCCTCTTTGGCATATGTTGTCTATGGGGGCTACTGTGGTGGATGGCACCCATTATTATCCATGTAGGACCATATTTACAATGGCATCCCTACTGCATAATATGCTACTACTTTCCACCCCTCCCCCTCCCCCCCCCCCTTCCCCTTACCTCACATTTCACATTTCATTTCCCCTAACTACAACGCTGCCAGTGTCAGCGACTTTCCAGCAGCAAATGTGACTGCTTGGTTTCGCTGCTAGCTGATGAAATTGGCCGCTGAGCAAAACCATCGCCTTGGCCGTCATGAATCAGAAAAGAGAGGTAACTTCAGGGAAAGTGACGGGTAAATGGCTATCGAGGTAAGTGGGGGTAGAATTTACTTCCGGCCGCGTTCATGAATCCGGGCCCAGACCTTGTTCAGAATCTCTGGGCCGAGTTCAGTGACCTCCCTTGTGAGTGAGATACACCTCATCACCTACAGTGCGGGCAAAATCTCTACTGAACCTGAATGTTGCTGCAGCAGGGAAAGCGTAGTCCTTTACTGCTTAACACAACAGCACCTACGCGCGTTTCTGAGCGTCCAGATTCAGAAGCCGTGCCGCCGACTTCGTACCATTATCATGAGAAGCCCACTAAAGGGGTAAGTGTAGAAGGGGGACTTCGAGGGTGGAGAACCGACAGCGATCAGAAGGGAGCGAGCGATCTGGAGGAGGCATCGGGATGGGGGAGGGTCGGTAGGGAAACAATGAATCAGGCCAGGAGGCGGCACCAAGAAGGGTTTAGGCAATAAGGAGGGACCAGTAGGGAGCTACTCAGACAATTCACCGGGTGAACCGCAGACCAAACCGTTCCTAATCAATCTAGCTGTTCAAACGGCAGACGTCCGGCGGGGGCGTGGCATGGGTGTAACACCCTGCGTTTGCCCCGAAACAAATGCGGAGTGCACGCCGTTCGCACAGAGAGATTGATAGGGTGCGGTTTGATCTGCTGTTCATTAATCAGCCGGTTGATTTCATTACCGCCGATGCATCGACGGCGGTCCTAGTTCTACATTTCCTCTTGCATTCTAATTTATTGGTACTAAACGGGCTGGTGCCACTCCGAGATTTCACATGGTCGTGGAACACTGACATAGACACGGTTTCTGTGCATTCCTCTGCTGACTTGGAAAGGAGCACAGAACTAGGCAAGCGAAGGAACTCCGTGGTCTGATTTAACTTACTCGTTTTAAGACACCTTGTCTATGTACAACGGGCACCAGACTGCCTATTACCAGATATTTGCGATCAGCTCCTACTCTTTGCTTAATTTTTTGAATACTGTTATGTGACATTTGAGAGAGAACATTTTGTTCTATTAACATATATGTTGCATTTATTTGTTCATGCTGATTTTTGTCAGATTTGTCAAAAAAGAGAAAATGAATGACCTTTCCCAACAGCTTCTTCTCCTTCCTCAATTTTTCGCACAATGTCATATGTCGTTCGATGGAGAATGTTTTGTTCTCTCAGAACATATGTTTTGTTCTTTGGTCATTCAGAATTTTGCCATTTTTAAAGTTATCAGGTCCTAGAAGATAGGACGAAATGCTAGGAGCTGCTGGTAGAAATAATTTATGTCTTCTAAACACTTCACCATAAATCAAACCAAAATGAACGGAAAAACCCAAAACGCTCTTATTGAGCAATTCATCGCCTTTGGAATGGTTCATAACATTGTGCAAAAAATTCAAGCATATTAAGAGAGAAGGTGCTGTCGGTGAAGGTTACTTTTATTTTACACATTTTCACTTTAATGACCTAAAAATTGAAAAAAATTAAAGTGGGAAAAAGCGAAACATACCTTCTGATAGAGCAAATCGAAGGGATGTTCTAGAAGGGATGTGACATAATGCAAATAATGTGCGAAATTCGTAACATAATGTTTCAAAAAAAACGGCGGGGACTTACTTTCCAACCTAATATACAATTTTCATGTCGAACTGAACACTTCACGTCAAATTGGACATTCTTCCAAGCTAGCCTAAGACTTCTGAAATTAAAGTGAACGTCTTCCAAATCGAAGCGAGCTTGTTACTGGTTAATCTACAGACTCTCCGAGATGGTGGAATAATTTTTCCTTCAAGGAAAATTTTGTATAACTTTTTTTGAAAATTTTTACAGCTGCTCGAACGAGTGTGATAATTTTAACGTGTAAATTTTTCATTTTTTGAGAAAAAAACAATAAGTTAAGCTTCGCTCTAAAGCAGCAAGACGGTAATCATTTATTGCATTAAAAACCAGAATTCGGCATGCTCGCGAAAAGCTCTTCGCGATTTTATTTTATTGATAGTGTAAATGCTGATTACATGAAGTATGTGCACTTTTTACCATTGCTTTTGTTGTATCGTTTACAGGTGTGAAACTCCATGTAAACAGCAAATTTGCTATTGATCGAATAAAAATCGCAACGTTTTGAAGGAGTGAATGGCACAATCTTTTCTTTTGGCACTACTTACTATATACATGTACAATATATACTGTATATACTGTACTTACTATCATGCTAAGAAATAATCCGCTGAGAGCTGAGTCATAAAATAAGGGGGAATCATAAAATAGCGGAAATTGGCGGGAATACCTAGACGTCTTCTACGTGCCTAGGGGTTCAGAAGACGTGCCGAACACGTTGCTAAAGGTGTCCAGAATACCTGCCGAACGTCGTACAGTTCCAGTAAGGAGGACCAGTAGCGAGGGACCGTATGGGAGACTATCAAGGGAAGGATCTGAAGCGTATGTCTGAACGAGGGGAGCGAGTCATAGGGAGAATCCTCACCCTCAATTAGTATGAAAATGGTTTTTTTTTGCCAAGTCGTTAAACCCAATAAGGGTCACAATGGGATACGGCGCAGCACGTGTTTGGGGATCTTGTACGCCCGCGATGATTCTGCAACCAGTGGCTCGGAGCGCAGGTGGGTAGAGGTTTGACTCATGTGAGAGAGGTCGGGGGTTTGATTCCTCTGCGCTGCTTCATTTTGGCATATCAACTGATTGGTTGAGATTTGAGGGTTCTGACGTCTATACTATTTTCAAACGTTTTGTGCGCATTTTTCCAGCTGTACGCTGTGGTATTCAACATGGTGATGTATAAATGTTCAACACCACTGATACACAGGTGCGAAGTGCATGAAACAGCACTGGGCACAGTACGGAGGGCAGCGTATAAAGATTACAGGATCTCAGTTTGTTTCCATACATGGACCAATGACCTCGGGAAAAAACATCCCACTTGGATTTTCAAAAGCGGCCAGGATGTGACGTCGGAAGTGGTTAAAATGAGAAACGAGATGTGTGGATCCCGCAAATTAAGCTAAACGGCATCGATACCCTCTTTCCGTCATCTCTGTCTGTCATCTGGAAATCAGTCGTCTGCTGGAGGTTCCCTAAAGCCTAAAAAACCAACAATGTCCGCCGATGCTCGAGTGGTGATCCACCTGCTCACGCTGAAGTGTGGCCCACCTTTAGACAAGGAATGAAGACAAGGAACGCGGAGAGGCAAGCAAGCAGTGGGCATAACGTTTTAGGGTGGAACTCTTGTTTCGGAGGAAAGACCACGTCTTCAATTGCATTTCGGTTGCATGCTCATAACCATAGAGGAAGACACCGCGATTCACTACCCAGGTACTTTGTACCTGTGTAGTGAACCGAACATTTATCACCATGTCGAATACCACAGCGTACAGCTGGAAAATGAGCAGAAAACGTCTGAAAATGGTATAGACGTCAAAACCCCAAAATCTCAATCAACCAGTTGAAATGCAAAAATGGAGCACCACAGAGGAACCAAACTCCTGGCCTCCCTCGCACAAAACAACCCTCTACCCCAGCTGCGCTCCGAGCCACTGGCTGCGGACGCATCGCGAGCGTACAAGACCCCCAAACGTGTGCTGCGCCGTATCCCATTGTGACCCCCTACTCCTCCCTACTCCTTGGGTTTAGCGACTTGGCAAAAAATAAACACATTTTCAAACCAACTGAGGGGTGAGCATTCTCCCTATATGACTCGCTCCCCCCGTTCAGATATACGCTTCTGACCCTTCCCTTGTGAGGCCCACGCGCCGGCGTTCACACTCCGTGCTGCGAATCGATGCTGCACATCAGACGCTTTGCGCGGCAGGACCTACTCAGAAAATTTTGAACATGTTACTTGCAAGCTGCATGCGGGTCATAGATTGCCTCAAACTAGTCATTTGTAAGTTGCTGCAAGCTAGCAGAAGATTTCGCATGTAAGTTGCACGAAGACCCCGGTAAATCATAGGTAACCTCCGCTAGTATAAATCTAGTTTAGATCTAAACTAACGGACTATAAATGTATTCGTTCACATGGACCTTGGTCCTTTCCCTTTTGTGAAAATGTAATATGTAAATAAAATGCAGGAAGAACGGTGGAGTCGAATAGGTGGGCGCAGAGCAGGACGTTCTTCGTCTTCTTAACGACTTCTTCGACGCCCTGGAAAGCTCCCCAAGCCGCTCGTTTCTTCCTGCTCACCTCCGGCGCTAGGTCGTTGGCCATATTGACTTCGCGACCCAGATACACGTAGCTGGAGCATTCGGAGGTGCTCGTTCCGTTGAGCGAGAATGGTGCATCAAAAACTTGTCCGTTTCTCATGAACATCTTCTTCGTAAGATTCAGCTGCAGTCTAACGTTCCCACATACACGATCGAAGTTGGTCAGCATTCGTTCCGCCTGGCTGATGTTCGGTTTTATGAGCATGATGTCGTCAGCAAAGCGGAGATGGTGCTGTTTCCGGTCGTCAACCTTCACTCCCATGTCTTCCTATTCTTGTTCGCGCATGACGTTTCCGAGGGTGGCACTGAAAAGCTTTGGGGATATGGTATCCTCCTGCCGAACTCCTCTCTTCACGTCGATGACGACTTCGTTGGAGAAGGGTGAGATCTTGGTCGCGAATCCACTGTACAGCTCTCGAAGGACTCAGATGTACTGAGTACGAACCCCATGAGTGAGCAGGGCGTCAATGACTGCTTCAGTTTCGACGGTGTCGAATGCCTTCTTCAGGTCGATGAACGTAAGGCACAGCGGCAGCTTGTACTCTCGCGACATTCGTTGAGCTTCGCAATGGTGTGTATGTGGTCGTTCGTGCTGAATTATCTTCGAAATCCTGTTTGTTCGCATGGCTATCCTTCGTCCAGCGTTCGGCTGATCTTATTCAAGATGATAACAGCTTCTAAACTACGGATAGCAGGCAGACCGGGCGATAGTTGCCAATGCCGTGCACGTCTCCCTTCTTGTACAGCAAGACGGTCCTGCTGGTCTTCCACTGAGATGGAACCTTGCACTCCGACAGGTAGCGTGTGAAGAGCCGCGCCAGAGTGTTGACGTGCGTTGGCGGGAGGCTCTTCAGGTGTTCGGAACTGATCCTGTCGGGACCGGATGCTGTACATTTCTTCACCGACAAGATAGCGTGTAGGTTCTCGTAAGGGAGAACAGAAGGGACGACGCATCCATCCTGCGGAAGATGGCATGGAGGCAGGTGAACGTGGCTGTCGGAGATATCCGTGTAGAAGTCGTAGATCACCGTTTCCATGGTCCTTCTGGAAGAGATGACGGTTCCGTCAGGACGTCGAAGAGCGGTCATATTAGTCTTGAAGTTGACGAAGTTCCGCCGGCATTACGGATGCTCAAACCTGTCTCCTCAGCTTCAGCCAACACTTCCGCCCTTCTCTCATTAAGATCTTCCTTTATCGCCTCTCTGCTTAGCTTCGCAAGCTCGGACGTCGGTTGGTAGTTGCCTGACGCTCGTGCTGCTCTACGCTGGTGGATCGGCTCGAGATTTTCCGGAGGCAGACGTCTCTTGGTGGTCTTCAAGCTCTCGGCTCCCTTAACACTATGGCGGAAATGGTGCACGAAGCGGCCGTATTCCTCGCTGATGTTGTCCATGACAGTACCTTCCCAAAGGCCGGCAAAAGAGGTGTACATGTCCCAGTTGGTGGTCGTTCTTGGCTCCTCTTCTTGAATTTCGCGACCTTCTCTCCTTGACGCGAAAAGGAACCTCGCGCGAAGGAGGCGGTGGTCTGATCCCTAGAACTTGGGGACAAGTGAACGTCGGTCAGGCAATACTTGCGGTTGAAGATGATGTGGTCGATCTCGTTGTGGAACTAGCAACCGGGGGATTCCCAGGTCCATCGTAGGGAGGGAAGCTTCTGAAACTGTGAGTTTCCATGGATGGTTTTGGTCGACTTGATGAACTCAGACAACCTTTCACCTTGTTCGTTCCACTCCCAACCGTGGGAATAAACATGGCACTAGCTACCTTTCCAAACTAGCACCCTCTTCTCCTTTCTCAGAAATATTTCCTTTCTATTCGAAATCGTACTTAACCTAATAATACGTCGCCATAGCTATGTCTTCATTGATTTGCATTTTATTTTTTTCTAACACAAGTGCATAAATAGGGTAGGCGGAGGTCAGCATGTTTTGAATTCCCTGGATGTTATAAAAGAACGTAAGTATGCAACCCTCTCTAGACTTGCTTAAACCCTTCATTCGCATTGGAATGACTACAACACTGAGAGAAGGTTTCGATAACAAAATTAGAAACTGGCAAACCAATAAAATGCATACTTTCATTTCTATTTATTTATTTGGTGGCGATGTCCGTTCCTCCACGTGGTGCCACTGGACACTGCTTGCTTCTGCAAGCCGAGCCAATCACGGACATTCGAATGCAGGCGACAGGCCCTAGTGACAGGCCGGCCTGCGAACATTCTGTGTCACATCATATGGTTGATGACGTTACAGAGTTCTCAAGATAATGCTACGGCGTCCGCGGGAGCCGACGCGCACTCGTAAAGCCCGGCGAGTGTGAGAAGTATGCGAGGGTCCCTGATGCGAGGACGGCATCGGGGGGCAACTGAGCTAGTCCGAAAGTCCCGCAACGTAGGCAAGACCGCGTAGCAACGTTGAATGTGGGTACGTTGACGGGCCGCTCGTGCGAGATGGTAGAAGCACTGGAGCGAAGAAAGATAGATTTCTGTGCGGTGCAGGAGACGAGGTGGTCCTGCTGCATGTCGAAGGACATTGGACGCGGCTTCAAGGCCGTTCTGTGCGGCAGTCCCAGGACCACTAGTGGTGTCGGTATGATCGTCTCCGAGCGTTTCCGTGACGCGATTGCAAGCGTAGAACTTTTCGATGACCGCTTGAGGAAGATTGTGGTCGCCGTAGAAGAGCGACGCTGTCATTCCTTTTCCGCGTATGCTCCGCAGACAGGTTGCTCCGAGCAAACCAAGGACGAGTTCTGGTCCCTGCTTGATGAGAAGACAGCGGAAGTGCCGTCAGAAGAAACGGTAGTTGTGGCAGGTGACCTTAATGGTCACGTCGGAGCAGCGAAAGACGGTTACAGCTGTCATGGTGGTTTTGGCTATGGGTCACGCAACGCCGATGGTGAGCGTATACTTGAGTATGCAGACTCACATGACCTCACCACCGTGAATACCAAATTTCGAAAGCGTGACTCCCACCTCATCTCGTTTTATAGCGGGAACGCCAAAACGCAGATTGACAATGTCCTTGTTAGGCGTCGCGACCAAGCCCTTGTCACAGACGCGAAGACCGTGCCGTATGAGACGGTTGCCACGCAACACCGTCCACTGATCTGCTAGCTGAAGATCACACCTCCGAGGTGTAAAGTGTCGAGCGGTGCGGGACGGCTAGAATCAAACGGTGGCGATTGAAGGAGAAGAAAGCAGCTGTTATCTCTCGCATTCGGTTACCGTCGCTAACAACTGTCGACGAAACCTGGAAAGAGGCTACCGATGCGATAACCCGGGCTGCACGCCTCGAACTCGGCACAATGAAGCCTGGACGGCGTTGGGTCGACAAGCAGGCTTGGCTGTGGACTGACGATGTCAGAGAGAAGGTCAGGGAAAGAAACGGCTGTATCACGTATTTATCGGTGACAAAACAGTCTGTAATTGGAGTTATCGAGAAGTTATTTGGAGTTATCGAGAAGCGAGGTAAGCGGCAAAGAAGGCAGTGGCTGCTGCTAAAGCCGCATACTACGCTGAAGTCAGCGAAAAACTGGAAACGCGCGATGGTGAGCGCTATCTTTACCGACTCGCCAAGGCTCGCTGTCGCCAAGCAGAAGACATCGAAAAGTTCTTTGGCATTAACGATGAGAACGGCCATCTTCTGATGGATCGTAAAGGGGCTGTGAAGCGATGGTGCGACTACTTCGAGGAAATCTCGAATGTAGAATTTGAACATCCTGCTGTTCCTTTTGCTTCACCTGTATACGGCCCCGTTCAGAAGATCACAGTGAGCGAAACTGAAGCAGCCCTGAGGAAGATGAAGTCAGGCAAGCTACTGGTCCAGATGACCTGCCGGCCGACCTGTGGAAGTCGAAGGGTTGGTGCCCTGCCGACTGGATGACAGAATTTTTCAATCAGGTTGTTGCTGAGAAGAAAGTGCCTGAGAGTTGGCAGCAAAGCACGACTATCCCGATTTGGAAGAAGAAAGGCAGCCCTGCGGACTGCGCTAGCTACCGTCCGATTCGCCTACTTTCGCACACCATGAAAGTCTTTGAGCGAATTGTCGATAGACGTATCCGGGATATCGTCCAGCTTTCCAATAATCAGTGTGGTTTCGTTGCCGGCTGTGGGACGGTTGATGCCATACACGCCGTTCGTCTTCTGCTAGAGAAGCACCGCGAGAAACAGAAACCGGTGCATTTTGCCTTCCTGGACTTGGAGAAGGCCTTCGACCGCGTCCCGCGAGAAGTTATATGGTACGCTTTGCGACGATACGGCGTCCCTGAAGAGCTTATTGAGTGGTTACGCATCCTCTGCTCGTGCCCAATAAGCAGAGTACGAGCACCAGCGGGTACCTCGATGGAGTTTCCGATCTCTGTCGGAGTGCACCAGGGGTCTGCGCTATCCCCACTGCTCTTCGTGGTCGTCATGGATGCAATTACACGGGATCTCCAAAAGGCAGCTCCTTGGACGTTGCTGTATGCCAATGACGTCATGCTTGCATGTGAAGACAAAGCAGAGCTCGACCGACAGGCACAGGAATGGTGCGATCGCTTGGCATTGTTCGGACTCAAGCAAACGTCAAAAAGACGGAATACTTGACGACGGATGTGAATGAGCTCGGATCTATGAAGATCAATAGTGCTGAGCTCTCAGGAGTCACAGCTTTCAAGTATCTCGGATCAACAGTTACGCCCAATGGCAGCCTAAAGTTGGAGGTGAACGAACGCGTAAGTGCAGCCTGGTCCAAATGGCGGTCATTGACTGGGGTTCTTTGCGATAAGACAATACCTGTCATGAATATCGACATATTCATGATGACTCATCAAGCAGCCCGGTGCGCCTGCAACATAAGGCGTTCCCTTAGGGCGTGCCGATCCTCACAGAGCCGCCAATTAGCACTCGTCTCCACCCAATCCGGCCCGTATAAAAGGCCTCCTGTATAAAAGGACGCCGCCGGCAGTTTCAGGCAGTTCCGTTCGGTCTCCTGCCTGCAGTTCACTTCTCTCTTGCCTTCCTTCTTCCGGCTCCGAGCTTCTTCTCTCCCACGGCACTTCCCCCCAGCTCACTATGGCCCCTCAAGCCCGACAGCCTCCCTGCACAATAACCGACCACCATCTCTCCATACGTCTCCCAATCTTCCCTTCATTCCCACTAGCCTCAATATCCACTTCACCACCTATTTATACTGTAGTATTGTTAGTGGACAATAAAACTATATAAAACGCTCTTTCCACACAGAAGAAACACAACACATCAGCCAATCCTAAAGATCCTATACTAATCTTCTGTACATGGTACAACGAAGCTAGACCCAAACGTCTAGACATGATGCATCGGACCGATCCGAATCGAACTCAGGCATTCTACACATCGCCTCACAATTGGAAATCAGGTATACATGACAAAATAGCGTTCCCAAAGTCGAACTCATCCCCAGACATACATCGAACGACATGAACCGAACTCAGGCAGCAAGCAAACTTCTCCCTACAAACTTAAACAGCTAGATCTTCACGACATTCGAAACCCGATTTCCTCGTCAGAAACACATACTCTCATGGAAATACTTCGATGACACTGACCAACGGCGCCAGGTCAGTGCGCCTCGAAGTAGCCCAAGAACGAGTAATTATAAATTTATACGGTTACCCTCATCCATTCATACTCATGTCGAAAATCTAATCCACAAGTACCGACACGGAACTCCTTGAGACGAAAAGACGAGCTCACTTCGACTCTCAAGTCAACAAAACCCATGCTTTGTCTAAGACATTACCACTCTTACCATACATTTCATCACATTTTCATAAAGCAGCGTGTCAGTACAGATACGAATACTCGATCGAGACCGTGATAGTCTGCCTCGCTGCCTTGCTGCAGCCCTGCAAACTACCTACTAGGCGGTACGATCAGAGACCGCCGAGCAGTTCGAAAAAGGAATCGCATGCGAAATTACAGAACAAATTTCAGGAATCAGAACTCCGGAAAACCCCCGAACCCAAAGGAACTTGCAAGTCATAAAAAAGGGACCACCTGGGATGGTCTAGGGAGGGCAACCTGAAATAATTGCCTAGAGCTAACTCCTTGAAATAAAGAGTTTAGGGATAGCCACCTGAAATAAAGGCTCTCAACATCATCCAAATCATACGAAATAGAAGGATGTCGACACGTCAATTAAGCACTCCTGCAGGATTCAAGAAAATTCGAAAACGAAGCATTTCGTTGAAGAAAAAAAATCGAAAGCAAAGCGAAGCATTTCATTGAACTGAAATTCGAAAGCTAAACGAGGCATCACATAGAACAGAAAATCAAAAGCAAAACAAAATATTCCATGGAACAGAAAATTTCGATCGCTTCGCCTCCGACCTTCTCAGCGCTGAACCCATCATAATCTCAGTAACACTAAGGCCATTCATCAGGAAGATTATTTCCGAAGAGAAACATCAAAAGGAGCTCCTCTTAACCCAAACTCCTCACCCTTTTCCATAACCACTCGAGATCGCGATCAAATGACCACACTCAATTTCCATCCACTTGATTCAACATCAACACATCTACCCTCCCGTCAGTACACTGTCATGACCAGATACGCCAAACTTCAGTCTTTCATGAAATTTTCACCCGCAAACCGTGTCTCCAAAATAAGGAAAACGATACACCCCAAAAGTAGAATCACAAATCGTACTTGCAAATATTACAGTACTCATCGATGAATCACAGGCCTACGGCCCATGACACGCCCACCCGAGACACACCCCTACCCGCGCTATAAAAGCCAAAGCTCGCCAGTCAAAACCATTCGCTCCGTCCTGCTATGTCTAAAGCTTCTTCTACCTTCTCTCTCAAGTCCGTCAAACAACAACTCACACGACACATCAACGAATTACTCGATCTCATCCAAGATGCCGAAGCATACAAAGAACCATGGCAATACCCAACAGACTCGAACGAACTCCTCCGATACATCCTACTCAACAAATCCAAAGTCAGACACATCATCGATGCTCTCTTACACAAAGAGCAAGCCATTCAAATAATGTACGAGAACATCTCCAATTCCATCGATAACATCAAAATAGAAAACCCTCAACAAGGAGCAGAAATCGAAACCAATTTCGACAGCTACTGGACAGAACGCAAAGGTGATCGAATCCTCGATACAAGCTCTAACATACGGCACAAACTCGAACAGCGTATCCTCGAGCTAAACTGTCAAGAAAATGTCACAACCATGGAATTATCAAACCTAGGCGCTACTACACAAATCACCAATACCAACGTCGGACACCATCCCCACAATCAAGGCACACCTTCATCACAAACAGAACCTACAACGCAATCAATCTCACAAAACCCACAACCATCTCAACCAACGACAGTCATGACAAACGATACCACACCTGCTCCCACCGGAAATCAATTCAGCCTTCTCCGACGACTACAAGGCCGAGAACTTCAACTACCAGACTTCTATGGAGACACCATAGAATTCGAGTCATTTTGGGAACTTTTCGAAGAACTAGTACACAACCAACCCTACCCCAAACTCGAAAAACTCTCAATCCTACTAAGCTGCTGCAAGGATGACGCTGCTAGAGCACTGCGAATGATACCTCGTAAGGGCGATTCATACGATCTCGCAATCCAGCAACTCAAATCACAATACCACGATCCAAGACAAACCAAAGCAATTCTCCTCCGACAATTAAATTCATTGCCCGTCTCTCTAGACGACCCCCGACAACTCCAAAACACACTCAACGACATACTAGCACTAATAGCCGAAATGCGAAGACAAGACGAAGCAATAAACAACACAAGCATAATCCAAACGGTTCTTAAAAAATTTCCCCCAAATATTCAGGAAGAGGTTGCTAAACGTGAATACGACTCCAACTCAGTCTGGACGATGGCAGACCTCTTGGAGAATTTAGAAACAGTAATTCGATGCAGAGCTCACTTGTCATTTCTAAGAAACGAACAAACGATATTCGATCCCTTTGACTCAAGCACCTACTCTTCAGAATAACCCGTCACCGTATCTTCTAAATATATCAATTAAATATACACTCGATTCAAAAAAACGTACAAGTAGATGTAGATAACATTCATATAGGCATAGATATCACATTATTTGTTCCCGAACCACAAACCACACGATTTATTAATCTTCAGAATTTCTGAAAAAAAAAATTAACCTATTCCTCTTACAGACTGTGTATTCCCCAGCGTACTTCTCTTCAAAAACGAGACATCAACTCACGCCAATCGAACAGTTCGAACCAACCCTCGGGTCTTAAAAAAAATTTTAGCCTTACTCGAATCCAAACGAACAAGTTCTCCACCTCCCAATCAGTCGGCCTGACCGGCCGTCATCGCGGCACGCTTGGCAAGCTGCCACGACGACAGTATCTCCCTGCCCGTCTCGCACGCTCCAACCAGTCACACAGTCTCTCGGCAACCCTCGAGCCTCTATTCACACATCCACACCTGCCATTCTCTCTCGACAGTCTTCGCACCTCCCTCGCGCGCCCACCGATCATTCTCTCTCGACGTCTCCCGCGCTCGTCTCGCGCGCTCTCCCCGACGAACACTATTTCTCAACTCGCTTCGATCGCGGAAACATCAACATCGCAGACCCTATAGCAGCAGACGAAATCAGAGTTTGTAAAAATTGAAATACTGTAAAGAAAGTGTAAATCAGAAAACTGAATTAACAGCCCAGTTTCCCTCAAAGGACTCATCAACATCATCCACTGTCACAAAAACCTCCCACAAACAAACGTCAACAAGAAAACGTGAAAATCCATAGCTCGCTGCATCAAGACTCTCAAATAGCTAGTCGTTCGCCTATTCTCGCGACGCGTCAGTGCCTCGAGTCACCAGAACATCAAAGTAGGACCAAAAAAGAGATCAAGGCCATACAGAAAACGAATAATACGAACCGTGGGCAACGGATAAAACCCAAACACGACCCCGATGAAAAGCCCAAAACAACCGCCGCGGCTGGGAAATTGAAATGAGGTGGTACTTGGCAGCCTTAATGGCTGCAATGACACCACCGCCGACTCCGAGCGACTCTGAGCACACCAGCTCAGAGTCGGAGGGAGTTTACTCCGATGAGGAGGATTAGTAGAAGTAGAAATAGTATGAGTGATATGTGAGGTAGTAGTAGTAAATGCTATTATTAACACTAGTTATTAGTGATTGGTTGTAGTTGTAAAAAAAAGAAAAAACTCAAAATCAGAGTATGAACCACGCACCCCACCACCCGCATAACCCGAGAAACCACGCACCCCCACGACCGATCCACACAACCCGAGACCATTCAGCAACATAATCCGTATCTCCATAACTTCAAACGACATAACTACATAACTCGAACTTTCGGTACTACGAACTCATATCTACACGACTACGAACTACGTAACTACATAACTCGTACCTACGATACTACGAACTGCATTTACACGATCTACACAACTGCGAACTACGAAACTGCGACCCTCATAAATCCATAAAAACGATCCACGTATCTTCGATCACATCGACATCCTACACTTCTTAAAACAACATTTATCTCCATGAAACGAAACCCACAAACTTCAGTCACAGACCTCATTCAGCGCTCCGAATTGCAATTTTCAGCCAACGCGAAACAAACCCGTTACTTAAAGAAATATTCGTAAAACAAATCTCAAAACAATTTTTAAGGAAGACGACCTACGCCGACAGTGGACACCACTACACAGCAGCCTGCAACTCTGCCGTCGGGAAAACCACACTATCCCCTTTGTATTGTGAATTACTCAAATGTCTTCGGCTGTATTTTGCTCTCCGAACTTCTTCCCACCTTCAATCATATTGTATCTTCTGAGCACATCATCCTCTTTGTTCTTAGACCCCACTATCTCTTGCCCTCGGGAAGGAATGCCTCAGCAAAACGTCACCACAAATTCCATTTGTCAAAGATGGCCAGGATGCGGTAGTTTACACATTTGCCGCCACCGACGGAGTCATCTTACTTGCCAAAAAATTTGCTCCAGCTCGTACCGGCCTGGGTACCAAACCTGAAGTCGGGAGTGTCATGAATATCGACATATTCATGATGACTCATCAAGCAGCCCGGTGCGCCTGCAACATAAGGCGTTCCCTTAGGGCGTGCCGATCCTCACAGAGCCGCCAATTAGCACTCGTCTCCGCCCAATCCGGCCCGTATAAAAGGCCTCCTGTATAAAAGGACGCCGCCGGCAGTTTCAGGCAGTTCCGTTCGGTCTCCTGCCTACAGTTCACTTCTCTCTTGCCTTCCTTCTTCTCTCCCACGGCACTTCCCCCAGCTCACTATGGCCCCATAACCTCAAGCCCGACAGCCTCCCTGCACAATAACCGACCACCATCTCTCCATACGTCTCCCAAGCTTCCCTTCATTCCCACTAGCCTCAATATCCACTGAACCACCTATTTATACTGTAGTATTGTTAGTGGACAACAAAACTATATAAAACGCTCTTTCCACACAAAAGAAATACAACACATCAGCCAATCCTAAAGATCCTATACTAATCTTCTGTACATGGTACAACGAAGCTAGACCCAAACGTCTAGACAATACCCGAGTACCTCAAGTCGAAGGTTTATAGAACTGTCGTCCGCCCAGTAGCGACATACGGTGCTGAGTGCTGGCCTGTGACGAAGGAAATTGAAAGCCGCCTCAATGTAATGGAGACGAAGATGTTAAGGTGGACGGCCGGAGTAACACGACTAGACCGCGTTCGCAATGACACCATACGACAGAGGTTCGGTGTCGTTCCGATAGCCGGCAAGTTGCGCGAAACTCGTCTACGATGGTATGGCCATGTCTTTCGACGACACCGTCTGTAAGATTGGCCTGAATCTTGAAGTCCCGGGAAAACGGCCCAGAGGACGCCCGAAGCAACGTTGGCTAGACACGTTGCGCTTGGACTTAGAGATGGCTGGTGTGCATCCCGATCAAGCATTTGATCGGGAGAAATGGCGTCACCACACCAGAAGAGCGGACCCCGCCACCAAGCGGGACAAACGCTACTGAAAATGATGATGGTGATTTCTATTTATTTATTTCGTACCAGCCGTCAGAGCGGCCTCTCGACCGCACTGACAACTTCTAAACGGCTTCGTCGTGGTAATAGCTTCTCAACATTAATTGTAGCTGCCACTTATGTTATGGTTTCCTCAAGAAGAACACCTTAACTACGTCGATCGGGGTAAGTTATAAAGAAATAGAAGAATAAACGATATCCACAAAAATCGACTATTTGACCAGTATCGATACTTTGAAAGCGAACTCCAGATTCGTGTTCAGCGACCTCGATTACTCCCATGGCTGCAGTTTCGGACCGCTTGAACGACACCCACAGAAAATCGATAATTTGATCAATATCGATTGATGGCGATCGATACTTTGAAAACGAACTCCAGATCCGTGTTCAGCGACCTCGATTACTCCCATGGCTGAAGTTTCGGACCGCTTGAACGACACCCATAGAAAATCGATAATTTGATCAATATCGATTGATGACGATCGATATTTCAAAAACGAACCTTAGATTCGCGTTCAGTGGCCTCGATTACCCCAGGGCTGAAGTTTCGGGACGCTGTTGAGCACCATCAACCGTTGTTTATGGCCAGTACGCAGTGCGTGCCCCACCCCAGTTGTGACGGACGGAGGGACGAACGAAAACACACACACATACACACAGAAGAAATAAGGAAGGTGACAGAAGCAAGGGCAGGCCAGTGGCTGGTACTCGCTACACGGTACACTTACAATTATGAAATTTTCACGGACGAGTTGTCCGGGGCGCGCCGATGGGCTTGCGGTGCTCATCGTGGAGCGCGGTTTGAGGGCGGCAGAATGCCCCGCCTTCAGCACAACTCCACAACCTTTGCTCCGCCCGGATGCCATGAGAACCCCAACTAAAAATTGTGGTTTTAACCCAACCGCCGAAGCACTTGGCCCGAAGCCGTGCACTGCGAAACACCCCTCGTCGCTATGCAGACTGTGGCGTATGCGGCGCGGGTTGTCCGAGAATCGCTCTCGCGGCAAAGAAAGCAAAAATCAATACGGTGGCGTTCCTCCACGTTGTTGTTGTAACCCGCCCCGGACAACTCGTCCGTGAAATTTTCATC
The DNA here is from genome assembly GCA_947396885.1 of Heligmosomoides polygyrus polygyrus. Taxonomy (NCBI): domain Eukaryota; kingdom Metazoa; phylum Nematoda; class Chromadorea; order Rhabditida; family Heligmosomidae; genus Heligmosomoides; species Heligmosomoides polygyrus. The sequence continues at coordinate 64,375,504 of OX377204.1, read as the reverse complement.
GTTGTAAGTGTAGCGTCGAGTGTGGCTGGCTCGCCAGAGCAGCGTCGGCGGAGTTCCTCACACGCCGCGTGTGAAAACGCGTGCGTAGTGTTTCAAACCAATTAGGCGCGAAACATTGGCTTGCACGAAAGTTTCTTGGAAGTGTGCACTGCAGCTAGTTGCGTGCAAGTTTCAAATTCCTGCAACCATGCAAGTTAGTTAACCGCGAGGGATAAGTCGCAAGTAACTTGTTGTCGAAGTCTAAAGGCGCAAGTAACTTGTTTTGAAGCTCATAAGGCGCAAGTAACTTGTTCAAAATTTTCTGTGTAGAGGGCGCAGGGACTCTGCGTCATCTGAAGAGTCATGGCGAAAGTCACGACACCTACTTTTAATCGAAAACCGCCCAGTTTGGAATGAAAACTGTCCAGTCTAAAGGGAAAATGGTATAAACATCAAGAGTAGCTATACTTCCTTATTTCCTACGTCGTAGGTTAAAAACTAGGCGTCATAAAGAGCTTCACTTAAGGGAAAGCCCTTACTCACAGTTGCATGCCAGATAACTGCGCCAGTACGAGCAACGCACATCAGAGAAACAAAATATTGCGCAAAGCAAGAAGGGTGTTATTCCACTGACCGACAAACTCTGTGGTATTTTTCCACATACTGCGTGGTCCTCAGCACGCCTCGAATTGAATCGTGAAGCGGTCTCACACATTCTCTTTGGCACGCTGGTAAGGCTTCCATCTTCTCAGCAAGCTCTTCAACGGTGGACCAAGTTCTTCTAAGAATGGTCCGAATATTCGCCTTTTACAAGTATATCAATGCTAGTTTCAGAAGGAGTCGTGGGTGGCTAACCTGAATGGTGGATCCTCCGCACTTTCCTCTGTGAATTTTTTGTCTAGTGGAGATGGAGAAGGAGCACTGAGAAGATCTGACATTAGGTCTGAACAAAAGATCTACTATTGTGAATGCTAACTATAAGCAAAACTACAAGATTCTAAAATGAGAAGAATTTAGTTCACCTAATTTAGCCGGCTTCTCAGTAGTAGCAAGGGGAAATTGCAGTTTCGGCAAGCTAGGATGCCTTGGGAACGTCGAAGTACTCTCCTCTATCGGAACCTAGGTTTAGGTTACTATAGTTCACAGTACTGACTCGTATTTAAGCACGATTGGAGTAGACGGTTTTTCAAAGGTAAGCACCTAGTCATGCTCAGTACTGAACTTTTGATGAACTAGATATTTCATTTTCAATAACACTTGCACAAGAAATCGTGAAGACTACAATCATACCGCCACATAACATACGACTGCTCCCCGATGAGGGATAAAGGATGAGGATATGAGGCTGGCGGATTGATTACACATTCGCAACGTATTTTTGTGGTCTACCGTAGGGTAATCGCGGGTAGCGCAGTGGGAGAAAACGTCGGTTCTCAAATGCAATTCGAAACAAGGTTTATGGCTCAGCTCTCAGCCAAGCCAACTAATCCTTCACATCTCCAGACTTGGCGCCAGGCGTGTTTAGAGAGGATAAAACAGTGACATACCCATTGGTTGGTCCGTGGAGGCAATCCGAATGCGAGATTGCCCTATCTGATGAATTCCGGTGGCCAGCCGACGGGTAAGTCAATGACTTGTCCTTCCAAGGCAAGTCTGATACCCAATCAATGACCGTGGAGGGTCGAAGGCTTGGTTTACCGGCACTCGAAATTAACCGATGGCCGCTCTCTGGTGCCACAAGAACCAGTCCCCTTGACTCTTTCATGCGCACCAAGAACAGAGGGATATGTCCTCCTTTCCGAGTGCGGGTGTTGTGTCCTTCGCGTAGAATGTACCATTATTCGCTCCCTACTCATTGACCAACAGTAGCCGGATCGATCAACGATTAAACCCGGAGGAATGCGGGGTAGAAAGGAGAAACATACCCTCGGTATGGCATTCACCATATCCTTACCCATTTTTTAGCAGGTATAGTGCTAGGTGGGGGATACTCGGCGATCCGCGTCGGTATACAAACGAGGACTTTCTTACACTCCCCGAGATTGATGAATACGGCCCCAGAATGCTAGTGAGTGCCCACCTATTGTCCCGTAGGATAATCTGTGTGGAGCTCAGAGTTGCTTAATACAAGTGTAGTTGTGCACGAATGACATATTCGACTAGATATTCGAATGACTTTCATTCGAATTTGAATACTCGAATTCGAATGTTCAAAAATCGCGTTTCCCGAACAGAATGTGATAATCTTGTGAAAGCTCTATACCGCTAAATATCCCACGGCAACAATAATCTCCGATTCTCGAAGTCATTCTCCCTACCCCCCCCCCCCTTCGACAATACACAATACCCCTTACCTATGTGTAGGCAGAGACAGGCAGAAAAATGTAGTGAGCAACAGTCAGTAGTGAGAGTGAGAGGCATGTACACGCACACGCTTGCTGTCTTTCAAAGGTCAACTGAAAATCCAACGCGTGCTTCGCAATGTCTGATCAGTGGCACATCTTCTTTACGACGCTGCCGTTGGACGATAGTAAGACAAAGTACAGTACCGGACATGCCGCTGCGTCCAACAAGCACAAGCGGCGCAAAAGATGAGAAACGGCGCAAAAGGGCGCCGGAGAGCGCCTTTTTCGCTCGCCACGCGCCGCGTCTGAGGCAAGTCGCGTTATTGCGCGGCGTCCTCAACTTCTGGACGTTAGACTGAATGAAGGAGCTTATCCATGCGTTCGGACGAGCATGGTCTACTGTTTGGAACTAACTTCCGGCATGGCGCGCGCTCTGAACAATGCATGTAGGTCGGCAGAATCAATCGAGTGGGCGCGACCGCTCGCAGAGTGACGTTAGGCTGATGGGCTGCCGTGAACAATGGATACAGAATCGAATCTATCAATCGAGTGCTCGCAAATTGCACGCGCGGGCGTGTTTGGAGCGCGATAACTCTGTCACGTGTGAACCCTTCCGGCTGCAGCTTGTGAATTCTGTAGTCAGTAAAAAGCTCTAGCAGCTCGTCTAAGCATAGCGATGTAGCCTAAGAACTGACAAAGTTACGGTGGTGCAAAAATGGAGGTCAGGCTTGTACAACCAATTTTTTTTCGATTTCAGGCGATACTTGCGGGAAGAGGCGATGAGCTGACGGCCTACAAATGCACAGGCTAACAGATCACTTAACGTACTTTACAAGAAGGCGCTTACAGCTCTCCAGCTGCCTAACGTGCCTTAGTTAGTTACTACTTAGTTTAGTTAAAATCGATTTTTTGACAATTTCGCGTCGAGGAGGAAGGCGCCGCTCTAGGTCGCGGCAGAGGGTGATGACGTCATCGAAAATCGATATTTCCGAATCGGACCAAATTGATCAAGATTCGATAGAGCTTTTCATGCTGAATTGAACAGTGCTGCTACGAGTAGCGAATACCGTAATCTGGGCGAGTAAGGGCAGGGAGAACATCGACCGTTATTGTGCTAAATTGCACATGCGGGCGTGTTCAGAGCGCAGTAGCTCGGTCTGGTTCGAGTCGTTTCGGCTGCAACTCATGAGTCTTATAGGCAGTAAAATATTCTAGTAGTATGCCAAAAGACAGTAATGTAGCTTACGATAGGACAAAGTTACAGCGCTGCGAAAATGCAGGTTAGCCTTGTGTGATACGATTTTTTCCAAATTCAGTCGATCCCTGTGGGAAGACGTGGAGAGCTAACATCTTACAAATGCGCAGGCGAGCAGAACGCTTAAGGTTCTTTACGAAAACGTGCTCACAACTTCCTAGCTTATTAATTCGCCTTAGTACCAGCTGCCGTTTTAGAGCGGCGGAGGCAACAGTGAAGCTTCTTCCGCCCTTACTCCTTCCGGTTTTGAGTTTTCGGCACTCTCAATGATACCGTTCTCGCCAACTCGATGAGCTCTATCGAACGGTGTCAATCTCGGCCAGTTTTTGAAAAATCGATTTTTTGACAATTTCGCGTCGAGGAGGAGGGCGCCGCTCTAGGTCGCGGCAGAGGGTGATGACGTCATCGAAAATCGATATTTCCGAACCGGGCCAAATTGGTTAAGATTCGATAGAGCTTTTCGTGCTGAATTGAACAGTGCTGCTACGAGTAGAGAATACCGTAATCTGGGCGAGTAAGAGCAGGGAGAACATCGAACGTTATTGTGCTAAATTGCACATGCGGGAGTGTTCAGAGCGCAGTAGCTCGGTCAGGTTCGAGTCGTTTCGGCTGCAACTCGTGGGTCTTATAGGCAGTAAAATGTTCTAGTAGCATGCCAAAGTAAAAGTGGCGTAGTTTAAGAAGAGGCAATGATACAGAGATGCGAAGATGCAGATGCGGGTTGTGTGACGCACTTTTTCCGAATTCGGTGAACCACTGCGGAAAGACGCAGCAGGCTAACGCGTTTAAAATGCGTGGCCTAACAGGACGCTTAGGATACCTTACGATGACGTGCTCAGAACGCCTCAGCTGCCTAAACTGTCTTAGCCACAGCTGCCAGTTTAAAGCGTCGGAAGATAGCGGTTAGAGTTTCTTGCGCTCTTACTCGCCAATTTGAGTTTTCAACACTAGCAATGTTACTTTTCTGTTCAGCATCAAAAGCGCTATCGAATGGTGTCAATTACGACCGATTTTGGAAAAATCGATTTTCTGGCGGTTTCGCACCGAGGACAAGGCGGCAGAGGGACGGTGATGTCATCGAAAATCGATATTTCCGAACGGGGCCAGATTGGTTACCATTCGATAGAGCTTTTCGCGGTGAAGCTAATGGTGTTATTGGTGGTATCGAAAACCCAAATATGGGTGAGTAAGAGGGCAGGAAACTTCAACCGCTAAGTCCGCCGACCTAAAACGGCAGCTGGTACTAAGGCAATTTAATAAGCTAGGAAGTTGTGAGCACGTTTTCGTAAAGAACCTTAAGCGTTCTGCTCGCCAACGCATTTGTAAGATATTAGCTCTCCACGTCTTCCCACAGGGATCGACTGAATTTGGAAAAAATCGTGTCACACAAGGCTAACCTGCATTTTCGCAGCGCTGTAACTATGTCCTATCGTAAGCTACATTACTGTCTTTTGGCGAACTTCTAGAATATTTTACTGCCTATAAGACTCATGAGTTGCAGGCCGAAACGACTCGAACCAGACCGAGCCTACTGCGCTCTGAACACGTCCGCATGTGCAATTTAGCACAAGAACGGTCGATGTTCTCCCTGCCCTTACTCGCCCAGAGATTACGGTATTCGCTACTCGCGTAGCAGCACTGTTCAATTCAGCATGAAAAGCTCTATCAGAATCTTGATCAATTTGGTCCGATTCGGAAATATCGATTTCCGATGACTCATCACTCTCTGCCGCGACCTAGAGCGGCGCCGTCTTCTTCGACCGAAATTGCCAAAAAATCGATTTTTCCAAACACCGTTCGATAGAGCTCATCGAGTTGGCGAGAACGGTATCATTGCGAGTGCCGAAAACTCAAAACCGGAAGGAGTGAGGGGCGGAAGAATCTTTACTGTCGCCGTCCGCCGCTCTAAAGCGGCAGCTGTAACTAAGTCAATTTAATAAGCTAGGGAGTTTGTCGTTCGTAAAGAACCTTAAGCGTTCTGCTAGCCTGCGTATTTTTAAGATGCTAGCTCTCCGCGTCTTTCCGCAGGGGTCGACTGAATTTGGATAAAATCGTGTCACACAAGGCTAACCAGCATTTACGCAGCGCTGTAACTTTGTCCAGTTATAAGCTACATTACCGTGTTTTGGCACACTACTAGAACATTTTTGCTGCCTACAAAACCAACGAGCTGCAACCGGAAAGGTTCACACTTTACAGAGCTATCGCGCTCAGAAGACGCCGCGCGCACAATTTAGCACAACAATGGTCATGCTCTCCTCGCTCTTACTCGCTCACATCACAGTTCTCGCCACTCTACGTAAAAACGTTCCATTCACCATCAAAAGCGCTATCGAATGGTGTCCTACTTGGCCAGATTCCAAAATATTGGCTTTCGGTGACGTCATCGGCCCTCCGCTGCGGCCTCACTCCCAAAAAATATCAAAAAATCGATATCTCCAAAATTGGTCGAGATTGACACCGTTCGATAGAGGCTCATCGAGCTGAACAGAACAGTGTCATTGCGAGTGCCGAAAACTCAAAACCGAAGGAGTAAGGGCGGAAGAATCTTTACTGTCGCCGTCCGCCGCTCTAAAACGGCAGCTGTAACTAAGGCAGGTTAGGCAGATGGAGAGCTGCAAGCGCCTTCTTGTAAGTACGTTAAGTGATCTGTCAGCCTATGCATTTGTAAGCCGTCAGCTCATCGCCGCTTCCCGCAGTGATCGCCTGAAATCGAAAAAAATTGGTTGTACAAGCCTGACCTGCATTTTTGCACCACCTTAACTTTGTCAGTTCTTTAGACTACATCGCTGTACTTTGGCGAGCTGTTAGAGCTTTTTACTGTCTACAAAATCCACAGGCTGCAGCCGGAAGGGTTCACACTTAACAGTGTTATCGCGATCCAAACACGCCCGCGCGTGCAATTTGCGAGCGGTCGCGCCCACTCGATTGATAGATTCGATTCTATATGCATTGTTCACGGCGAACTCCAGATGCAAGCTGGACAGTCCTAGAGCAATGCCTGAGTAGGAAGGCTAGGGAATTTTCGTTAAAAACTCCCCCATGCGCTCACTGTTCAAGCTGTCGCTCGCTCTACAGGTTGTCGCTCCCACTCGATTGATTCTGTCGGGCCTATATGCATTGTTCAGAGCGCGCGCCATGCCGGCAGGTTAGTTCCAAACAGTAGGCCATGCTCGTCCGAACGCATGGATGGGCTCCTTCCATCAGCCCATCAGCCTAACGTCACTCTGCGAGCGGTCGCGCCCCACTCGATTGATTCTGCCGACCTACATGCATTGTTCAGAGCGCGCACCATAGTTCCAAACAGTAGGCCATGCTCGTCCGAACGCAATGGATAAGCTCCTTCATTCAGTCTAACGTCCAGAAGTTGAGGACGCCGCGCACTAACGCGACTTGCCTCAGACGCGGCGCGTGGCGAGCGGAAAACGGCGCTCTACGGCGCCCTTTTGCGCCGCTTCTCATCTTTTCCGCCGCTTGTGCTTGTTGGACGCAGCGGCATGTCCGGTACTGTACTGGCCGGCCCTTACAGGTTTCTTCCACTGATCGCCCTCCTATTACTGGTCCCACATTCCCTGATCCCTCTTCACTTGACCCCCTCTCTTGACAGCCTCCTTCACTGGCCCTCATTACTGGTCCCACCATTACTCGTTTCCTTTTAAACGGTCTCCCTCTTCACAGGACTCTCCCACTTCACTGGTTCCCGTCACTGTCCCCCTTTTTGCCCCCCCCTTCCCTTACTGCACCCCCCCCCCCACCTAAGTGGTACCCTTTACTGGCCCCCTCACTGGCCCCGTTAATGGTCTCCTTTAAACGGTTCCTCCTTTACACTCCCCCCCCCACCCCTTTAACAGCTCCCCCGTTACTGTTTTCACCTTTATTGATCCCCTTTACTGGTCCCCACCCCTTCACCTGCCGCCATTGCTAGTCCTACCTTCACTGGTCCCCTCTTCACTGGTCCTCCTTTAACGGTTCCTCCTTTACTGGTTCCCCCCTTCACAGGGGCCGTCCCACTCCACTGGTTCCCGTTCACTCCCCCCCCCCCTTACTACCCTCCCCCCTAATCCTCACCTTAGTGGCATTCTTTATTGGTCCCCCTTCACTGGCTCCCATTAAAGGTCCTACACTTGCTGGTACCTCCTCCCCCCCCCTTCACTGGTCCTCCAACATTCACTGGACCTCGCTTACTGGTCTCCTCTTTAGTGGTGTCCCATTACACGTGTTCGAAATCCGTACACCCGACATAGGTGACCCTTCTTCTGAACCCAGACACCGCTTGCATGACACCGGTGACACCTCTTCTGAACTGAGACACCCCTTGCATAAAAATCCGTAGTACCTCTTCTGAGTCCAGACACCCCTTGCATGACATCGGCGACATGTCTTCTGAGCCCAGACCCCCATTCCGCGACATCGGTGACACGTCCTTTTGAGCCCGGGCGCCTCCTGAACAGCGTCGGTGACATGTCTTCTGACCGCAGACGCCCATTACGTGACATTGTTGACGCCTCTTCTAAACCCAAACACCAATGCGCGACATCAGTGACATGCCTACTGAATTCGAGCGCCTGTTGTGCGACGTCGGTGACACCTCTTCTAAACCCGGTCTCCTGTTGAGCAGCGTCGCTGGAATACCTTTTGAACTCGAATGCCCTTTGCGCGATATCGGTGACAATTCTTCTGACGATCTCGACACGGCGTCAGAGGCACCTCGTCTGAACACGGACGCCTGCTACTTGACTTCTAGGAAAGGCCAGACGAAATGAGCAGACGGACGGACGGACAACCGCTAACTCCTTTATATATAGTAGGACAACACAGTGAAACTGGGGATTTATATAAAGGTCACGGACTGTTCCAGAAAAAGGGTGGAGCCTAGGTTAGTGTGGTTAAGGGTCTCGATCTCTGGGGTGCCTCCGTCCGCAACACTTCCCCCCCCCCCAAGATGAGCACTTCTAACAAGGTTCCCAAACTCATGGTGAGCTTTTGCGATGCTATTTTGGCCGGATGTAGGGCCCTGTGAGCGGAGTTCAGAACCACAGTTAGTTTTTGGCTGAACGCCTTTTTAAAGACCTGAAAAGGAAGTCTGAAAGCATGCACGCAACTATCATCAATCGCTACTATACTTTTGCTCGAATGAACTATTCGAATAGGTATCCGAATGATTTTCATTCGAATTTGAACATTCGAATTCGAATATTCGAAAAATTGCGTTTTTCGAATGTAATCGAATTTGATCATTCAGAAAAAATCGCGTTTTTTCGAGTATATTCGGTTTCGAGCGCTCGAAATTTTCGGTATTCGAAAGCGCTCGAATATTCAAAATTTCCAGGAAAGGCCAAAATTATTCGAGTATTCCAAAGTGTCATTCGAATGTTCAACGAGAATTTGTGTAACGGCGTGCTCTGAAGAGGCTTGTTAGGTTTTCGGGTAATTAGGATCTCCAAAACGGTTGTTTCTGTGTCTCTATTACAATAGCGCCTCTTCGATTCTAGTCATTACTGCGCAAGTGCAAAACGGCCGAAGAAGAGTAGGAATGTTTTACTCCAAGAAAAAAACTTGGAAATTATGATTCTAGCGGTGTTTCAGACGGACGCTACTTGTTCTTCACGCTGCAGTTAGGAATGGATAAGGATAAGGATAAGGACGGCGTTACTCAATCCCTTTTGGGATGCGCCAGCGCATTCTACTTCTACGGGATGTCGTGGAGGCGACTTGAATGCGTATTTGGCCATACAATGACTTGCGGTGGGCAGCCGATGTACAAGTCAGTGCTTTATCCTTCCCAGACAAGTCTGGTACCAATTCACCGACCCCGGAGGGATGGAAGGCTTGGTTGGCCTGGGCGGGGAAATCCGAACCAGGAACCTGGTATCGAGTGCACGCGACAGTCGCGCCTCCTCCGACTGCGCTACACGCGCCCATAGTTAGGAATGACAGGCCATTAAATGTCTGCAAGATGGGAGTGAGGGTCGGTGGCGATGTCCGCTCCTCCACGTGGTTCCACTGGAAACTGCTCGATCTGCGAGCTAAGCTAATCACGGACATTCGAATGCAGGCGACAGGCCCCTGGGACAGGCCGGCCTACGAAGACCCATGTCACATCGCATGGTGTATGACAGTTCAAGTTTCTCGAGATAGTGCTACGGTGTCCGCGGGAGCCGACGCGTCACTCGCAGAGCCCGGCGAGTGTGGAAAGTATGCGAGGATCCCTGATGCGAGGACGGCATCGGAGGGCAACTGAGCTAGTCCGAAAGTCCTGTAACATAAGCCAGGACCTGCGTGGCAACGCTGAATGTGGGTACGTTGACGGGCCGCTCGTGCGAGTTGGTTGAAGCACTGGAGCGTAGAAGAGTTGATCTCTGTGCGTGCAGGAGACGAGATGGTCCTGCTACAAGTCAAGGGACATAGGACGTGGCTTCAAGGCCGTTCTATGTGGAAGTCCCAGGACCACCAGTAAGCGTCGAGCGCTTTTGACAATCGATTGATGACGATCGTTGTCGCCGCTAAGGAGCGACTCTATCACTTCTTCTCTGCATATGCTCCGCAGAGTGGCTGCTCCGATCAAGCCAAGGATGAGTTTTGGAACCTTGCTTGATGAGAAGACAGCGGAGGTACCGTCGAAAGGTGTCATCATAAACGCTGGTGACCTTAATGGGCACGTAGGTGCTGCCAAGCAGGGGTACAGCTGTCATGGTGGTTTCGGACATCGTAACGCCGATGGTGAGCGTAGCCTTGAGTATGCGGATTCGCATAGCCTCACTATAATGAGCCCCGTGTTTCGTAAACGCGACTCCCACCTCATCTCATACTATAGTGGGGCACCAAAAACTCAGATAGACTTTGTCTTTCTGGAAGACCGCGACCGAGGTCTTGTCACAGATGCGAAGATCGTGCCGTATGAGACGGTCGCCCCGCAGCATCGACCGTTGACCCCTGAAGGTCGCCCCTCCGAGGCTGAAGCAGATCGGGCGATGCGGTGCAGCTAGAGTCAAGTGGTGGACGAACGAAAGAGAAGGAAGCATCCGTGATTTCTCGCGTACGGTTGCCGACAGTCACGACTGTCGACGAAACTTGGAAGAGAGCAACCGACGCGATACGCCAAGCTGCAAGATTGGAACTCGGCACTACGAAGCCTGGACGACGCAAAGTCGACAAGCAGACATGACTGTAGACGGGCGATGTGAAGGTGAAGGTTCGAGAGAAAAAATCGCTGTATCATGTGTTTTCTCGGCGACAGAACAGCCGACAACTGGCAGGAGTATCAGAAGGCGAGGAAGGCTGCAAAGAAAGTCGTGGGTGTTGCGAAAAGCCACTTATTATGGTGATGTCTACCAAAAGCTCGAGTCGCGCGATGGTGAGCGGCATTTGTACCGATTTGCTAAGACCCGCCATCACCAAACCGAGGATATTGAAAAGTTCGTTGGCATCAATGATGAGAGCTGCCATCTTTTGACAGACCGCAAGGCGCTGAAGCGATGGCGTTATACTTTGAGCAAATTTCCACCATGGAATTTCCTCATCCGGCCATCCCTTCTGTGGCTTCTGTTCACGGTCCCGTTCACAAGATCACCGTGGAGGAAACAGAAGCGGCTCTGAAGAAGATGAAGCCCGGTAAGGCGACAGGGCGGATGTTCTGGCAGTCGATGTTTTTGGCTGAGTTCTTCAACCAGGTAGTAAAGGAAAAGAAAGTACCGGAGTGATGGCACAACAGTACGACGATTCCGATTTGGAAGAAGAAGGGCAGTCTGCGGACTGCTTCAATTACCGCCCGATTCGCTTGCTTTCGCACAGCATATCCGTGAAATCGTCAAGCTCTCCGACAACCAGTGCGGCTTCGTGTCTGGTTGTGGGACCATTGATGCTATACACGCCGCCCGCCTCCTGTTGGAGAAGCATCGCGAGAAACAGAAGCCGGTGCATATAGCCTTTCTCGACTTGGAGAAGGCCTTCGACCGCGTACCGCGTGAGGTTATATGGTACGCCTTGCGACAACACAACGTACTTGAGGAACTTATAGAGTGGGTGCGGATGCTCTACTCTTGCCCAAAAAGTAGAGTGCAAGCTGCAGCTGGAACCTCAATGGAGTTTCCCATCTCTGTTGGGGTGCACCAAGGTTCGGCGCTTTCTCCACTCCTCTTTGTTGTCGTCATGGATGCCATTACGCGAGATCTTCAGCAGCCTGTTCCAAGGACGCTGCTTTATGCTGATGACGTGACGCCCGCTTGCGAAGACAAAGACGATCTCGAGCTTCAGGTGCAAGCTTGGTGCGACCGTCTGGCGAGATTCGGACTCAAATTGAATGTCAAGAAGATCGAGTACCTAACGACTGAGGTGAGCGAGTCCGGATCCGTTAAGATTAACTGAACTTGCACGCACTTCGGTGTTCAAATACTTGGGATCAGCAATAGCGTCTGACGGTGGTCTGATGGTTGAAGTGAACTCACGCTTAGTGCAGCTTGGTCCAAGTGGCGTTCGCTGACTGGCGGCTCTGCGACAGGAAGATCCCAGAGCACCTGTAGTCGGAGATTTACAGAGCCGTCGTGCAGCCGACAGCTTGAGTTGGAAGTATCTGGAAAGCGGCCTTGAGGACGCCCGAAGCAGCGTTGGTCCGATACGTTACACACGGACATGAAAATAGCTGGTGTCCACCCTGATCAAGCGCAGGATCGGGAAAGGTAGCGCCGTAACACCAGAAGAGCGGACCCAGCGACGAAGCAGGACAAACGCTGAAGAAGAAGAAGAATGGGAGTAAGGGTCAACAGGGGTGCGCTTCAGTCTTGTGCCACGTCCGAGTCTCCTTGTGCAGAGCAGTGCCTTATGGAGTCAGCCTTGTCATTTTATTTCAGTCATTTTCATCTCGCTACTCGTTATGATCTTCTGCTACCTCCGTGGTGGCTGAATGATCTTCTTCTAGTTTTCGTTTCTACAACTACGGTCCCGCAAAAGCTATGTTAGGTTGTACGGAGTGGTTTCCAGCGTTTTGACTGCTTCACTTTGAACTACGATAACCTTCTCAAAACTTATCGGATTTAGTCGAAATAAACACCGTTAAATCT